>QVRM01006660.1:0-220000 GCA_003439945.1 Dermanyssus gallinae
ACTTATAGTCCAGACCGAAGAAAAAAGAGCCATGTTTTAAAACAAGGCATTTCGGAAAGGATAGCTCCATCCCATTGTCACTGTACCAGCTGTCAATGGCGTCGACAGCGGAGAGCGTGTAGCGCCGTATGCCTTGAGAAAGAGAGAGTCCAAGGGAGTGTATATTTTTGAATCGTCAGCGTCCAAAAAGTACTCAACACTCGATGGCATGTAAGATTTTATGTCTATCTTGTGTACAGCAGAGGAGAGACGCAGTTCCCTGTGGGACGGTGGGCAAAGTCAGTCGTAGCTCACTAAGAGCTTTCCCGCATTTCACTCGGAACGACGGATTGTGTGAACGAGAAAAGTGGCAAACCATTTACGAGTCTGTAATCGGACCTGGAACGTCTTCATCTTGTCAACAATAACTTAATGATCGACCCTATCAGAGGCGCTTTTTCTACCCTGACTCCCCTGACTATGTTGCTCTGTCGGAATAAGGTTGTTTAGGCTCCTAACGTTGTTAAGGTTGCATTTTTTAGGTCGCTAAATTGAATAGCGTTTAGCACATGCAATATCTAAAGCTTTATTTTACTTAACTTAACAAACCTTACAATAGCATGTTTTAGGTATGTGCTTTATATATACAGCGCGTAAGAATATTTTCTTTTCTGTGCCACGGTCAGGCGTGTCATCTGCCAGTAAACGATAAAAACAGTTAGTAAAAGCATATATTTTTGGGTTTAAATCAGTTCCAATATTTAGCAGTGTACGACGCGCGCTTATTAAATGTAATCTAAAACAGAAGAAATGCCACCAGGCCTTCCGAAAATTAAACGGCCGTAAATACAATTGTTCGAGTTTAGGAAATATCATACATGTATGTGCCTGCTTCACCAAATTTGGACGGCTTGTTAATACCCTAAGATTGCCTAAGCTTCTAGCCTTCTTAAAGTATTCGTGTAGGAAAACGCTAAATTGGATAAAGTGATGGCGAAACTAAAGCCGAAGGAGTGCTACCTGGTTGTTTAACTAAATCTTCCGAGGATTTGAGGTGCTCTTAAGCTTTTAGGGCTCTTAGGCACTCTCTGCTAAAAAAAATTCGAAAAGCAGCTAGCTGGATCGACAAGCTGAAAAATTCGTCGAAGCGGTTGGCTCTACTTACAGCCCATCGTTCTTACGGTAGGATTTGTGGAATTAGTTTCCACACTGCGAACCCTTGGAGCGTTGTCAGAAAGTGCAAGCAAACCGGAACGTTTATCTACATCTAGCTACATTGCGGTCGTTGCGCCAGTGTCTCGAGCCGAAGAGAATTAGACCCTCACGCATAGTCGGCCTTCGGGCACAGGAGAGATTTGCGGTCTCAGACCCGACTGCTGTCCATGACAGACTTCTTTATTTTCTGCATTTCGAGTGATCTTTACATCTGTACGAGACTGTCTAATTATTAGCAGAGCAGATTACGGCAGGTGTATGCCTGGGAGCAACTGCCAGTCTAGTAACACACATATGTGCGGTAGAGAACGAGTTCTACCACTTGGAAACCACGGTTTATCATCGATGCGCTAAGATCTAAGAAAACTTTTTGCGCGTTTTCGAACCATCGGGGCTGTGGCCCGATGACAATAGATGCCAGTATGGCATGCTCATTGTAACACCTTTAGGTCTATCAACTTCGAGGACTCAAGCTGGCCACTGGCGACAAGCGATCTGGCTAGCTTTATAGGCAGAAGCGTTGGATATACAATACAACGTTGGAACCCGGCGGCAGCGTTAGGAGCCCGTTGGTACCGGACCTTAGGAGTTTTTACCCTAATCCGACAGTGTGCTACCCGTAAATTAGTACGTAGTACTATGTAGTAACACATATTAACGTTTAAATGTAGGAATTAACAATATACATATATATTGATAATTCCAATTATGAAAAAAATGTCACAATGCTTTCTCAGTGTTAATGAATAAGCGGAATATACTTTAGCTACGTATGGAAGTTTATCTTCTTGGGCACACGCGGATATATGTATTTACTTGAACTACATATGAGGAATGATGTTTCCACATATATATACATGCATCGAGTGATTCTATCGCAAATCAAAATTTAGTATTTGATTTCTACATGAACACGTGCGTAAAGGAATGTCTAGCTATTAAAAGGATCTTCAGTAATGAAATAACGTAATGAGAAAAATCACGTATCTGAGGCAAAAAAGAATCATTATATTATTATGACAGTGTGGCAGTTTTTTTGGTTTTGAAACCATATAATCATTGCACGAAAACAAACGCGAATGGCTTGTCCAACTAACCAAACTTAGTGGCAAAAGCCATTGCCTTCTATTCGGGAGTTCGTGGGTTCGAGACATGGACCGGGCACTCTTAAATTGGTTTTCATAGTTTACAATTTAGACAAGGTAAATGCCGGAGTGAATTATAATCGTGCATAATTGCACACAAACGGAGAGCACAGATGTCTCAATAAAAAATATGCTGCATTACCGTCCAACAGCCTGTTTTTTTTTACTTGATCAAGTCTGCCGCCCTAGAATTATCGGCGCCACTGCCGATGTATTTTGTGTGAGATTTGACGTGACGCGCGCTCCTGGTTAATACACATCTGACATGACGAACAGTCTCTCGCATACGATAGCGATGATGTGTCGTTTGCTGCGCGTACGGTGGGCAACCCCACAGTTCGCTGGGGTGGGGTTGCTTCGTAGTGAGCTAACTGTAGAGCGCAGATTTAGGAGTCTAGGAGACAAACCCCTTACTCCCCTCTCATCGTGATCAATATCTCGATTCTAGCTCTACACCCCACAAGGTATGGTATCAGAGGCTATGCAAAGCGGCAATGCCTGACGACGGCCAGATGACCAAATACGAAGAGCGTCGTCTTTGCTTCTATTCGTTGAGATAAAGGTATGGCCGATGTTGACCAACTTTGTTGACGTTGATGTTGATGTTGGCCGCGATACTTATCGCCTGTCTAAAACCGCAGATAAAGAAACAGCTGCCGGCGATGCCTTTTCGCTGTCAACCTATCGGTTTAGCATAAAGTAAACACGCCCACTCTAAACAGTATTCATTCACCTTACTTAATTCATGTTCTCGATATTTTTTTGGCCTTGGTGCTTTCTCCCTTAGTGAGTGCGCACGCAATCATATATGTATATACAGAGGTTTTACTCCAAGAAAAATAAACCTCTCAGCTGCTAACCCCGATATGTGATTCCCCTCGGCACGGTCGCGAAGACCATTACTTCAACGGGTTTGTCGGGAATGGCGGAAGGATTCTGGGCATAATCGAAACGACTTGATCTTGCGTGTTCACTGGTAGGAGACCACTAGATATATACCAGCACTTCATCGTTACCTTATATCGAAGTTACACGCTGAGCGCGGTGCATATGTATATATATATATTTGTGAGTTTGTGTTTATAAATATATATATATGCCGACCAATACTCAAAGTCGTTTTTGCGCTCACTTCGAACGCAGCAGTTTACGTAGTGCAATAGTGGCGGTGCTGCTGCTGCTGCCGTAGCCGCCGTTGATATGTAAGTAGGTTTCTATGCAAATATTTTAGAAGAAAATTGTGGCCTGCCGCAAATAACAGTGTATCACCGGTGAGACGATGGTCGGTAGTCGACCATGTTTCGACGCCCCCCACTCACACAGGCTGCTACAGAGGTTCGCACAGAGGGACGACGGAAGGACAGTCAAACAGGCCGACAGACAGATAGGCAGGCAGAGAGACAGAGAGACCGAAAAATCAACGCCGTTCATCTGGCTGCGGCGATACACCGCCAATGCGGTGTGAGGCGGTGATGTCGCTGATACCGCAGGCTGCAGGTTGGTCTGCGTACATCCCTGCTACCACAACACACTAAAAGAATACACAACACTACTACGACACTACTAATCCTTTTGGGGCGGACTCTCAGCCAAGATTTAACGTCCATGGGACTGCTTTTTGCATTGCTCATTCATAGACGGACCCCCATAAATACAAATGTGCAACGGTGGGGCTCGAACCCGCGCACCTATGTGTCTCCTCCGGTTTCGAGGCGCAAACGCATGCCATTACGCCACCGGGCTCGACACTACGACACTATTGCTACTACTACTACTACTACTACTTCTACTGCTACTGCTACAACTAGCGTACGGTGTACAATACGATAGCGATTGTACCGTACGAATTTGCGTACATACGCGCTTACATATCTATACAACTGCATAGACACATGCATACATAGATGGACTGCTGCTGCTGTGACGCTATCGGCACTGCCCACTGGCAAAGGTGCGACAGCGAAGAAGAAGCAGCACGACGAGGAACGATCGCCGTAGGAACGAACGATCGTCCTCAATGGGCGGTGAATGGGAATGACGAAGGGGAATCGCCTTGTCCCACCTAATCTCAACGCTAGCGAGTTTAGTTGCATTTTCTCGCCGCTCACCCGCCTAGCTGGGAGCTATAGTTACCTACTTACTGGCGTGGCTTGTTTGCATTGCGCACGTGTCTCATAGGCTCGGCAGAAACAGCAGTCTGCAGCTGCAGTAGCTACAACAACAGCTAGAGCAACAATGACGACAGCTTGAGCAACAACAACAACACCAATATTGTGAGCAGCAACAACAACACCAACAATGTGAGCAGCAACAACAACAACAGCTAAAGCAACAGCAACAACAACAACAACAGTGGCGGTGGCAATGTCGAGGTAAAGACGATGACGATGGAGAGACGATCTTGATCCGCTCACGACCTGTAAATTCGTGCCAGCCATGGTTTGCGGTAACTTGCCTGTCCCCCCCCCCCAATCACACTTATGCACAGGCATCTGCGCGGCAAAATCTCCCCAAGACAAGAGAGAGAGCCTACGGGTAGCTTGTCCTATTGCTGAGCGCGCGGAAACGTGTATCGTTGTTGTTGACCACTGACAGACCAATCTGGAAGCTAGAAGCCTCGTGAACTTTCAGAACAGACTGTACAAGATAGTAGGAGAGGAAGACTCTTGACGAAATATATATATATATATATATTTACTGAGAAAAATCTCAATGGTTTAGATACTATAGGTGCGGGATTTGATACCGACAGTACATACGTTAAAGGTGGAACGAACGGCTATATAAGTGTGGCGGCGTTGTCTAGCGGACTAGTGCGCTAGTCATAGTTGTCGTCTAGCGAGGTGCCGCCAATTCGATACCCGATGTTGATCGAATTTTCCTTGAACGATGCTCATTAATAGTAGACGATAAACCATATACACCGCTAAGAGTCAGCAGCCATGCTGCCGCATAAGCTGTTGGGGAAACCCTATATATCTCAATGTGTTTATGCTCGGCCCTCGGTGCAATAAAGATGTGCCGTACAGCGATTTCAAGCTCGTAGGGGATGGATGATGATCTAGAATTAAAAGTAAAAAAGCTTAAAAAGGCGAATTGGCCTGTCTAGAATTAACAAAAAAACTATTTAAAAAGTTTTTTGTTTAATTCTGGACAGGCTAATCCAGTAGGATAACAGTGGCGTATAGACAGCTCTAGGACATACAGCTTTAGACATGCATCGACAGACTTGACCGTAAGGACAAAGATGACAACCAAGCTCACCTTGGTTAGATCGAAACAGACTCGCTTAAGTTGGAGCTCGAAAGAAGAGGAGAATCGAAGTAAGGCTCGAGCAAGAGACTAGGGAGCGCGGAGCAGCGAGAAGTTACTCTCGGAAGAAGTGCATAGATAAGGACGGCACCATAGTCCATCGGATGAATGCAAGAAGATCAGCCGTTTACATAGATACGGCGCATCACCATCCGTCAACATCATCCTAATCCTCAGTATTGTCCTCACTATCATAAACACATGTGTATGTGTGTGAGTGTGATTCGTCTTGAGTATACACATAAGGCGCGTAGAGTACAAAAATAAAGAGACGAATGACTGAGTGATGGGTAGATGGGACGAAATCAGAAAGTATCGGAGCCAAGCTAAGCGCGCTTGTGCGACACGGCGCCAGATAGAGATTGTTCGTGCCATGCGAAGATAGCGTTGATGTTGACTTAGTGGTTCGGCGCGGGTTGACGATATGATCGAAGCGGCAACAAAGTAGTTTCGAGCAACCATCGTAAAATGATGGGGAAGGCGGGGGGGAAAGGGGGTAGTGGACACCCTTCCGGGGTTTAGTGACTCATCATGATCGGAGATGCCGACTCTAAGGCGCGTCGTCTCTGCATAACGTAACGCGTGGGACAAAGCCGATTACTGCCTATAAACGCTCGTAGTAGCTATCCGAGTATAGGTTATAGTTTGCCAACGTTTTCAGATTTGCTGGCCCATGCCCGGCCAATGTAGCGCCCTTGAGGAAGGACACAACAATAGGAGCAGTAAAAAAAATTTGAAAACAAACGCGGGGGCCACAACAACCATATCAGCAGCACCATTACCAATTAGTAACAACTGTAATAGATCGATTTATATATATATATATATATATATATATATATATATACTTAACCCTATTGACCGATGCGTATTCTCTCAAAGACAGATTTTCAGGTAGAAGCCATTTGCAGTGTGCGATCAGACGTCGATTTTCATAACTGCAAGCGCTTCCACAAACTACACGTCAGTTGCCTGTGTTTCATTAAGCAGCAGCTCAATATCTGCCATCTTATAGTCCCGCTTACCAAGAACGTCAATACACATAATACTGTACCCATCTACAATAACAGCAATGGCACTAATAGGAAACATCTGGGATATTATGATGGCAACAAAAGTAAGAAGAATGACATAGATAGACGACGACCACAGCAGCAACGACAACAAGAACAACATCAACAAAAATAACAACAACACCAACAACAACGGACTTTGCACTTTCGCTACGGTTGCGAGTTGTTGGCAGGTGCTACCATGATTTGCTCGATTCGTCAATGTCACTGTCGGACGGTGCCGAGTACGGCCCAAGCATACTCTCGTATAAGTGAACAACGAACGCGATCAGCTTTGCGCGATTGCAACGCAGCCAACGAGTGCAGGAGTAAGTTGCAGATACAGATGAAGCGGTCCCAACGCCTGGCATCGTTATGCAGTAGTAGACCGCAGCCGGTCCCGCCACGGTTGACCAGGACAATTGACGGAACGAAGTCGTTGAGCCGATAAGGCGGCAGCGGGTACAGTATGTACCACGCTTTTGACACCAACTCTAACCCACTCTCTGGCTGTTCTGTGTTACTCCCGGCCACATTTACCCACCTACAGATGCACGTACGTACGCACGCGAACACGTACTCACACTAGGTACACGAATATACACACCTGTTATTCCTGTTCGATCTAACGAATCTATGTATGTAGACATTTTTTAGAAGTATATATATACAAGTTGACACAAAACATGCGTTTACCGATTGATAATAATTTAAATTAAAAAAATATATATTTCTTTTTGTGGAGGAGGTATTAAATGCAGTTACACACTATCGCTACGAGTCTCTCTCTTTCAAGCAGTATGGGACTTGACCCCAACGGTTGAATGTTAGTCCGTTAAGACCCATACCCACTAAACGCACCTCCCCCCTTACTCCCTTCTTAAGCTTCACTCTCTAATAGCCCAGATCTTCATAGAACATAACTATATATGTATATATATATATAAATTCTACCCTGTTAGTCGGTATACGTTCGATGTTGCAACGAATCTAATATTAGGCGACGGCGACTGGAAAATTCCTACGAATAACAGATAGACTATAAGAGTTCCTGCCTTGATTGGTTACGGTGCTTCTTGTACCACGACGCGTGATAAAATAGTTACATATCGAATTCCACGGCTCCACCTCGAACATTGTTAGAAACTATTAGAAAAAAATGTGTGCACACACACATATATATATATATATATATATATATATATGATGCCAAATTGAGAACAGTGACGTTCATGACGCAGGCAGCGTGAATGAACAGGCACAATTATAACTATATTACATCACTTTTCGAGCTGTTCGGAGTAATTACGCACAAAAATATAATTATCCGCAGTGACACGCAATGTGACGATTATAAAACCCGCCGACTTCTAACTTAAGATATAATCATCAGTTGAGGGGGTGCCGGCACAAATGCTCAAAGGGTTTGCCAATATACTAAAGCAGAATGAAGTACGATTTATTATGGTGTAGAAGGCGCTGCGATGGTTACAGAAGTCAAGTGATGTGGCCGTGTGCTTTACAAAAATTAACTGTTATTCCCAATACTCTGAGAGCGCGACAAGGATGAAGCTAGAAAGGTTCAATGGATTAGTAACAATGCAGTCGAGATAGTGTTTTTGAACAATGCCACTCATCTGGGAGCAATTAGGGGTAAACAAACTTTGTTTGTTAGATGGACTTAAATTTTTCTTTCTAAAGAGGGTTTTTAGCCTAACACGCACATGTTGATAGATGATGCGGGTGTCCTTTTCGTGTTCGACAGAAATGTGGAGGATCCGAGAATACGCTCGAAGCGTACACTGTCGTGATAGAGGGATAGATGGAGGATGCTAGGGAATATAATATTATAATATGGCTTAGCTATTCAATACCTAAGAGGGCACTACGACGAGAATGCCCCCTAAAACGGATTATTTTTTTAAGGGAATTCTCGTCGTAGTGCCGTAGAAGTCTAGTCAGGCTAGAGATAGAAGTTCTTGTGTCGTTACAGCCACAACAGTGGCGACAAAGATTAGAAACGAACCTTCGCGGGGATGAACCGAAGTCGGTAGTTGGCAGAGTAGAAAAGAGAAGTGAGACGTAACTGCAACCGCGTCATTGTCACCAATGCCGAACAGTACAGAGAGCGGTACGGGGCTACCGCAGTTCGACAGATTCAACTAAGACGAAGAATCGAGGTAATAGTTTTGCAGTCGCTTTAGCAATTTCATCAAACTCGACGAGTACCCGGTGGTGAAACAGGGCCGTGGCTTGCTTGCCCACTCGTCAGCAGACTTTTACAACAAGCTGAGAGAATAGCTATTTCTAGCAGAGGCCACCACGGAAGCTTACAATGATTGTTTTAGACCCTCGATACTACATATAAGCCAGTAGTATCAAAGGGTGGCGGCGTGGTCTAGGGGATTAGTGCGCTAGTCATGGTTGTCATCTACCGGTCCCCGGTTCGATCCCTGTTGTTGATCGAATTTTCTTTGAGCAATCCTCATTGAGATTAGATGAATAACCATCCCGCTGAGGGTCAGCGGCCATGCTGCCTCAAGGACTGTTAGGAAAACCCTAGATATCTTAACATGTCCGGATCTCGGTGCCTTGAAGATATACCTCAGGTTGAGTTCCAAGCCCGTAGAGGACGGAGGATAGTCTAGAATTAAAAACAACCTCCTTAAAAAAAATTTAATTCTAGTAGTATCAAAGTGGCTCCGACGTGTCGAGCTCCGCAATATTTGTCAGCAACGCGGTGAAGATCTCCGAGAGTTTGCTAGGCGACTCCGTCGTGGTGCTGAGTATTACAAATGATGAACAGTGACTGGTAAATCGCAAACCTGTTGAAGCAGTGGTTCCAAGGTCCGTTTGATGATAACGCCAGACGTCACACTGTTCACAGCGCAGACAAGTACAAGATACTGGATGACGCTGTCAATGCGGTGAAGCGGTGAAAGAGCTGTCGGCGGTGCATTAAATGGCCTCGCAGCCTCCCGGGGGCCGCGGTAGAGGCAGAAACTGAGATAGCCGTAGTAGCACAACTGGCGGGGGTCCGTTCAGCCGGCGAAATGTTTCCGGCGTGGTCAGCCGAATCATAGCGCAGACTATTGCCAACATAAACCTACCAACTACAAGGGCTCTGGAGTAACACGGAATGTTCAATGCGTATGCAGCGCAGCAACAACTGCAACAAGACAGTCATGAGTGGGTCACCAGTAATGAAAAGATACGTACATTCAGTGCACTTAAAGAAATCCGTTAGTGAAAATCTTACACAGTGACAGAGTGCCACCCGAGCGGCCGAACGTAAAGCTTATCTTCGTGACTGTGGTTATCAAAGAGGCAGTGGCGCCCATGGTACTAGACTCCGTCGGCGGAGCCTAGTTCCATAGATGGCATTATAGTCGGTTCAATGCCGCAAACCCGAATTTCGAACTGGAACTACTGCGCGTCTATCATGTAGAATATTCTAGATTTCCAATACTATTCCAAATGAGTTGATCTAATTGTTGCGTTAAGATGGAAAACATTAACAGCAACAGCACCGGGAACGGAGTGTAAATACATTGGCAAAGTTCGCACCGCTGACCGCCTCTAAGGTGCGTACGCGTTGCCAACGCCATATTATCTTTCAGTTCAAGGGCGCGGATAAGGTTGAATCAACAGGTTACGCCGGTCGAGTGTAAAATGCCTATCGCACAAGGCATTCTAGACTCTATTGTTGATGTAGCGGTATTCCCAATGGTTGATCTGGATTCTGTGTTCGTGCACCTACAGACTCGGACACCGCAATCTAATTTCACTATTACAACACCTATATGGTTGCTCCAGAGAACTCGGATGCTTTTCGGTTACGTTTGCGCTCCTCTGATTTGGCAGCAGAAAATCGAGGCTATTATGGAGGTGGCAAAAACTGTGTCGTGAAATCGTTTCTCGGGTTGATGCAGGTTTATGGGAAGTTTTTATCCCTCGTGAAGGATTTGTCCAACAGCAGCGTCGTTGTGTCGACTGTTCAGGAAGGAAGTGTCGTTCGTGTGGGACGAAAAGCGCAGAGGCGCGCATACGAGACATCCAACCAAGATATGCTGGCATCTAATATCGTGTTGACGTTATACAACGACAAACTGTTGCTGATGTTGGTCACAGATGCCTCTCAGGTTTCTGCAATTTTAGCGCCATTGTCGCATCGCCTTAAGGACGGTACGGAGCGTTCGATTGCTTGCCACTCATCGGTGCTTGGCCGCACACGGCCCCGATACACGCAACTGCGTAGTGGGAGGCGTTAGCGATCAGGGAAGGTGTCGTCAGCAAGTTCAAAACATACCTGTTCAGTTCGGTGACGGACTCGAAACCACTGTTAAGTGTATTTTCGCTCTCCGCCAAACTCTCACTTCCGCCAGGTTTCAAGATTACGCGGATCAGTTCCTGCAATCACTCACATATGACACTGAGTACCGGCCGATGCTAAAAAAAAAAACAGCAATGTGCATGCGTTGGCATGACTGTTGAGGAGATCAAAATGCGTTCAGAGCAGAAAGTCCACTTAAATTGCTCGGCATGTTTTACCGCCGTTGTTGTCGCTTGGTCCAGCCTTAAATGGTAAATGTAAAACGATTAAGGATGACAAAGAGATTCACTGCGTCTTTCTCTCTATCTCCTCTGTGAGTGTTTCGTGCGAATATTAAAAAATATCTTGTTAACGGCTCTGGTATACCAGACTGATGAGTGTATTGGCGTGTGTTGCAGATTGAAGAGCTTATATATACGATTATGTGACTGTGTAAATGTACTCTATTGTATAAAATGTCATTATTATGCGAAAACGTAGGCACATGTATTGCGGTTTTGCAAGTAATTCACGGTCTAAATCTGAATCCTATGTTTGGCCACATTTTGCGCGTTTGCCTATTGCAACCAACCACGGCGGAAGTATACCAACAATAACTTGGGACGTTGGTGTAGCGAAGGGGAGGCCGATCGCGTTTATAGCTGGCCAAACCGGTGGGCCGGACCGGACGCATTTATATTCGGTAGACGACACTGCCTCCGGTAAGACTCACGGCAGGCAATACGGTTAACGACATGTGGACCAGGTGGTGAGGAAAACGTAAATTGGCCGAGCAGTCGCTTATATTTTGCGGAACACGTGCTACTAGTGATGGCGTGTCGGGAGCTGGTGCTGGAGAAACATTGGCTACGCCGACAGCAACGGCTATGGGGGCATAAGTCTCTGAGCTGTTTGAGTCGCTGCGCGAGGAGGGAGGAACAGCCGGTCATCAGTTCGCCGGTTAACGCTGGCGTAACCCGGTTGAAGTTGGATGACTTCAGCGCGGCAGAGCCAGCAGCCGACGGTAACACCAGTAGTAACACACAGAAGACATTGAAGTCGCGTCGAGTGTCGCTATCCTGCCTCCCAGAGACCTCTTCGCCGGTGGCTTGCAACACCAGCAGCAGCAGAAGGGTGTAACAGGAAGTCGACTACAGGAAGCTGAACAAGGTCGGCTGGAATAGACAGAACACCAATGTTAGGATATGATACGTTGTTGGAGTTCAGTACAGTATACGGTTAGATAATGGCACAGAGAGATATACAGACAAACTAATCATTACTTTATCACATTATTAAGTACGCTTTTATTATAGGGGGTGAGGGGGTTCCTCAATAGTGGAGGAAACTGTCGTGTTCGACAGGAACGCCGAGGAATCGAACTGGGGCTTTGAAAGAGTATAGGGAAATTTGGAAACAACGATGATACGGGATAGATGTAGGGATATATAGCACAGAAATGCAACGCCTCGAAGAAAGCTGGATTTAAGGGCAGACTTCTAACGATGGCGGATTTGTCGAACTAGGAATGCCAGTGCACGAGCTGCACGAATGGGTGCGACAGATACCATAGGGCAATTTGTCCAGCCATCCATTTCATAGCCGAAGTATCGTCAAGTAAGAAGATGTACTACACATCTAAAATAATGGGGAATAATTTATGTATCGTTACCATATAATGGGCATTAACAAGGCAACGATCATGAATTAAAATAATCATCTGTATATGGTGCCAGCGAAACGTTGCTATAAGAAGATCGCTGTGTTCATGTAAACCCATAGGTACTGAAGAATTCAAAGAAGATCGATCAGCGGAAACGCGCTACTATTCAGCATTATTAGAGATTTTATTATTTGCGCAGCCTTAGCATAAAATCTATAGAAAGCACGAGTATATTGGCCAGTGCACGCAATTAGCGCAACAAATGTTGGACTATAATTAATTAAATCAAACAAATTTAGCTTTAAACAGGCTGTACGTAGTATGCTGCTATATCCTGTTCAGATGGCCAGCATCTGTGCATTAAATGCATTGTAGTAATAACCGTTGCAGACGTGATGCGTGGACTCAGTTGGTCAAATTGTTTTAATTTGTAGCGCAACATATTTAAAACTCGCTGTGTCAACACGTATCTAGCGTGCGTCTTCAAATGGGGATGCCGCAGTATACAAAGATGATTTCAGAAAGTAACGCAAAGAGAAACATTGGAAAAAGCAATCTGGAATAGCGCTCAGAATTTGTTCGAACGAGCCTACCTACAAGTTCCTACGTTCGTGCCTACGTTTGATGACCACTTGTCAACTTGACGGGCGCCAGCTAAACCGGCCGGCACCGAAAACCTGGGCCCCCGTAAAGGCTGGAGTTTACTTAGAATCTGCTCTGACACTTTGCTGTCTGACCTGGTTTTGTTCTCCGCCTTTCATATAGTTGGACAACAGACGCAAGACAGAAAACCACAACAATAAACCGTCATCGTTTCCACAACCGTCGTTGGTAACAACAGAGCAAAAAAAAAGACGGAGGGTAAGGGAAAGAGAAACGCTACGCAAGGTGGTGACCGGCTTACGGTGAAATATGGAGGAAAATTTGATTGCTCCGGTTAGGTTAAAGGCATTCCTAGCGGTTGGAACAATCGCAGGGTCTTCGGACTGTCAGCAAAGATGGGAGCAACGTCGATGGCTCCGTTATCCTGTCCTTTCACGAAGGACGCTAGGACAATGTGACAACTCCAACCACCAACTGTTCCGTAGAACAAGTCAGAAGAAAAACAAGGATTTAAGCCGCAGAAGCACGGCAGGTCAGCGCCGAAACAGACGATGCTGCCTTTAAGAACATTGTCCACGGTCAAGACCGCTAGATATTTCTTTGTCTCTCTGTCTCCCTCCCCCACCTGCCGCATTGGGCGCCCCACTTACAGTTGCAGGGCGCAGTAGCTCCGCCTAAGTATGCTAGTCGACCTGGTATTGAAAAACAGCAAAAACTAAACACATCAGTGACGGTCGATTGAGCACACACTTTAACTTTTCTTCGACTACCTTACGCTTGTATGCAAACCGTGAAAACCGTGAGACTGTGAAACGCCACTTTAGCCTTGATTGTCCTGTAAGCGCTTAAAGGGCACAGCAATGTCAGAAATTTGACCTTCCGGCACACTTCAACATCCCCTAAAACTAACACACTACCGGTATGAAGCAGCCTATAATTTGTAATCGTCAAAGCGTACAAGGTTCTATTTATCATCACAAAATTACGTCTCAAACACGTTCATTTGCTTCGTATGTCGTCATTATTGCGTAATGACGTTAGTTATCATCATTCGATTTCTATTGAGTCGCAAAAATGATTCGTTCTCGATTCGTGGCTTGTTCGCTCGATCGTTCACCCGTCAATGTTCGCAGAGCAAAAACTGGGCACTGCCAAACCGAAGAACGGTTTCGTTTGGCAGATCTAGTGGGAAATCGCGGGGTTGTTGTTTACGACACGATTTGCTCACAATTAAGCTTACCTGACGCGTACAGAGTCTATGCAGCTGCCTGTCGCATGCTGGACTCATGCAGCGGCCTCTAAATGTCCTCTCATCGCGCTAACTTAGTGTCATGACAACACCGACACAACTTCACGGCGCAACTGCAAAGACGGGGAGACGACACGCGTCACGCCAACGACATGTGACAGGCACCACCCATGCCCCACAGGCTGCAGAGTTGCCCGTCTGATCGGGGGTCGCGTAAGCGATTCCGGCTCCCGGCCATTCGGCCTGTGCTCGCGGTGCCTGATCCGCTGTCACGCCGGCGAGTAAATTACGCGCTGGTTTTCTAGCTACCCGCGTTAGGAACTCAATGAGGCAAGCGTCGAGTAGGGCGTTCGAGGGGCATTGAGACCCTGCCGCCACGCTGCTTTTCGCGCTGTTCAGCCGTGCACCCGCAAGGACATCGTTGTTATTATAATTACTATTATTACTTGATAGTGCTCCCCCGAGTTTGTGTGTCGACGATTGCTGTCTGACCTCGATCCTCAACGCAGGTACGCGCAATATATATATATATATATATATATATATATATATATATATGTATATATATATATATATATATATATATATATATGTATATACACAGCCGCTGCACGGGAAGTTGTCTTTCGATCGCGTTTACGGGCCGCGTTCTCGTCCGCGATCAAAGCGGTCGGTTATTAGTTAGCTCAGTGTTTTCAAGTGTACTCTCTGCCACACAGGTTGCACGGGCTACCTTGAGTCTCCAAGTATCACTGCACTGCACTGCACTGCGACTATGCCGCTACAGCCACTAGCTTCCTAATTAGGAGCGCTATCGCCTCCGGCACTTCACGTGCTAAATCAGTTTGCCCGTCTGTAAACGTCGTTTTATTTAGGGAAAATATTGCCCCGGCAATTTTCAATGCGCTTAATGACCGAGTTAGCAACAAAACAAAAACGTATACTATCGGACAATGTTTGGGGTCGCTCTGCTTACTACACTAAACCTGGCTTGTTCTGGCTGCATCAGAATGTCGTAAAACTGGATGCAAACCAGAATGAAACAACATACTTCTCATTTTGTTTAGACTTCGTTCTCGGATTGGTTCTGCAAACAACCGTTGCTTAACAAATTGATATGCAAAATAAATATGATAAAACTATAATCATGACAAATTAACAAAACGTTCTTCGAACTTTAGCGTTTCTTTGCAGTCAACGCACTGACGACAAGCAGCAAGGTAGGCTCCACAGACATCAAATATGACTTCTCGCTGTCAAGTCACCAGATTTAGACCCAGCCTGGTTTGACCAAGAATGCCGCATTGCTAAATCATTAATATATCAATACAAGAAGAGAGACGGCAGAAATCTAGCTTGTGTTGCTGTTTTGAAGCACGAGTATAAAAACACACTTAGAATACATAAAAGCGCGCAGTTCGAAACCGAAATGCTGTTCCGCCAAATTCGGGAAAGGCCCTCTACCGACTTTGGATCTCCTTCAACAACGCCGTAAACAGAAAACTCCGTTAATTAACAACGGTTAAAATACTTTATACGAATATTCACATGCGACTGTTTCCTTCTATAAAGGTAAGTGCATGGAAACGGAGTAACCTCACAGATGAAAAAGCCCTTCAGACCATCACGATAAGAAAATACGAAGAGCCTGCCGGACTTTACCGCATTTTTTTACGAACATCTTAGAGCCAGACAAAACGCGATTCCAAATCGACGAAGAACAACTTATTTCAATAAGTTTTTTAAGAAAAGGGTGACACTACAAAGCCAGGAAACGACCGAGGTACAGTACTAGCCAGTGTAAAGTGCAAAGCTTGTACATTGCTTCTTATCAAAAAACTAGAATGTTACAAAGATCTTCCACCAGAGCAAAATGGGTTTTTCCTGGATGTTCGGCTTAAAGAGCTGCTTATATTGATTCTAAAAGAATTTTGATGCAGTCCAGAAAGACCAGCTCTTATTCACTTTCTGAAAAGATTTGAATAATAATTCAAGATTCACTTTCTGAGAAGATTTGAATATTAATTTAAGATTTGAATTATAATTAAATCTTTGCCGGCTAACAAACTGCCCACACAGTTATAAGTGGGGCTCACGCACTCTTCGAAGAGGTCTCTCAAATCATTAGTGTAACACAGGATAACTTAGCTAGCCCGCGGCCTTGGAAATTGGCACCAAGAAATAAGAGCCTTTCACGTGTTTTATGCAGGCGATTTAGCTTCTTTGACAAAATCGAGAAACCACCTCCAATTTTACTTGAGTGAGAATGAACGATGGTTCTGCAAAATAAGTTTAATCTCAACATGTCGAAAACAGATGTGATGCTGTTTATCGGGGGACGAGCTTATGCTTAAACTGACTACGGTTTGGGGGGATTTCCGACTGAAGTTGACCTTAAGATTGTAATTAGTTTATTTAAGCTCAAACTTCTTTCAGTTCAGCAGTAACGTATTGCTTCAGACCCACATCCTCCAAGTTAACGCTAATACGGCTGTTAAGGCACCGATATACTTGGGCACGCCATTTTTTCACGCTGTTGCCTCTAGAAGAATTGACTCAATATTCCACCCACACGCCGACAAAGATGACGCTATTCGCCAGTGGATTTGGTTATGACTCACTCTCCACTATGAGGAAAAATGCAAGAGCTTTTATAGGTCCCTATATATATATATATATATGAAGCATGCCCATTGAGCACCAGGTAACAGCTCAACTTATATTGATGCGAACCTGCTTGTTTTAGAACGAAGTTTCTCTCCCCATAATAACAATGACAATAAAGACATGTACGAATTCCCAAGGACGACGTGACCTGACTGGCTAGTGCACATAAGTTGGCCATTTTCTCCGGCCATATCTCCCTAGCCTGGGGGTCACACACACCAAAGAGAGACCAACCATAATTGGTTAAAAATGATTTAATATACAAACCTTCGATTAAAATCTTATGCAGCCGTCGCAAACTATAAGACAATATCTGCTTAGTAACACGATCATTTTTCTCATCTAATTCATCATGAAATGCATTCCCACGTGTAACTACATCGCACGCTATGCCTTACTAAATTCAAACTACATTTAAGCGTTAACCTGCACTATTTTAACTACATATCGGATAATATTATAATAACGACAACGTTTATTTATGCTGCACTGCAGATGTCGGTACGTACGCCAGCCCAAATCATACTCGCTAAAATCTAACTGGGAATATGTCTGGCACCATTGCCTCTATAAGCTTCCGAAAATCTACGCACTCAAAAGTAACATTGGTGTTTTTCTTTTCAGATTTTGCTCTGGCGGACATCCATCTACAGACGTATCTATTCGATCGACAAAACCATATCGCCCAGGACTTTCAACAACTATTCAGTTTTATCCTGTATAGCGCCAAGCAGCCTCTGATTTCAATTACAAACGACGTACGTTGCGTTAAGCCTGTCGCCTCCAGCTCCAATTTTCACGCTCTTCCCCTAGTACAGCAATACCGTTCCTCTAGTAGCTAGCTCATCCATGAAGGCCTCGCCTTGCCCAGCAAACAAAACATCTCTCAATTCTACAAGGTTCTGATTATCAATTGTCGTGGCCGCCACTCTCCTATCTACCACGAAACTTACGAGTATGACATTGACGTAGACTGTGCTAAGTAGCATGGCCAGGGAGGAAGGAGTCAACGAGGTCTTCGACCGTCTCCTATGTCCTTTTGGGGCTGACTCTCAGCCAAGATTTAACGTCCATGGGACTGCTTTTCGCATTGCTTCATAGACGGACCCCCATAAAAACAAATGTGCAACGGTGGGGCTCGAGCCGGCGCACCTATGCGTCTCCTCCGGTTGCGAGGCGCAGACGCATGCCACCACGCCACCGGGCTCGACCGTCTCCTATGTCACGCCGTCGTAGTCGTCCTAGCTAATTTAAAACGTCTTGTCGCATCATTTCCTGAGTTGTCACTATCGGTGTTGTCTCGCTCGCCTTCGATGCGATCCATTCGGCCTTGCGCGCGTCTCGTGTTCTGCAGCGGCATGTCTTCGCCATGTGACCTACTCGGTTCCGCTGAATGCGTCCCGTCTCACGCGCCGGCGAACAACTCCTGTCCCCGTCTACCCACAGTCCTGGTACCCGCAATTACCACATCGAGAGCGGCTTGGCTGCGCCCGTCGCTTGTTTTGCAGCTCTTCGCTGCCTCGCCCTGCATGTCCTGCACGTGTCCTTCAACCGTTTTTCCAGCGTGCTTGCCCAGTCAGCCAGCCCCCTCCTTCCATCTTGCAGCTTTCCTGTATAGCAATTTGCCGTGACCTTGATGCCGTCTATGCGCGTGCAGCGTCGTCAAAATTTTGTCAGCCGCGCAAATTTGCAGTTTCACGCCGAAACACCCAGGTTACTTACCGTCTTCGTTTAAAAATGATGATCACACGCGACGCGTCAGCAGCGTTCACCGAACCGAATAAACTGGCAGGTAGCATTATTCATCGGCTAACACGCACATTTGTTTGCGTCTCAGTTGAGTCTTCTTCATCCAACTAGCGCACTTGCGTCGATCGGTTTGTAGATAAATGTATCGACCAGCAAAGGTCCACAAGGTCACATTCGTTAATTAAATAGCTCAAAGAGAGCTTAGGAAATGCAGCTGTAGTACCAATTTTAGTTAACTCAAGTTTGCCATTGCCACCGCATAAACTTTCTCAGGTGGACTTATATGCGGACGATAAAATGAGTAAGCTCTCGTTATTGTTTCCCTGTTTGTCTTCAAGTTTGCGTGAGGCCACGTGATGTTTTCACCAAATGCCAACAAAATGTTCCTAATGAGAGGGCCCCGGAAAAAGCAATTATGATATGATATGAGGTTTATTTATTTTTAATTGTAGTTTCTAATTTGTGTTACAACTTCATATAGCCACATGACTAGTGCGAAGCATATGTGCAAGTTATGGTAAGACTTTATACATTACGCCGTAGTATTTCGTGGTCTCAAATTTATTTATCTGTGGATTGTGTTCATGTTTACACCGTTCTGGTTTAATCAGACGCAAGCAAGGTAAGATAAGTGCATTCTTGCAGTGTTTTTGAATTAAGCTGATTAATGATTTAATTTGGACTAAGCGATATAAGTGTCCTAATGTCACTAGGCAGCTTGTTCCACAAGGCAGCACTTAAATTATAGAGTGCAAACCTTGATTGTGTATCTGTAGCCGAGAAGACAATAAGCAACTGAGATGCCGAGATGTTTTGGATTCGTATCAACTAATATATCAAGCCTGCGGTCACATACAAAAGCTTCAGGATATATTGTCGGTTGGCCTCTTGAAGTTTTAAATTGAACTATTAAATTGAATCATGAGAGAGTTGATTCGCCGCTTGGCTTCGGATTCTCAACTGCTGACTACACGTCAGGCGACGAGTATCGATGAATTGAGTGGAGTGGAACTAGAAATAAATCCCCCTGATTTTAGAAAGTCCAATACAGCGCGCCAAATAATTGTGAAGAAATTTAAGTTGATTCTAAATGTAATCGACCAGCTAACATTGTACGTTTAGGCTGCTCATTGAGTGGCGATATATATATATATATATATACATTTTTTTTTTGGAGGAGGGTGAATGCATTTACGCACGCTTCGAGTACGGAAGTATTTCCGCTCTCGAGAGCAGTGTGGGGCTCGACCCTGGCGGTTGGATGTTGGTCCGCCAAGACCACTACCCACTAAATACACCTCCCCCCTTAAGCTTCACTCTCTAGTGGCCCAGATATCCATAGAACAGTACTATGGGCCATTAGGAGAAGTGGCGAGCGCCTAACGGGTCATTTGGCCGAGGTCACTCACGGTTTCCCCCACCAGTCCGACGTGCTTGTCCTAACACCTGCGAACCCGTTTGATTACAAGCCGCGTCATCTGTTGATGTCGTAAGCGCTATCCGTTCTCTTCTGCACCTGCCAAGCTCCGCTTTCTTTTTCATCACCGCAGCTTGCCATTTTCCTCGCCCAGCCTTCATGCCGATGCTGTGCTGCATATGTACTCCACAAACATTCTCATGTTACTTCTCGGCGGGTCTGGTATCCCGACTCCTTGTTCTCCTGCTTCTCTGGCCCATCTCAATAGTAGCAGCCTTATGGCGGTTGTCCTTGCCTGCTCTAGTCCCTTGCAGTTTTAAGAGAGTGTGCTCGAGGTCATCGTCGATGCCGTCTACACAGTGCACGCAGATTACCGAAGGAGCTTTGCCTATACGAAATAGATAACTTTGAAAATCACCGTGGAAAACGGTTTCATTTCTCCCGCCGGGCGATCAATCTACTTCTTTACTGTCCGGGATGAACAGGCCGAAGTGAATAACCTGATGAGCCTACGGGGATGGCATCCCATTCTTCTTGCCACGACTTTATCGTTTTTTCCCTTTCAGCTTCTTTGTTAGATTCAGACTCTCTTTCCCATATCCTTTTCCTTTCATTCACTATTATGTCCCAAGGTGGGGTACCAGCCAGTACCAGAGCTGCGTTCGTGCTAACCGTGCGGTAGGCCTGCAGGATCCTAAGCGCCGCTATTCTCTGCGTTATTCTTAAGGCTGCTTCTTGCCGTTCTCGTTTCAAAGGTATTTTGCAGCAGACTGGCGCCGCGAAAAGTGCAATATACTCGGTAACCAACATTAGTAGTCGTCGCCGGCACTCCCGCGGCCCGTGTAAGTTTGGCAGGATCTTGCCTATCGCGTTAGCCGCTTTAGCCGCCTTGCCCGTACACTTCCTAATGGGATTTGTCTCCCTGAGACCCTTGTCTAGTAGAACACCAAGATATTTGGCCTCTGTTACTTGCTTGATTTCCTGGCCTGGCCAACATCAGTTTCATGCTGTCTACTCTTTTCCTGCCTGTCAGAACGATGGCCCTCGCTCTTTTCCGGGGCAAGTTGTAGCCTAGCGCTATCCATCTATCTCTTCGTCGACCAGATATATATATATATATATATATAAATTTGTTGTGGTGACCTGCAAAAGACACTTCATGTGGCACGCCACTTAAGTCCAGGATTGTCTTCCCTGGTTGTAATTGAAAAAGGCACACCTAAGCGCAGTTAGAGCACACTGACTCACGCCAGTACTTAATTATTCCTAAAATTATTTTTTCAGTTTTTAATTCTTAAAATCGCCGTGTATGATAAAACGGCCACTTATAGCCTCGATAGGCATTGTTTTGGAGCCAAAAGCTTAGTTGTTTTCGAAGAAGGTGAAGAAATGGTGAACGTAGGTGCATATTCAGAGTGTTTTGTTGTGCGAGTTCTGAAGATATTCTAACGCTGCTGTATGTTGTCGAAATATCGCCACCGTATTCGAGACCGATTCAATCTCCTGCTGAAAATGGAATATGATGTTCTGCGCTTAAAGATACAACAAAATTTAACGGGTTACCACCCGAGGAACTCGTAGAAGAAATTAAAACGGACCGATCAACCATTGTTAGCTTAAAAACTTTAAATCTCTGCACTGTAATTGGGTCCCTCACAAACTGCGTAATGTCAACAGATTCGTCAACAAAATCACTGCCTGCAGTAAGGGTTGGGCAGAGCGACTGAGTGTAGCACAGAGGCATTTCTTCGTATGTTTCGGGGATTGACTAGTAGAGAGAGGAAAACAACAGAATATATTAGATATAGAAAACGCCATGCGCTATTTAATCTTAATAGAGAATATCCATGGGATTGGGCCGAAGATACTAGAACTTGATCGCCTTGGAGGGGCAAGAGAGACCAGAGCATCTAACACGGTCACAGTGAAGACCCGCATGGATCGAAGCAGCAAGGGCAGCCAAGCTTTTGGCGTTCGAACTGTCATGAGAGTCGAACACTCTTCCGGTTAGCCTTAGCGTTGTTTGAAATCCTTAAACAACTTCAAGGAGATTTTAAAGTCATACCTATTACCCCAGTCAATGATAGGTACACTAGTCTTCCTAAATTGACTCTCGCATAGAGATAGACAAACGTAATTTCATTCCGGCTGCAACTTTTTACCAACACAATGGTAGCTGTAGTAAGTTCAAATAACTATAGACTCTTTGCAAATATTTGTAAATAGATGAAACAACATACCGTTGTTAATGTGTGTATAATAAATAAATTACCTTGTTCAAAAATTAAATTGGCGTGTTTGCACTTCTCTTCAGTCCCCACCGCCAAGCTTCTGGCTGGCAAGTTGATAGATAACCTATGTTCAAAATAGGTCCGAAGGCGCAGGCAGTTCCCAGAGTTAACCCAAGCAGAGCGCCCGTCCAAAATATGTCGTGTTTTTGCTTGCGTTGGCAGTGCGGTATCATAGGTATCGTTCACTTTGAACTTCTAAAAAGGAACCAGACAATTCACACGAATGTTTTTCGCCAACAACTCCAACGAGTTCAAAATAATAACCTAAAAGCATCCACAATTCGTACCAGGAAGAGGATCATCTTCTACCAAGACAACGTGCCATCACGTGAGTAATACCAGCCTTACAAATAAAATTACGACTTGGGCTGGGAATTTAGTAAGCATACACTATACTCTCCTTGTATCTTCAGAATCACATAACCGATGACGTAAAACGTATGTTCATAGCAGGCACCTCCTTCGATATTTAGCAGCGATGTCTGTAAGGTGCTCTTAGTTGTCAGGCACAGATTAGGTGCACCGGACTACTTAAATTGGTGGCTTATGAAGACTCGTACAGTAAACAGTTTGTGCCTGAACGGAGCTAAGATCGTGTGGAACTAAAACCGGTTTTAAAAGGAAAGAAGGGTATGTACTCAGTAAGAATAGTGACATAGGCGGTCCAATTGCTGGGTGTGTAATATAACATATATATATAGCTCAGATATGTATAGCACAGTATGGCCCCACGCAGTGGATGCTATAGCATTGAAAATTTAATATTTGTAACAACACAGCCTTATAAACTGGTAGAATTTCGTCTAACTCCCAGGTATGGCCTGGCAATGGCTAACGTGGGGATACAGCCGAGGGAGTGGTAAGATATGGACAGAGGGTAGATATAGAGGAAAACAAGGCCGCGATTAGGGGACAGAGACATTTCTCACGCGATAACTGAGGAGCAGTCAGAGCCTGATAAGAAGACCGCCTCTAGTTTTTGTGTTAGATTAACTAACTGTAATAGCAAACCACCAAAAAGTCTCATTTGAAGCAACAAATGATTTTAGTGGAAGTTAAGGACAAGCAGCTCCAAAACGCCTGGTAACCTCCCATAAATAAATAGGTTAGGCCTTCGGCGTCATGAATTGCCGTCATTAATTGCCACTTAACATCGCTTACTTACGTGTTGTACAGTACTCACAAATGAGTTAAAAGTTAGACGTTCTAGAAAACATGCCTCTACATGTTACAACACGTGTAAGAATCTATACGTGCTCTGGCAGCCGAAAGCTTATGTTAGATTTGTCACCGGTAGCGTTCCCGGTATTAACTCCTGCACGCACGGAGAGAAGCAATCATTTAATACGAAACCGTGTACTCTCACAACACAGCTTGGCTTCATCACTACCTTCTTTCAGCTGATTTTCCGGGGCACGCAACCTGCTCGGTTTTAGTTGATTGGGTCATAGTTTTGGCTCAGGCGGGCCCACGCTTTGACGATAGCTGTTTTATTCGACGACGACGACATAGCAATAGCTTTAGAAACGGCATGGCAAAATCACCAGGCCATCCGGTCTCACTGAGGGTCATCCGCGGTTGATGCCGAGCTTGCGAGGGGGCCGGGTGCGAAGTCGACAGAAATCGGAATCCGAATCGTACGCATCTTCTGTACGGCTACGATCGCGAATGACAGATATATTGTTTTGCTGTTTACTGACGGGTTTTCTGACGCACCGCAAGCGAGGTCTGTTAAGGCTCTGTTCAACCAGTAATTGGCCTACCTTTTGACAGCTTAGCCTGCAGTTGGCGAAAGCTTCTAAACTACTCGTTGGTCAGATCATCAACGTGATACTGTGCAGCAAACGATATGAGATAGCGTCGAGAAAATTTTAATACGGCATTTAATGATGTGACTTTCATACAATGAAAGCTCATCTCTGCCGTGAAGTTCTGGAGTCCCAACCCGGAGAGGAAGCCATTTACGGACTTAGTATGCATAGACAATTTCCCCGTAGTCGACTGCGGAGGCGGCTACTTGGATCTACTGGAGCGGTCACCTTCACCTTCGGGTGTGGACAGCCATTGAGACATCGCAGGTGCCGTTTCGGGTATTTACAGCTTTGCGAAACTTTAGTTGAAGCATTGAACAAGGGTGCGGCTCCCTTGAAGGGAGCCGTCGCACGATAGCTTACGGACATTCCCTAAGGATCATATGGTGCAACAGAATATGTCTATTTGAATATTCTGTATAATTATCTTTAGCCATCTAGACAAACATCGTTGGCAGTCGTTATCGTTGATCTGGCCGCTAGCAACGTAGCTTTTGTTTCTATTAACACTGGCAGCTACTGTTCTTCGTTTTGCAATATTATTTAGATTCGACTTACTGTTCTCATATAGTAATATTATCTTAAATACGTCAACAGATCTAAATATCTTGGATTCGTAATTCTATTCAAGGGCCACTTCCTTACGGACGACATCGCCGATGTGATGAGCAACGTGTGACATACAAAAAGCACAGCTTAAATTTCCATATTTAACACGGGTTTAACAATTGGGTGTATTTTGCAAAAAAAGGCTATTGTTCGTGTTGAGTCGTCCGTATGCATACATATATATATATATATATATATATATTTAGATTTTTCGTGAGGCTATTGCTCGTGTACGGTTATTTTTCATGTCATGGCTAATTTAATGCACTCTGGCATTTATCCTTGTCTAAATTGGAAACCATGCAAACCAATTTAAGAGTTGCCGGCCTGGGTCTCGAACCCAGTCCTCCCGAATGCAAGCCAAAGGCTTTTGCCACTAAGTCATCTTGTTCGGTATATACATATATATATATATATATATATATATATATATATATATATATATATATATATCATCACACTTGCCACAGTAATCGCAAGTGATTAGCAAAAACGTGGCGACGCTACTGAATGAGGCGCCACGCCTTGATTTCAAGCCCCCGACGACTGCGACGACACCGCGGACGAAGCGTAGCTGGGGGACCTGTTTGCTCGCCCATGATACATACTAAACTAGTCGTCGGGCTCCGTTGTCATCACGCATTAACGCGGAAGCCGCGGATCCATCGAGGAAGCAGATTCACTCGTCATTCATCCATCTATTCATCGTCTTTTCATTGACGAAGTATTTGCGTATTCACTAACGTCCAAGGCTCACGCCGGCTCATTGCTGACGCTGATGCTACGACGACGACGACGATTATCACCATTATCATTATCATCATAATTATCCGATGCAACGACAGCACAGGTAGCAGGTGGCAGCAGTAGCAGTGCAAGTACTAGAAGGCAGGTGTACTGATAGACTGATAGATAGCAAAGCTTTTACCATTACATCTGCTAGCGACAAGAGCAGCAGCAGCAGCAGCAGCAACGAGAATAGCAGCACCAACAACAATTGCAACAGCAGCAACAACAACAACAACGACAACTGCAGCAACAACAACAGCAGCAACAGCAACAGCAGCAGCAACAACAAACATCACAACACCAACATCACAACAACAACAACAAAATTAAAAAACAACGTCAAGAACAACAACAACAACAACAACGGTCGACACAACAACAGGGGTCACCAGTGTCGTTTCCTCAGTATCTGTATCAACTTTATCATCACCTCATAGCTCAGTATCAGTATCACCTTCATGATCTTTGTCGCTAGCCAACGAACCAACCACCCAAACATCGAACAAGGTCGCCAACTATAACGGTCGACTACGACGGTAGCGTAGTGCGAGGTGCGGCAACATTGTAATCTGCACCGTCGCCTAGGTGCCTATGTGCCCTAAGACTCACAGACACACATATATCTAAGCACCCCCCCCCCCCCCCTTAAGCCGAACCGAGCCCAGCTCTTGGTTCGTCAACGCATCGGCCTCAATGCCCCGATTCCCGCCGCATGCAATGCAACAGCTTCTATCCAGCAGCCGTATCGTGAATGCCTACGAGCTTTGCTGCTGTGGTCTGATTAGTTGCCGTGGCTGGCTTGCTAGCACACAAAACGTCAGCAGCCAGTCAGACAATCCCTCGTAGGACGGCGAGCGGGGAGGGGAACTTCGGCGATAGCGAAATTGACTGCGACGGCGACAGCGTTAGCAGAAGATGAAGACCCGAGTCTCAATGTCATCGCGTGACCACGCGTTGTATATGCACGTCTTCATAGTCATGTCCAGTCTGCATGTCCAGACTTCATATCAGCCGATATCAGAACGAACTCTCCTTCGTCCCTCACCACCCCCCCCCTCACACACCCCACACCCACACGGCGACACGGTTAGTCACTGCGACGACAGTTGATGAGAAGTGGTGGCGTTTACAGTTCTCGAGAAGCTCATGCGAAACAAGGTGGCAGAGCAATCCCAAGTCACGGCAGAAAAGCTACGATAGCGATAGCAACAGCAACAACAGTAATTGGACGACCCGTATGGTTAACCGTTTAGCCAGCTTAAAAGTGTAAGCACTTACGAATATATATATATATATATATATATATATATACCGATCCGCCCTAATAACCGCCACGATAGGCGGATAAGTAAGTTCTACTACACTCAGTAGTTGCTTTGTATGAATTTTAAAAATTGAACCGACACAACCAAGGTCTTCCGGTTCGTTTTGCTTAAAAACGCCTTTCATCAGCTACACACAGACTACATTTTTGTCTTTGGCGGCATTTTTTTGGAGTTTGATTTAAAAAATGTGAAGAAAATGAGGTTTGGCGACTTTTAAGGAACCACAAATAGAGTAACAACTAATCTGCATCATATTCGGTGTTAAAAAAAACTAAATCATATGTTCTAATACGGTTAAAATTTATTAAAAACTGCTTATGGTGATCAAGCAGTGTCCCGAAACACTGTGTATAGATCGTACCGTCGATTTCGCGACAGACGTGAAAAGATCGAATATGACTCCTGCTCGGGAAGGCCTTCGACATTAATAACAACAAAAAATAAACCGTTGAAGAAGTTTGTGATATCGTACTCAACAATCGTCGAATTACTATCAGGGAGATAGCTTAAGAATTGGAGGATGCATTATGGATCAGTTGAAATAGTCTTGACCGATAGTTTATACGTCAGAAGACTGGCAGCTAAGTTCATTTAAAAAGTGTTAAATTTTCAGCAAATGGACGGTCGTCGGGACACGTCCTGAATTGAACTTTCAGGCGGGGACTCTGGATTGCTTCAGAGAGTGATTACAGGAGACAAGTTATGGGTATACGGTTACGACATCGAGACCAAAGCCCAATTCTCTTAGTGGTGCCTCTAAGGAAAGATTTGGTTAAAAAAATCGACAGAGCAGAGCCAACATTGAGGCTCTTTTGACTGTTTTTCGACTACAAGAGAATAATTTGCCATGTAATTTTACCACATGGTTTCACGGCCAATAGAGAATTCTACAGCGATAGTTAGTGCGAACATCCAATGCAAAAAGCCTGAACTCTGGACAAACAACTCCTGGATCCTCTATCATGACAACGTGCCGGTACACATCGTTACTCATTTCGGATTATTGGTTAAAAAATCGAGTACTACACTTTCGCAACCTCCCTATTCGCCGGATCTGACTCCGCGCAACTTTTTCTGTTCCCGCAATTAAACAAATTTGAAATGACAATGTTTGACGAGACTACAGAAGAGATAATGAAAAATTTGCAGCGCTAACTCAACTCGATCCCGAAAAATATGTTCAAAAAATGTTCCAAGGGGTGGGAACGACGGTGACACGCGTACATTGCAGCAGACAGGAACTATTGTGAAGGGAACAAAAACACCTTGGAAGATCAAACAAATGCTCTTTTTTATAAATATGTAAATTGAAGTATTCAAAAATGCTCGTTTAAGTACCAGCACTTGCTCTCTGACGCACTAACCACGGCAGACAAAGCCCGACTACGTGCGGTCGTCCAGAAAGGAGCTAGCAAATGGCTCCAAGCCATCCCCTCCTCAAACCTAGGCACTTTACTAGATCACGAAAGCTTTCGTCTGTGCATTGGTTTGAGGTTGAGGACAAGGCTAACCGAGGAACACCGGTGTCCGTGTGGAACACAGGTAGACATCTGGGGGACTCACGGGTTGTCCTGCAGTAGAAGCGAAGGACGCCAAAGCCGTCATAGCGAGGTTAATGAGATTACAGCCAGGGCTTTCAGATCCGCTCTAATACCGTGCATCCGAGAGCCCGCCGGCCTCCTGAGAAGCGATGGAAAGAGACCAGACGGTCTCACCCTTATCCCCTTTGAAAGGGGAAAGGCGCTTGTTTGGGATGCGACTATCACCGACACGCTCGCCCCGTCGAACCTACTAATTATATATATATATATATATATCTATATTGATTTATTTATTGTTCGCTTGGCATGTACTACCTAAATACTCATGTCACCCTTTTATATCAGGGGCGCTTAGAGCGGCAGCATATATATTACCTACGCACCATATATATATATATATATTACTGCCTCAGACCCATATCCCCCTAAGCTAACGCTTAGACAATCTCAAGAATCTCTACAAGGTATCAGTTATTCTTTAAAAAAAACAATTAGGTTTCGGCACAAGCCTTCTGCCTCAAGGGAAAGTGTTTCCAAGCCCAAGCGTAACACATATATTCGTTCAAGCGTGCGGCGTCACGCTCGCAGCGGAGACCACCTCTGTGAATGCGGCGTAGTAAAAACGTTATTGTTTAGCAGCAAATCGCTGTGGTGCCGCGGTAGTGTGGTATGATACACCTCCCGCCACCGCCACCCTGCCAACGCGTTTGTTTCCTGCTGCGGCTTTACCGGAGCCGGAGTTGCCGCGATTCGGCAAGTTCGCCCCGAACCAGCGTCAAATGGATCGCTCTTCGAGGACTGGGTGCGGTACGCCAATTGTGAGCGACAGATCGCTCTATCCGTATCAGCTACCACCATCACGTCCGGCCAGCGGCGCCTTTTCCCTTGTTAGAATGAACGCAACGGGCAGAAGCTACCGCGTCGCGCGCGGGGGCAGGGCTAATAGTTGGTGACAGACGACAGAGGCGGGTGACTGACGATAATTCCGCAGGTGTTGTCGTCAGAAAGCCGAACGAACGCCCACCAGAAACAATTCAAGGTCGACCGAGCGCTGAGGTGCTGGCAGTGATGGCAGCTTCGCATCATACCTGTGCGGCGAACGCCCGTGAGAGCCCAGGTGGGGTCAGCCGTCACGAACAACAACAACAATAACAAAACGGCACCGCTTAACAGTGCCGATAACAGTAGCGTTGGTGGTGACGGGAGCGACGACGACGACGACAACAACAACAAGAAAGGCATCGAGAACAACAACAACAACGCAGAGCCACGCTCATAGGATAAATGATATGCCCACTGGGCTTTGCTTTATTACAACGACTACTACACAAAGCACAACGATTACAATGGCGACGACAGGCCCTTCCTCTCGTGGCCTCGCGAGCCAAAGGATGAACCCATGAACTGACACAGAGATTAACTGCAGGACTCACTGACTAACGGACCTCTCTGAGCGCTGCCCGTCAAAAAGCCGTCGGTGCTATCCGTCGGGTGGTCTACCCGAAAGCACAACACACCCAGCCAGCCATCCACCCACACACACACTAATTAAGCTAATGCATGGGTCAAACACAATACGAATTATGAATGTGATGCTCATGGCTCATGGCAATGACAAGAAATGACGATGATACAGATCATCATCATCATCATCATCATTGGTATCACTATGCTTGCGGAACGGCGTAAAAGCGGCGGGGCGGGGTGGAAAGGTAGGCCACTTCTCGGTCAGAGCAACAAAATCAACACAGCCCATGTCAACAGCGACAACAACAATTTACGTTGACAATGACAACATCACCGCCAACAACAGCAACTACAGCAACAGCAGTGACTTCAATAACAACAATAGGTATACAACAACAACTACCACGGGAGCAATCGTAGTAGCAGAAGTTGTGCAGAACAAACACTTCCCTTTTGACTTCCCTTGCTCCAGCACTAAATAGGAAAAGTATCAAGAGAGGTCGTCTGAAGGTGAGAGTGATTGTAAGGAAATCCTGTCAATGGGAGTGGGAACGCCAGCCGCTGCTCCGTCCGGCTGCAACGTTCCTGAAGGAAAGCCAGCTAGGAAGCTATAAATCGAGGTAGTCAATTGTTGACTCTGTACTTGAAGCCCAACGCTGGTACCGGAAGGTTGTCTGTCCAGTGCAGGATACGCGATAGAACACAGATAATGGTTTTCTCAATCGGCTGGTAGAGGAGATCGTAAACGCCGTTGAGTGCTGCCAGAGTACACTTACACGAGCGGTGCTGTTACGTTGTGGTGTTGTTGTGTGGATATTTTGCGTGACCTGTGGTGTATTGCGGAAAAAGTATGAAATCCTGCTAGCTTGAAGATTAAGGCAAGATTTGCATGACCTTGATCCTGGATCCTAGGTCGGAACGGAAATCCCTATTGCGGCTTGTCGAGGATAGAACGTAGACTGTTATTGTTGCAGTTGTTGTTATCGTTGCTACTGTTGTTGCAGCTGCTGCTGCATCGTCGACGGTAAAACGCAGCTATGCAGACACTCGACAGAGCTCGTCTGTAAGGGATCGAGAGCCCTCAGTGCTCTTTACACCTCCTGCCATACCACTCTGATGCAAGTCAAAGAGTCCTGGTACTATCAACGAGAACTGGCCACCATCACGAAGGCGTCAATACGTGTACAATCACAGCAGCAGCACAATGGCAAGTAGGATCACAGCCGGCCAGCCTCTGGTCGTCTGTTTGGTCCTCTGGGTAGTGCTAACAGTGTGTTCGGATCGTGCCGAGGCTGCATCTGAAGCGCAGCTCAAGTTTGTCCCAATCGTGGCCGTGCCCTCCCGAGGTAGCGTAGCAGAGAAGAGGTCACGATCTCCACGTCACTCCGGGCCGCCCTTCGATGCGCAAGTTCGAACAGCCGTCAACACCACCATCATACGAGCTTCACCGTCGTCGTCTCGCCACCAGTCTATAGGAGGATCCGTGTCCAGCAGGAAACGTGCAGGTCCTATTGTGAACTCAGGTAAACATCTCGACCACAGCAGACTGGACTAATATGTGTCGTTGAAGACCTGTTATTACTCAGTAGCATTGTTGTTAGCGAATTTAGTAGCAACATTAATATTTGTTGAAAAAAAAAATAAAAAAAATATATATATATATATATATATATATATATATATCGTTATCCACACCTATATTAATTAAATCGATATCTTTCAATCGATACATTTTCCTAATCTACACCATCACCCCTTACGGGTGCCTGTAGCGTCTGATGATCTGTTTTTATCAGACGCCTTTGCACTGGAACTGCTATACCTACCGTGTCGTTGTATTTTGTACCAGGCAGTCTAAACTTAAAAATAGTTTTTTTAAAGGTTTTTTATATAGTACGCAGTCTAGCAAGGGTTTGCTCAAATCTTGAACATTGCCACCAACGTCTAGTGTTAGAAAATTTGGAGCACTTTAGCACACTTCTAGAGCAAGTCCGTTTTTTTCAGTTTACAGATATAAGAATCGAATATGCACGCAGGATGAGTCATTTGATCGTACAAACCTTCTTCGAAACATGCAAAGATCTACAATATGCGCACTCGACTTAATGTAAACTATGGCAGGCCGGTTTACATATAACCATATTAAAAAGTTGAAGCACTTGGACAATTTTGCTTAGTATTAGCATTGGCAACCTGACAGTGAAACGTGTGACTTTCATCAAAGAAAAAGCGGGTTCTTTTTATAAGAGGAGATAAACTGTAGTCGGTAGAATTCACCGGTTTTCGTTCACCGGAAAAGCAATACAGGCATCTGTCTTATTTTTTCTATGTGCTGTTGTTAATTGCTGAAAGTTGAGGGAACAAAGTTGAGGTGGTAAGTACAGCGGCTTTGATTTTATTTTACTGTGAGGCATCTACAGTATTGCTGTATCTTCTTGACTAGAAAGAAGACTTCTTAGAGAACGCCTAGACGTCTTTGAATGACTTACGTTAGAGAATTCCAAAGATTGTTTTAATTATACCATTTGCTTAATTAAGCTACTAAGCTAAAACTCTCATAAACACAATAACAGCTACTGCCAGTATCGTACGAGACACACTCGCAAACACGCCTAGACCGGCTTTTTAATTTTGCAATCTTCCATTAATGGGCATGTGCCGATTACCGAATGCACGTCGTATATTGTGGCGTTATTTGCGGTTTTGTATTCTTTCTACTAATCGCCCCCTCCTTCCACTAGGTAATTTGGAGACAGCGGCTACCTTCAACTATCAGCAGCTCCAACGCAGAGGAGGACGCAACTCAGGGTCGCAATCCGGATACTACGGTAAGTGTCTTAATATAATAGGAAGCGAGTCGACATGACGACGTATTTTAAGCTTAGAAAAGCACATGCATTTTCCCGACAAAACAAAATGCCTATAAACAAAGTTAAGTGGATACTCGTAAGCCATAGACGATTTTTGAAACCCGAACGACAATGCCTCATGTTCATGCGCTGGTTTATAGTTGGAAAGCGTCATAGGTGAAAATTGAGTTTTTTGTTCTCAATCAACTTCATTAATCAAATAATTATTTTATTCTCATAACAATGTCGCAATAACTTCAGCCTAGATAGGATATATTCATATTGTTGTGCACGCATTTCGAGGTTTGATAGAACTCGGCAAGAAAATAAGTTTTCCCTATGGAGGGAAGACGTGGAAACGTCTTGTTTAGGAGAGAGAGTGAAGTTTATAAAAGTAGTTTTTCTGCCTTTTTTTTCCTACATAGTTGTGCGAAATCTCTGTTTGCGGGAGAACCAGTCAACGCATGAACCGGCGTGTTTGGAGGAAAATTCTGCACAACGGAAGACACTTCACTAGCTTGCGTAGCAAAAAGCTAATACCCAGATTAAGGAAAGTCATGAAAAGTCGATATTTTACGTTAACGCCTTTTCATGAAAAATCGTAAAATTTTTCCGTTGCGACCAGAAATGTACGTCCGAAAGACCACTCTCACGCAATAGCAAATTTAATGCCCATCATTTTCGTATCAAGGTGATGGTGCTGCGTTACGTAGTTGTCAAGTCACTAAGCTTTTTCGATAGCCATATCGAAAGCGAAGGCATGCATATTTCCATAGGGCGTATGAGAAAGTTAGGTACATATTTTGAGGTTTGGTAGAACTCAACAAGAGAATAAATTTTCCTAGTGGAAGGAGGAGGCAAAAACGTCTTGGCAAATGGTTACGGTTCTGAACGTGAAAACTTGCACGTAAAACATAACAACTATGACTGTCGAAAAAGCTTAGTGACTTGACAACTACGTAACGCAGCACCATCACCTTGATACGAAAATGATGGGCATTAAATTTGCTATTGCGTGAGAGTGGTCTTTCGAACGTACATTTTTGGTCGCAATGGAAAAATTTTACGATTTTTCATGAAAAGGCGTTAACGTAAAATATCGACTTTTCATGACTTTCCTTAATCTGGGTATTAGCTTTTTGCTACGCAAGCTAGTTAAGTGTCTTCCGTTGTGCAGAATTTTCCTCCGAACACGCCGGTGTAATCGGTATTTTCATGCGTTGACTGGTTCTCCCGCAAACAGAGATTTCGCACAACTATGTAGGAAAAAAAGGCAGAAAAACTACTTTTATAAACTTCACTCTCTCTCCTAAACAAGACGTTTCCACGTCTTCCCTCCATAGGGAAAACTTATTTTCTTGCCGAGTTCTATCAAACCTCGAAATGCGTGCACAACAATATGAATGACCCTGTATATATATATATATATATATATGTTTGTTTTTCTATTGTTTACACCCCAATAAGAGTTAATTGTGTTTTACTATATATATATATATATATATATATACATGTATATATAACTGGAAGGCAAACTGCGTATGTTATTTTTTCTATTCTCAAATATGGCTGTTGGGTGTCGATGATGGGATGTGGGTTTAGATACATTGGGAAGTTTAATTGATTTATATTGACCTATCGCTTGACTTAAACCAATAATCAGACAGACCAAATATTAGACCTGCGTGAACTCGAAAGAGTAGTTTTTTACTGGTTCTGCTAGCAAGAAACTGATAAACTGAGAAAACTCACACTAGTAGTCTTCGCGATCTTCATTGTGAGTGCAAATTGCATATTATGCACGCGCTGACGTTCGGTATCTTGTTGCTTTGAAGCAATACAGAAGTTCCTTGGGTCTTCTAAGAAGCTGTTGTGGAGCAGGAAACAGTTTAGCTGATCGGGTACCGTCCAAATTACCGTCATATATATATATATATATATATATATATATATATATATATATATATATATATATATAGCAGTAAAAACTATAATATATATTTCAAAAAATAGTTTTTATTTAATCTTCCAAATTGTAATTGTTCCCTTCAAAAAACTCTCACCCTCTGAGTCGCACGAGTGTCACCTTGGAAATCGTCCACCCTTTAAAAACTTTTTAAAAAAGAACGGTCCTAGAAGTACAAAAATGGGATGTTTTATCGAATATATATTCGCAATCAGTAATGACGCAATGCACTTGTGCCACCTTCTTTGTCACGTCGCATGAAACCAGAACCGGCAAATAAATTGTTGCAAAAATATAGAAATTGATTTTTTCTAATGTAATAAACTGAATCAGTAACGATGCGTTGTCGTGATGGAGGATCCAAAAGTTGTTTACCCGAAAGTTCTGGCCTCCTACGTCGGACCATCTTGCGCAATCTTTGCTAAACTTCGCGGCAGTATTCCTTATTGACCGTAAAACCAGGTGGCAAAAATTCCTGGAGGATGATTCTCGTGTCGTCAAAAAACAGTCAAAAGAATTTTGGTCTTAATCTGCTCTGTCTGATTTTTTTTATCTACAATTTCTTTGGAAGCACTACTGGGAGGATTAGGCGTGGTCTCGATGCCGTAACCATATACCCACGACTCGTCTCTGAAACAATCTAGAGTCTTCTGCTACCGCCGGAAAGTTCAATTCAGGACATATCCCGACATGCGGTGAATTCAACATTTTTGTAACGAACCTCGCTGCCAGTGCTCTGGCGCATAAAATATCGGCCAAAAGTGTCACAATTGATTCACTAGATATTTTCCTATTACTCGACTATCTCCCTGATAGTAGGCCGGCGATTGTTGAGTACGTTATCACAAACTGTCTTTAACGGGTTTTTCTGTTCCTTAAAAAATCGCCGAGTCTCGTTTTCTTCACTACCCTGAACCAAACTCAAACAATAAACGCCGTCGCCGATTAGCGCGAAGTTTCACCTTTTTGGAGCTTATTAGTGACGCTTCTAAGCAAAACAAACTGAAAGACCTCAGTGATTTTGGTCTGGCGGCAATAGTAGTACTAGAACGATATATATTGGGTCTACAAAAAAGTGTTTTCGGTTTTTTTAATGATTCTCTACGGACAAAACCGAAAAAACTTTTTTGTAGCCCTATATAGATATGCAAGTTCATTCAGCATGCACTGCCGTGGTGCGGAAAGGTAACACAAATGGCCGCGCTCGAGGACTTCCGACGGAGGCCGAGGTGCCAATCAATTTTAGCTAGACCGGAAACAAATCAACAACACCCCAGATGCTCCCCGAGTAGCTTGGTTGCTGTCGCGCACGCCCCATAAATGAAGTGCAGCCAAATTATAACGTCAGTAATTTAGCAGCGATGACGCGTACCTGAGACTAAAAGCGTTGAAAAAATTCAACGAGGGCCGACCTTCTAAAATCAGAGCTTGATTGAACTGCGCTAGCCTGTAATCTGCAAACTGGTTGCTTGGGCGGCGAATCCCAGTTCTAAAATTCGACTGTTGAGATATTGCTATGCGTAGGGTCGATCGAATTTCGCTCGCGTAACATTCTTTCTTGACTGTTAAATCGATATAAGCACTGTTTTGTTGTTACACTGCTCTGCAGAAAGCTCAAGAAAGATAAGCATGATGAGCTCACTAAATGTACCTAAAATGGTAGAGAAGAAATTATGGTATATAGTTTATTACCAGACAACACTTCGAACAAAGAAGTACGATTATGCCTAGAACCCCCTCCTCCCTCCCAACAAACTTTGCCAAGAAATTGTTCTACACGACCGCACCGAGGAAAGTCACATTTAGGGGGCTTGAGATGAGAGATGTCAGCTCGATGTAAAGATTAACATTTTTTAATATTATGGTTTATTAACACCCCGGTTGGGTAAAGATTAACATATCAACAAGCAATATTTGTCAAAATACTTTAAATAATCAGTTAAATTTTAATTCTTTCCGTCCCGACTGATAACTGCAATGATGCAGGTGGTGATGAGGTCTCGCGAAACTATCGTGGAAATCGAGCATTCACGTCGGCCGACTTTGGTGCAGGACACGGGTCGTCAGTGCATTTCGGCACACCACACGGAGAGCATTACTTCCCGTCCCTGTCAGGAAATCGCCACCAGTAAGACGCCAGACGGCTCTACGTTTCATACTCGCGTTCAGCTTACTACCAATATCAGCATAATGTTTAATAAATGTAGTCATCGTGGGGGAATACGAAGCGATGCCTAGCAGTTACCGTTCCCTGGGGGTGAGGGGGGGGAGGCGGGTGTTAGTGGGTTTGTAAGCCTCACACTAGTCACTAGCTGCTGTACAGTCACGATGCCTGTAATTCCCCATATTAATGCTGAGAGGTTTCAGCATTAAAAAACAAAGTCATCATGGAGGGTATATATATCATGCTGTATCCATGGATTTTTTTCATTCGATTACCCATGAAACAGGAGTCAAATGCAAGTTCTCTTCTGTGAATGGATTGCGGTTTGTGTTAACCACGAACGCTATACGCAATTGTTTTGTCTGTGCACCCGTCTTGCGTTCCACAATGTTCAGCGGCGACCAAAGACGCCAGTCTAATGTCCGAAGAGGAGCTCATCACGACGTGTTGCCAAACAGCCCAACTGCATCATGTGCCACTGCGCGAGAACCGTGTCGAGGTTCGACTCGACGACTTTCGCCGAGATCAGGGTGTCCTCAATCACGCCCGGCATTGGCAGTCAACGACATCACCAACAACAACAACAGCGACAACATCAACAGCGGCGGCGCCCGCAGCAGCAGCACCACCACCAGCCAACAACTACACCCAGGTGCCGAACGCGACATTCGTAGTGGCAATTATGCTCAACTATATATATATATATATTTATAAATATATATATATATATATATTATATATTATATATATATATATATATATATATATATATATATATATATATATATATATATATATATATATATATATACATTATTTTAGCTATCTTGAATTCAAATTAATATTTATTATGTATTTGGCGAGAGGGTCTTTGTGCAATATGTTTCTGAGGTTTGAGAGAGGAGAGTCATTTTTTCTTCCTAAGAGGTGCTGATTTGGGTTAAAGTTGGCTATGAGTAAATATGTCAGTTGTATAAAAGAAAATTGATTTTACGCCGAGGAGAGTGTGCGTGTTAGAAGTACGTCCGTATTGGCATTCGAAGCAATGATATCGGCTAAAGGTAGTTTGCAAATGAATAGTCAAACGTTGCGACTCCTCTGTACTTCGGTTGTAGACAAACGGTCCTTTTTTCTCTATGGTTCGCTCCCTATTCCCGTATCTTTTTCGTTTTTGGTCTATCTAAAATCCTAATTGCTTCTAAAGGGTCGTTTTTGCGTTATTTCGACTCTATGGGCAGATCGGGTTGACAGTTGGCAAACGCGTCCCTAATGGAGTCCGGCCAAACACCTATGTTCCCGAAGAAAATCATCAATTCGACTCCAGGTATCCAACAGTTGCACTACTAATTTTCGTTGTTGTCTTGATTAAGGCTAACACAGTGCTACATCTGCACGCCAACATTAGCACGTGTAAAAAAATGTATACCTTTAAAATAAGGCGTGCGTTATACGTGTAATATATATATATATATATATATATATATATATACACGGTAAGCATCCACATGCATTATATATATATATATATATATATAAAGTGTGGATGCTTACCATGTGGGCTGGATCTCATGTGCAAATCAACAGATTCAATATTATCTTGTTTCGCAACTAATGGATGCATGATGGATTTAGTATAATATCTGACATGCATACCTAAATACACACGTTACCCCTTCATATCAAGGGTGCTTATAGGGGCAGCATAACATGTTAAGATATCTTGGGTTTCCCCAACAACCTTGCGGCAACATGGTCGCTGACTATCAGCGGTATGGTTTACCTTGTTTTAATAATAAGCCTGCTTAAGGAGAATTCTATTAACAACAGGGATCAAATCGGAGACACCCGGCAGATGACGACCATGGCAATAACGTTAGCCCCAAAAACCCCACGCCGCCACATTAATAGTTGCGATTGACTTTCTTAACCACAATTTTTTTAAAGGAGATACAAAGAAACATCCTATTTAACAGCTTGTTCGCTCAAAAAATGTGACTTTACTCTTTGCTAGTGCCTTCTAACACGTAATTAAGAACTAGATGCCAAAGAGTTGTTTTTCTCTTGTGGTCGTCGTTGCAGTTAGTGTTACTGTTGTTGTGTTCATCACATTGATATCGCGTTACGTCGTCATATATAGTCACATGCATACTAAGTAAGCACATAGCCTAAAATTCTTAGACTACAGATTACAAGGTTCACATTGCATTCATACACGCGATGTGTGCGCAAGTTTATAAATCAGCTTAATGTTTAATAAAACTGTATCTGTCTGCACGTAGTTCGTACATTCGAGCCCCTTAAAACCAACTGGTGGAACATGTAATACCCTCCTATAAGTATTCATATTTGTAGGCTCGTTGTGTTCTGACGGACAGGTCTTGTTGTCAAGGCATGTATCCATCGTCTAAAAACGCTTGATGTTATAGCTGGAGTCTTTATATATATATATATATATAACCTAGTTTTAAGAAAAATTGCTTATCTTTTACGAAACGCAAACACAAACTTGACAGCCTGACTGGAGCTTCATCGGACAGTGGTATCAGAGAGGTGGCGTCCTGTGGACCACAAAGTCCTTGCCTCGAACCGAATGGCTTATTCCCACTGGACGGAAACTGTTGTGGCTTTGTGTCCTGCGCCAACTGTAGACCCTACACGCAACGGTTAGTCAATTTTGTAACTTCTCGAAGCAAAGAATGTAAATTTATATTTACAGGAGGTCGGAAAGACATATTTAGATGAGTCATTACATTTCATTGAGTTCTATTTAGTTTTAGATGCAAATATTTTTTTTGTTTGCCACGTTGAGAGCAAACTATTTACAGAAAAAAATGTAGATTACTCAATTACTTCTAAACCTAGCCTTGTGGCTTTTTAATTGTCAACTTTCTCTGACAGGCATGCTACCCTGTCCAAAGAAAATCTTAGCGTTTTCGATTTGCGTTAGACGTGACATTTTGATGAGATTTGCATGATCTCTAACGCCATTTTGCATTATATGATCTGAAATTGAGTTTACGGCAGCTTGATATTAGCTCGACGAGACACAAATGCTTCAGGAGTCGTTGAGAAATCATTACGAGGTGGCTATAAACTGTCCGTATATTTAAACAGATTTTTAGTCATACGAATACTGAAGCTGTAACCCCGTACGTCGGACGACATCGATATGAAGGTGGATTTCTGGGGCCAAACTCAGAATTGCCTCTTCATTCGTTTAAATGAACGCATATCATAGTCGTACGTGGAGGTTAAACTCTAAACGTCTAAGCTATATTGCGTCTTTGACACCGTCACTAATCCGTACGAGTTTACTCAGTTTATTACTAGTATAGCTAGGTCCAATTCTACAACGCTTGTTCAAGTATACATTGCGTCACAGCAATGCCGCATAAAAATAGGTAATATTAAGCAACGTATGAAGTAGTTGGCTTTTCATTGGTGTACATCTGGGGGATCACTTCAAACCTCTAGGGCAAAAACTAGACTAGAGATAAGGTTTACTATTATTATTATTACCTACAATACAACATGCTTTATAAAAATTGTCGAGAGCAACTGTACCACGATGCACTAACGGAATATATATATGCAATTGACTCTGTTTTAGCTGTGCTGCCGGTACCGTGTTTGATTTGAACCTGTGGACGTGTAATCATGAACGAGACGTTCAGCAGTGCGCCGGCAACAATCGAGGTAATTATTGAGTCTTTTCTTACGCCAACGTAATGTCGTCCCTCTGGACGCGTGAATCGAGTTTGATTCTAATTTAGTTACAATAATATTGGAAATTGATCTTCTTTAGTTGGTACGAAATCGTACCTCCTTCAATTGTAGGTATGTTCTAAATTCGTATTAGATGCTACTGGGCGACAAAGCAGACCAAAGCATGCTATTTTAATTATTTTGCTATTATATTAATTTCTAACTTCACCTCACCATTAAGAAAACAATGTATGTAATGGCGGTGTATTACACTGCACTACCTTAAAATGTTGCTTATGGAGATTTCTAGAGAGAATCGTCTGCAACAAACTCATTGCGACGTCCTTCTAAAACTGCCAACGGGCATCGTTCTGAATAACCCTGCTCCAACAAAAATTATCTGAAAACCGACTGCCTAAATTAAAATCCAATAGAACAGGAAAGCAAGGAACAGCGCCCTGTAGATGAGACGCAAACTTTCGATAGGGACTTCAAAATGTTTGAGATGTCGGCACAAGGTAAAGGTGGCATTTTAAAGTTCTATGAATAAGTACGGTTTGTCATGTAACACTCCTGATCCTTCTAAAGTCAATGGAAAGATTCCGTCTTGGAGACTATTACCGTCATGAGCCTTATCTGCGATTGCCTGTGGAACTATCAATGATGCTTTTTAGATTGCGCCCACGCTGAAGTCAACTTGCGAGACGAATATGGTACGGACTCTACGTATGACAAGCAAGGCGGTTTCGGCGGCTCTCGGCCGGACTATCCACACTCTGGCGGACACCATCCTGTTCACCATCATGATGGTGGTCCCTCCTCGTCTTCATTCCACAATTGGCACCACAGCAGGTAGGAATGTATGCATTTATATATACATATGTTTAGAAGAGTTAACTGACCACTAATCAAAAACTGTCATAGAAGTTGTCACGACACGTGGCGTGGGTACAACGTGTATGCGACAACTTGTACGAGTATAGACATCCGTGCCACTTGAAGCGTAGACCTGAAAGAGAGAGTCATGCAGCGCAGGGTGTGTTCACAGCCTCATTTTAGGGGGACGATTGGGTGACCAAACACACCAGTTCATGTGGCTAACTCGCTCTCGTTGTGCCTATTAAGCCAAGGCAGCAGGCGTCCCTGTAGTCGGTACTACCGGGTTGCTAAAGCCCGGGGCGTTGACCGACCGGGCCCGGGTTTCGTGTGCAGCACACTTCCCCCGTACATTTAAAGTAGCCTTAACAACACTCGAATGGGCCATGACAAAATGACAATATGAATTCGTTGCCACTCAATCGATATCGTATGCCTTGCCTGCCCCGCGCCAACAAAGTGACCTCGGGAAAAGTTACTATTGGGAGTTTATGACTGAGTCTGACCAACTTTCTATTGACGCGCGTGAAGGTCCCCGCAGCACGCGTAACTCGCGCGTCAGCGGACCAACACCGGAAAGAGAGTCATAGTTTCTCTCGAAATTCTTGAAGAACAGACGGACGGCCAGCGGAACAGTCGCGTTGTAGAAAGTTTGCAAAGATCGATATCCGGTGATGACTTACTTGCTTGAGCAATAAATAAAGGGGAATTTCTAATTCAACAAGAAATGTAATAAAATAAACACATTTGGGAAAATAGGACATCTCATGGGATCATTTTCAAGCAATTAAATCGACGACGATATGGTTCGTGATACGATTATCGTACGCTTATCCATGCCGGGCTCCCATAGGGTTCCGTGCTAACAGCCATGTTGTTACAAGTTATTACAGTCTGTACACCAGCCATTATACGCGAGGAACAACTTGCAAACTATACCAAATTACGCTCGTCGATTTATGTCTTATGCGCACTTGTTTTTATCACTTTTTTCTAGCGGCGACTACGGCAGGGGCCATCATGGACCGCGAAGCAGTTCAAGTTGGGAGCTGACGGCCGCTTCCGAGGTACGTAGCTGAGAAATGATGATCTAGACATTCTACCATGTTGCTTTCTAATATTCAAAGTCTTTGGACAAGGCTTTTTAGTTGTATCCTAGTGCAGGACGAGTTACTTATACTATGCACAAATGAGATACTTGATTCTCCGGTGTTACGAACAGCTACTTAAGTAACAATTAGACTACATATAGTATTTTGTTCGGAACCAGATAGGTTCTCATTGAAACTCTTAAGAAGAAAAATAGAAAAACTGATTCAAATGGCAAACTATCGTTATTGCCACCTAAACATATTCATGAAACGTTAGATGCAAAAGACTTGATATTTATAAGTTTTAGACTTCGATTATTCACCTGTTCGGCAATTTTGAGCGCTGTCACAGCTGATGTTCTTGAGAAAAGACACGGATAACGTAACCGGAAAAATTCTTCCAACGCATGAAACAGCCATTGTGGCCACGTATATAGGTCGACGTCGTTTTTGTTACAAGCCCCTTGCCAACAAAATACCTTGTTTGTATGCATCATCTGTGTTCTGGTTGGATACGGTATAAAATACGCCAACTATACTAGTGTTCAGTGCCACCCTAGAGGGTTGCTGCCAAATTGAAATTATTATTATTATTTGAACGCCACATATGTTTTTGTCTGTAACGTATGCATCGAATAACGTGTTTTAAAATCTATGTTTTCTAAAGACAAATCAGAATAGTTCGCCGTCCGGAGACGCGGTATCAGCAGTTGGCCGCAGTTGGTGATGCGGTTAGCCGTTTTTATGGTCGCCCATTAGTGTCCATCGTTTGAGTGACCGTACTTTGCAACGGTAACGCTAACACGGTATACGGTATCACTTAATATGACAATGCGATTGTCGCTAATGCTATTCGTTCAACACGATCACGCTAAGTACTAGGGTCTGAGGAGCACCGACCGCTATCAGATCGTGGGGGAAGCTTTTGCCGATACACGCAATTCAGTCGACACTTCGCGCCTCCTAAGTTAGAGCGCTAAGACGACTAAACTCGCAAGTTTCGTCAACGGAAAGCTTGTCTAACATGCTTCACTAACAGCGCACGTAATCATTCTAGGTGTCGCAGAGGAGCGGAAAAGTTCCGCGGGTCACTACGCCGAAACTCAACGCTAAGAAAAAGAAAGCCTCTGCGTAGCAGTCGACCTTTCCGCAAGGTCCACCCAAAAGGTCCCAGTCGAACACAGAGCTTCCGGTACTGGTTGGATGTCCCGTTCATGGACTAATTAATGGCACATGTGAGTGGTATATGAGGAACAGCGTCATACGGCACCGCAGAGAGAAGACGGCAGTGGACAGTGTCGCGCGGAGCAGATAGCAGCTGCTCCGCTGTTAGGGAAATGGAAATGGAGTGGAGTGGAGTTCAACGGCACGAGCCTTACTTGGTAACTCACGGGTAGCCTAGGCATACATTCCGGGAAGTCTATTCGCTCGCACAAACAAGCGCTGGAAGAGAATGCCCATGGATGGATTTTTTTTTTTAGATTTTTTGTAAGGCTATTGCCCGTGTACGGTCTTTTCATTTCATGGCTGCTTTTTAATCCACTCCGGCATTTACCTTGTCTAAATTGGAAACCATGCAAACCAATTTAAGAGTGGGCGGTCTGGGTCACGAACCCAGTCCTCCCGAATGCAAGGAAAAGGCTTTGCCACTAAGCCATCTTGCTCGGTGTCTTCATCGTCACTGACTTCTACAATTTTCCAAAGGTGGTCGTTTGGCGGACTCGTAGTATCTATTATCTTATATATATATATATATATATATATATATATATATATATAATACATATATATATATATATATATATATATATATATATAATACATATACATTGACATACAGTGAACGTAACCGACAAGCAAATCGACTCTATCCAGTAAGGCTTATCGTTGCATTGATGATTCAATGATGGCCGTCATCATTTTTTCTCGTTTTCCGTATATGACTAGGGTATATCGTCCGTCGTGCTGTGAGCCTAATTATTATACTCTGCCGCAATACCCGGCACGAATTTGCCGGCATTGTAACAGCTTTAACTAATGAAGTAAATGTGAGAAAAATGTATTATGTATCGATACAAGCACAAAAAGCAACTAAGAACAACAGCAATGCCCTAATTTTCCGACATGTTCGATCTCATTATGAAACCGAGGTCACTTTTTTTGGTCTTCAACAGCAACATTTTTTTTATTAACAACGTCGTTTGCCACTTAAAAGAATACAGCGGTTATAAAAAAAAGCTTACATGCCGGAAGGAATAACATTTATTTTGCGGTTTACTTTACTTTTAGCCCACTTCACCGCTAGACAGTCCGTTCGAGCCAGATTCGTCACCGAGCAAATTTTGCCTTTGTATATGCTCCCTCTGTGAGGCTAAACTAAAATATACGCACTCGCACTCAATGCACACATTTTCACATATCGATTACTTAGCGTCACACTGCTAGCAAAAACGTTGGCCCTTGGACCATACAATTGTCACAGCTGCGCATCCGGCATTTCCCCTAACTGATTAGTCTGATCATTCAGCAGGAACGTGTTCGTTGTTCCCAATGTAGCAAAAATGCTGGCTCGTATGTTAAAATCAAATAGCGTATTTTTCGAATTGTCACTTTATGTGGCTGGACGGCCTTGTCCCGTCTGAAATCGACGAATACACCTGAACAAGACGATGACACATGTGCGTGCGGCTAGAGACATGGGCATCACTAGCAAAATTAACAAGCTCACTTGCTAACTAAGTTTCAAATTGACCTCTTTTTCTATCTGAGTCCCCTCCGGCACTAGACAGGTCAAAGCGGAATGCGACGATCCATCGTAAAGCGAATATATGTATGTATGTATATGGCACACCTACCAACCCACTATACAGGGTCGGTCTCATATTGTATATAAAGTCTGTCGTCATCCGTTGTACCAAGTAGCGCATTTGTATACGTAACAAAAAAAACAAAACATTCTAATGGATAACTGTGGATGTCTCCTTTACCGAGTGATGCTACGCGTGACTGCTGTCGGGGACATAAAATCACCTCTTAGCTATGTCTGTGAACACTCACGCATAATTTCCTTACATTTCATGCATACGTTTCCATAAATTCCGTACATGCCATGTGTTTATCATAGGCACTCCATTTAGCGCGTCATTAACTTGAGTTGCTTTGACAAAATACTCCCGAATAAATTATGATAACGACGAACGAGAAGTTGACGCAAGAATAATGACGATGACGACAGGAGATAATGCGAAATATTTTTTCAAATAACCTAATTAGGTTCGTCCGTTTAATTAACGATTGTGTTTGTCACCTATAAAAAGATCTGTCGCTCATTGACGCATCTGCTCAGGCCATGAAATTATATTTAGTTCCATTGAAATTAGCTCTTATCAGCTAAAATTTTATCAATCTTAAGAAATATGTGTACATTATATATCTTGAAAGAAGAGTGTTCTTACAAATGTATTTTTTACCATTCATAATATTATACGATTACTGCAACAGTAGTTGAAGAAAAATAAAATACGCATTAAAGTATTATAAAAGCATACTAATGATTTAAACTAAAAGATGATGCAAGATAATTTTTGGTCTTCAGTATACGATTACGTATTGTATTGGGTTTTGCTTAATACTTTATATTAGCCAGAGCGTGAATTTTTACAGTTGGAGTATGAAAAAAACCCAATTTACTTAACATAACGAATACCAAAATTAGTTGTACAAAATATACATTACAGGTAAAACATATAATTTAAAATAATGAGACCATTCTTACACAAAGTAACACAGTGCATAAAGCAGGCAACCTTCATACAAATCCATGTGTTTTTTGTGATATGATCACTAGGGTTATTAACTGAGAACAAAACAAAAACTAAAGCAAAGTGATAATCTAAAAACCTATCAATATGTTAACCAGTATGTGTGCGGTCATGTATTTCATTGGTTTATATATATACCATGCAAACCTTAAACTTTAAGTAAGAGTATTACAAATAAAGTCAGTGGCTTGGTGAATGGTGAAATCCACCATTTGCTTCGCTGGGAAACGATACGTTTACTGCAGCTAATTAAATATATCGTTCATAAGATATACTGTAAGAAGATACATCCGCTCGACCAGCGTTTACGGCTTTCATTTAAACTAGTATTTCTCTTTCGCTCTGACTTTCTTTCTACTTTCGTTGGTTTTGCAACGAAACCTGCCCGTTAACGTTGACGCTAACGTAACGACGTCTGCCACAGAAGCTGGTTAGTAGCCGCGTAGGCAAGTTCCTGTATTTTGTCGCCGCAGGTGCCCCTTAACTTTTTTGGTTCCTGTGTGCAAAATGCACTCATTCAGTAAACGCTGCTGTTTAGGAGAATCATGCGATGTTCGAAGAGTCATTTAAATCGAGTAGTTAATTTGTTCGGGGGTATCAGCCGTTTTATTCATTCAGTTTATTCACCATATCATTGGTATTAGTTACAAGTAATTGGTTTAAACGCATCAACGTTGACCGAACACACAACCGCAAAGGTCAAGCAAAGCCCTGTAGACATCTACGGGGCGTCCACGGCAGACGCTACGCGATGGAGAATATCGGGCGAACATCGGAAAGCCACAATCGGGCGACGAGTTGCCTGCTTTGTATGTACCGTACATATGTATGCAGAGCTTCTATGGGATGAACTTAGATACCCTATCTCGTCTCGTGAACGCATCGGTTCCATTCTCTTATCGTAGCTCAAATCGCCAAAGACTCATTTGTTGTTAGCATGTGACGCTCACAATCGCCGCTAGCTGTGTGTGTGTGTCAGCTGTATGGTGACACTAAACACTATTCGCAGCTAAGCGCACTAGCGATAAGAGGTTGTGTAATTAATTGCTACGTATCGAACGTAGCAAATACGTACTGCTACTGCTGCTGAATATTAATAGCTGTGGTGTGGGCTAGCAAACAAAAGGGGTCATCGCGGTTTATGCCTACGGTGCCCAAGGACAGAAAACATGAACAGGATTACACAGACCGTTTCTACAGCTAACAGGCGGGCATGGCCTGAATGAGTTCTTCCTCATTGGCCGCCGCATGAGCTGACGCTTATCGTGAACGCTTATACTTCGAGCAGCAACCATCGTTAACTAGCTGTTCAGGCACGATGGCCTGCAAGGCGAGGCGTTGGATGCTATCAGTGGTGGGCCTTAGGCCTCTGCCGTATCGGCTACACTACGTAATTCGGGCATCGTTTCTTGTGGGCGATGTTTTGGTTTTCGCCTATTGTCTTCTGGGAGCAATAATGTTCGTCGACTTCTCAGGTGAAGACCACTCGGATACGATGATATTTATGTTTTTTGCCTACTGCTGCGACTGCACATACTCGGCGTGTGTGTATGTATGGTGCTTCAGAAGGGCGTCGGAGGGCCGCGGCGAAGTGTCCCCCCTGTTCGCCCCACGAAGCACCAACCGGGACGCTTCGTATCAAGCGGCGCATCACGACGGTGTCTGGGACGTGCTTAACGTGGCGTTCAGCCTCCTTATAGGAATCCTTGCCTTTGTTGGGACCGTTCCGATGTTTACGAATTCACCCGCAATTGACGCGATTCCCTGTAAGGCGTGCGTCGTGTTCGGCGAGCTGTACTTCTGCAGTGGCATGAAGCTCCACTGTTTTGCCGTTTACTTCGTTGTCGTGTCACAGCTAACGCGGGCATCGTATGAGGTCGAGCGACTATCGGAGGGAATCAGCCGACATAACGCGCGCGCCCGTTGCGCACAGGCGATGGAGTTTCATCTGCGGCTCAACAGAGAGCTCGGCGGGTTCCTGCAGTTGCTTCATGTGCAGTACTTCATGAGGCTCGTGATCGACGTTCCCAGCCAGTCGTCTTCACTCGTATGTGGCGAGGCCTTCACTTTAGTGATGCACGACATCAGCCAGCTACATTTCTTCTTTCTTCTCGTATCTCGGGCGGATCGTGTCTACGAGAACTACGGCAAGCTTCGGGCCAAGGTGCGTCGACTTTGCGTTCTCGAACGAGATGATAAACTGGAGCTGTTCCTTCGGAGCGAACTGGGCCTCCTGGTTGGCTCCTCAAAGACCACGCCCGTCTGCTGGAAAAACTGCTGTGCTTTTCTTAGCTTCTGCTGGAGCTTTACCTTTATAGTTTTCAGTTGGCATTAGCTGCCCGTCCGTCTCCGTGCTTCTGGCAACCGTAATGAACCGATATTAAAGTTACAACATCATTGCCTACAACAATTTGTATATGTAGAAGTATGTATTACATTATAATATATGCTAGGCTGTTCGGCACGTTTTCAGAATAAAGACCAATCATTTTTCAACTTTCTTTCCTAATTGATAAACTCCCCGAGAAACTTAATATACTTTTATTACCGATATTTCAGAGCATTTATACCACCTGAGTAAAATTGCGTACCCTTAGATTGAAAATAGGCATCGACAGCAGACGGCTGAAGAAACGCTCTCCACCAAGCGTAATCTTTTTAAGTATCCGAAGAGGTCGTAATCACAAGAGGCGAGTTCGAAAAATGGGGGATTGCTTAATAAGTTCGAACCACGTATTCGGCAAGTTTTGACAATGCTAGCCGTGACTTGTGTACAGGACGTGTGTAGGGATCCGCGACTTGTCCTGGTGAAACAGGACGAGGCTGGCCACTGGTCCTGGTGAACCAGGACGAAGCTGGTCCGTAAAGCTGGTCATTTCTCAGTGAGTTCTTGCTGCACGCGGTCCAACAGATCTACAGTTGGTCCCCTAAAAGTTAGTCCCAAAAAACGGTAGCGATTACAGTATGGCCGATGCCATTTTCCGCATTCTTCCATAAGGCTAGTGTTATTGTCGTTATTAGTGACGCTAATGTGAATGCCGAAACAAGGGAAGAAGCGACAACGCTCCTCGTGTAATCCAACTAATAATCACAAAAATAGAAATAAATATTCTAACTAATTTCGACACATTGTATGCGCCTTTTTATAAATTGCTTGCTTATAAGTATTTTTACAAAAACTCGCAAAAAATGCATATTTAGTAATACATTTAGACGCAATCGATATGGTATGCTTGAGACAAAGTCCAGTTCTGACTATAATCGTAACAACTATCTTCAGCTATCTTCTCCTCAAGTTTCCTATTCGCAGTTTGCATACTTCCTACTCAAGTCACTGATGCTCATATTTGAAAGAGCTCACAATGACGGAGTGGCCCACAGCTCGGCACAACACTGAACAGCGTATTGCAGATTCCACATTGCCACCTGGTAGCTACTAGTACGCGGATAACAAACAGATTTCTACGTTTACGGGCTTAAACTACGTATCCCACCATGATGCATCTCACGTTGTTTTAAAGGCTAATGTGTGTCGCTCATGTGAACGCTGAAAAAAAAACAATGCTTTTCGTGTAATCCAGATATTACTTACCAAAATAAAAATATATATTCTACTAAATTTGACGTATTGTATGCGTATTTTTAACGAGCTTGCTAATAAGTCATTTCCACAAAGACTCACAAAAAGGTCATATTTAGTAATACATTTAGACTCAGTCGACACGGTGTGCAGAGGATAAGACTAACTGTGAAAATCACCATAACAACAACAAAGCGTAGTTTTTAGAAGCATACACATATTACGTAGTTGTTAGCATATGCACATTAGCAACTAGTCATTTAGCAAGACTATCTCGAGCCATGTTTGGAAAACCGTTGGCAGGAAGAGATAGTTAAGGGAGAGTTCTAGTTACTTACAAGACACCAGACTAAACAGGTACAGACTATACTGCTACATGCTGGCTTACTTGCTTGTCACGATGTGCTGTCCTTACAACGGTGAGTACACGTCGTCTAAATCTGTTTTTAGATTGTGTGTGATTTCACCTATGCCTTGCTGGTTGGTTGCAGCCGTTGGGTTATTCGTTTTGTTGGGTGGACTTTAGACGTTCTATGCTGCCTAACGATTTACATCTTCGCATTGATTGGCAAGCTGGCAATCTTTAGGTGCCAGATACGATGCGCCGCACGGTTATGATACTAGCTTAATTACAGTACAGTCAGTTTTGTATTGTAATTAACCGTATGGCAAGTCTTCTCATACCTGAGAGCCTTCCACTAAGTCTGTTTTCTTCAACTAAGTCTTCAAGCTGTTTACACTATTTGTATCCAAGCCACATGACTACCCTATTTAAAAGAGCTCACAGAGCATCTTAAAATGGCCTACAATGTGGTGTTGATCATCGCAGCTCGAGACGGCGCGGGAGGACGCAACTAATGCAGTACTCCAATCGGTAACAAGATGAGTGCAGAAGCATCACTTACTCCTGGCCCCCGAAAAAAACCGAGTCTTTATATCTCACAGGATGGAAACGGACAAGCGGATACAATTTACCGTGCTGCCCATCGGGTAGACATCAGGCGAGAGGTCAAGCACCTAGGAGTCGTGTTGGACACCAGGTCTCTCAGGAGCAGCCGACGTTAGATACGTCTCCTTCCAAGGTCCTTGGGGCGTAACCTCGTCAGGCTTAATCCCCGGTCTGAGGAAGGGCGCACGAGGCCAAGCATTGGCTTCACACCTGAATCCACGGCCTATACGCATCCCCAGGTATGGTAGAATTAGCGCTACGGTCAGAAACCGGCTGAACCTCGGGTCCGCGCGGATGACCCTGGCTATTGGAATCCCAGGCTCGTACTGGCCCGGATGGTTCCCTGGAATATGCTAACCGGAGAACGATTCACACGATTCGTCACTGAGTGCCCTTTCCCCTTCCCCTCACACTTTAGGGCTGCCTTCCGGCACAGGTCGTTACACACATGAACGCCTCTGCACAGGAATGGAGGGATGGTCAAGGCATGATGGTTACCCTTATGTTCTTGATTAGGGCACGCAGAGAGCGCTTCGGAGAGAACGTCTACGCAGAGCGAATCGAGATAAGGAGACCGAGATTGAAGGGGGAGAGAGGGAGGTAGGCTGCTATGCCCTCACTCTAATCTTGACGCAAGATGCGCAGACGCTAAGCGCAATGAGTGCTAGAAAGCAAGTTGCCCCACGGGTGTCGAACTGATGCCCCATAATGTTGTGCTTGACGGGGTGGGAGAGTTTAGTACGCTCGTGAATTCTATACTAGCAGCCACTAGCTGCCGGCGACGCATAAGCATCAAACATTCCCGTAAGCCTCCCACATAATAAAGCTTCTGGAGATAACAAGACAGTGCAATGTTCATAAATGCCTATATACCGTTTTTCAATAGTTAAGCATTCCCTGCTTCTTCAAAAAATGCTTTCTTGGTTTTCCTAACATGGGCCCCTTCAGAGCTCCGACAGAGACTTTATACGCAAAGACGTCTCTTAGATTATTTTTGTCTCTAAAGTCGCCTACAATAATGCGGCATAAATATCAGTTTTTTTCGCCATAGCCTATAGCATGGCGGCTGTTTCTAAGCGGCTTTCTAGTGCAAAATACTAGACCGTCTTTAACAGAAGCCACGTTGCTTATCAACAAACAAGCCTCCCCTCTGTGTTTCTGCCATCAGTTTAGCTAAGATGAGAACTACTAGAGCCTAAGACCATGCTAAGAAAGTAGAATAGCCTAGAGCACTTGCAAAATTTGAAATAAGGCCCAGTCTGGTCCTGTACGCAATGATATTTGCCGTTTGTTTGCCTTGAGCCTGAAGTTACTCTAGTAAATCTTCCATTTACACTTATAATGATCAGCTGATTAAGACTCTCCCCCTCAGCTTATAGTATATTGTACACGCTACTCTTCTATTCAAATTGCTATTGCTTTTGCATCTTAGTCGCTGAAAACCTAAGCTTTGTCGAGAGATAGGCTGTGGTTGTGTTCTGATAACAAAACAAAAAAAATTATAACTGTCATATATATGCATTTTTGTGAGTGAAATACGGAGAGCAATCCTAATAGGCCGCTTTAGTTTTTAGCTATCACTTGTGTGCAGCTGCGGGTAACGCGACGGTAGACCTCAAGGTGACGTGCTGCGGAGGGCAGTGCTTTTAGGTAAGTGAATCAAATTAAAATTACTTTATACCCCAGATAATTACGCAAGAGCTGAATAGGGTCCGTTTATTTTATAATCTTATAAGGCCGCATTACCTATTCTATATTCTAGCATTCTAATTCGCCTATCAGTGTAGAAAAATTACTCTCTCCTCTGGTTTCTCCATTACCATCATGTGAGACTAGTTGCTGTGTAAAATTATGCCAGCGAATTAAAGGACAAACGTGCAAGGTCAATATTACAGCAGTTTGTATGGCAGAACTAGTGCCTCGTTGTCGAGAGGCAGCGGAATTAAGATCAGAAGCGGCCACTCCTAATTCAGCTTTGATACATATTCGCAACAAATGTGGGGCAGATGTTGCTTACATTATTCTTAAAAATCGTAAAAAGCAGAACAGGGAACATCTTCCTTCAGCAGAGGACGGTGCAAGGTGGCAAAACTTTCATTTTCTAGACTGTTGCTAGCGATTATTGCCAACTACGAGGTGTGTTCAAAACGTATCGCGATATTTGAATTTTCGCGGGTTACGTATATTCGAATTTCGATTTTTTGTGGCGTTATGTTGGTACTCATGTCTCTCACTTATGCCGACAAGCTCGGCCATTTTGAATGTTCACTTAATTGTTGACAGCTGCTTTGCTTGCACGTGTTTTGGATCGTCTTCGATTTTTACCTATTCAAAAAAATGGATCAAAGAACCTGTATCAAATTTTGTGTGAAAAACGAAATTAAGTGCGCGGATGCATTCCGAATGATGACTGTGGCATACGGAGAAGCTACCTTGGACCGAAGCAACGTTTATCGGTGGTACAAAATGTTCTCAGAAGGCCGAGAAGATGTGAACGACGAAGAGCGTGCCGGACGCCCGAGCACTTCAACAACAGACGAAAAAATTAATGAAGTGGAGAAAATGGTATTGGCCAATCGTCGAATCACCGTTAGAGAAGTTGCTGAGGACCTAAACATATCGATTGGCTCGTGCCATTCGATTTTTATCAATGATTTGGGCATGAGACGGGTCGCCGCGAAATTCGTACCAAAATTGCTCAATTGCGACCAAAAACAGCATCGCATGAACATTGCTAATGAGATGTTGGACTCTGTCCGCGACGACCCAAATTTGCTCCAGAGGGTCATAACTGGTGACGAATCGTGGGTTTATGGTTATGACGTGGAAACCAAAGCTCAATCATCTCAATGGAAGCTGCCGCACGAACCAAGACCGAAAAAAGCGCGCCAAGTTCGGTCGAATGTGAAAGTTTTGCTGACAGTTTTCTTCGATTGCAGGGGCGTGGTGCATCATAAGTTCTTGCCACAGGGTAGAACGGTCAATAAGGAATATTACCTGCAAGTTATGCGCAATTTGCGCGAAGCAATCCGCCAGAAACGCCCGGATTTGTGGAAGAACAAAAATTGGCTTTTGCACCACGATAACGCCCCTGCTCACACATCGTTGCTTGTGCGCGAGTTTTTGGCCAAAAACAACACACTAATGATGCCGCAGCCACCGTATTCCCCAGATCTGGCCCCCTGTGACTTTTTCTTGTTCCCTAAACTGAGGCCCATGAAAGGACGACGTTACGCTACGCTTGACGAGATAAAGACGGCATCGAAGGAGGAGCTGAACAAGATAAAAAAAATGGTTTTTTGAAGTGCTTCGAAGATTGGAAAAACCGTTGGCACAAGTGTATAATATCTCATGGGGATTACTTTGAAGGGGACAAAATAGATATTCATGAATAAATGAATAATTTTTGAAAAACACAAAAGTTGCGATACGTTTTGAACACACCTCGTATGTTGCGGAAAACCTGTATTGCTCAATGACCGCCGAGGCGTTACACTTTTTTCGGGCTGACCCTCAGCCAAGATTTAACGTCCACGGAGCTGCTCTTCACATTGCTTTATAGGCGGACCCCCATAAGTACAAATGTGTAACTGTGGGGCTCATAGGCGGACCCCCATAAGTACAAATGTGTAACTGTGCGGCTCATAGACGGACCACCATTGCTTTATAGACGGACCCCTATAAGTACAAATATGCAACGGTGGGACTCGTAGACGGCCCCACATTGCTTCATAAACAGACCCCCATAAGTACAAATGTGTAACGGTAGGGCTCAAACCCGGCACCTATGTGTCTCTTTCCGGTCGCGAGGCGCAGGCGAATGCACCCACCACGCCACCGGGTTCGACACGTTACTACTGCTACGACTATGAGCAATAGTACAATCACTTAGAGGTGCTCTACCACCTAGAGAAGACAGCAAACATTAAACACACGTTATAAGGCGAAGTACGTATTGGCTCTAGGTGATTTACGCAGTCATTTATCTTTTCGCACCATCGATTTTCCATTAGCACTACTACATGTAGCTACTTAATACCGAGTAACGTGTAGACGACCGAGCGAGCGTGTCGAGAGAGAAAGAATTGAACCTCCAAGCGTTCGGACTCTGCCTGTCTCTCCCTAGTTTACCGTTTGCACTGAAATTGTCTATTCAATGTGCATCTACGTATGCGTCTTCGTAAAGGACTCAGACCGCGATGCGGTGGCGCGCTCTTGAGACTGGGCACCCATGGGCCTAGGTCCGAACTCAAGTGCGACAGTACTTAAGCTACTAGATCCCGTCAGACGTCGGGACGGCTATCACAGACGGGATACAGCAAGCCGTAACGCTTTACCGTTCGTTGTACTTATGCGCAGTCAGAGATTATTCTTCACTTTGACCCACTATTCGGGCATCGCGTCGCTGTCCGCCCTCGAATTCCTGCCGGGGAAATGTTCTTCGGTGAAGGAATGAAGCTGCACTGCTGCGTCCATTTACTCTAGGGCTACCGCCCACACCTCACGAGGTATTAGTGTTGTGTCGATGAGCTCACGGCTGGCCTCAATACGGAACAACATCGTGGGCGTGGCCACGCAGATGCTTTACGTGCACGAGCACTTCGTGTGACAAGTGGCTGGCATTCCTAGCCAATCGGCGAGCACTCAGTGCGGTGAGATTGTCTTTCACTAGTTAGTTGGCTGCAGGACATTAGCCCGTTGCGCGTCTTTCTACTGCCCTGTATCTTAGCGGATCGTGTCTACGAGATCTGCAAGACATTCCGCGCAAAAGAACGTTAGCTCAGTGTGTATGGTGGCATTGAACGCCATCCGCAGATAGGCGTACACGATTAAAAGTTGTGTAATTAATTGCTACGTATAGAACGTAGGAAATGTTGCTGCTGCTGCTGAATACTTATACCTAGGTGGGTTATCATGAACAAAAAGGGTCATTGCAGCTCGTGTTTACGGCACCCAAGGACAGAAAACACAAATTAATGACGCAAACCTTTTCTTAAGTTAACAAGCAAACAGCCTGGATGAGTTGTTCCTTCTTGGCTGCCGGATGAAGTGACGCTTGTCGTGAACGCCTATACTTCGGGCAGCAACCAACGTTACCTAGCTATTTAGGCACGATGGCCTGCCACGCTGGATATTGGATGCTGTCAACTGTGGGCCTCAGGCCTCTGCCGTATCGGCTGCACTACGTAGTTCAGGCATTGTTTATTGTGGCCGATATTTTGGCCTTCATCTACTGTCTTCTGCTAGCTATATTCTTCGTCGACTTCACAAGTGACGACCACTCGGATACGATGTACTTTATGTTTTTTGCCTACTGCTGCGACTGCACGTACTGTGCTTGTGTGTATGTATGGTGCCTCAGAAGGGCGTCGGAGGCCCGCGAGTTTTCCCTGTACGCCCCACGAAGCACCAACCGGGACGCTTCGTATCAAGCGGCGCATCACGACGGTGTCTGGGACGTGCTTAACGTGGCGTTCAGCCTCCTTACAGGAATATCGGTCATTGTTGGGACCATTCCGATGTTTATGTATTCACCCACCTTAGAAGTGATTCCCTGTAAGGTGTGTGTCGTCCTCGGCGAGCTGTACTTCTCCACTGGCATGAAGTTCCACTGCTTTGCCGTCTACTACGTTGTGGTGTCACAGCTAACGCGGGCATCGTATGAGGTGGAGCGATTATCGGAGGGAATCAGCCGACATAACGCGCGCGCCCGTTGCGCACAAGCGATGAAGTTTCATCTGCGGCTCAACAGAGAGCTCGGCGGGTTCCTGCAGTTGCTTCATGTGCAGTACTTCATGAGGCTCGTGATCGACGTTCCCAGCCAGTCGTCTTCACTCGTATGTGGCGAGGCCTTCACTTAGTGATGCACGACATCAGCCAGCTGCATGTCTTCTTTCTGGTCGTATCTCGGGCGGATCGTATCTACGAGAACTACGGCAAGCTTCGGGCCAAGGTGCGTCGACTTTACGTTCTCGAACGAGATGATGAACTGGAGCTGTTCCTTCGGAGCGAACTGGGCCTCCTGGTCGGCTCCTCAAAGGCCACGCCCGTCTGCTGGAAGAACTGCTGTGCTTTCCTTAGCTTCTGCTGGAGCTTTACCTTTATAGTTTTTCAGCTTGGCATTAGCTGCCCGTCCGTCTCCGTGCATCTGGTAACCGTCATACCGTCATTGAAGTCACAACATCTTTGCCTATAACAGTTTGTATATGTAGGACTAGGTACTACAATTTGATTCATATTCGACTGTTCAACACACGTTTAGAATGAAGACCAATAATGTTTCAATTTTTGTTTGTTTCATATACTCCCCGAGAAGCTTATACACTTTTACTACCGATATACAAGGGACATACATCGCCTGAGTAGAATTCCGCACTTTAAAACTGCAAATTGGCATTGAAGGCAGACCTCTAAATTGCTGAACAAACGCTTTATACCGAGACTTTTTTTCAAGTATCCAAAAAGGAAATAATTACTGGGGGGCGAGCTCGGAGAATGAGGGGGTTGTTCGATAAGTTTGAACTTCGAATCGACAAATTTTGCAATGCTGGCCGTGACTTGTGTGCAGGGGCATTGTCCTAGCGAAATAGAGTTTTCTCCTGTAAAGCTGGCCGTTTATAAATGAGTTCTTCCTGCAGGCGGTCTAACCAGTCTGCAGTAGATCCCCTAGGAGTTGGTCCCAACACACCGCACACCGTTAACGAGATGCTTCTTGGGTCTCGGGGGTGAAGTTATGGACCCAAATTTCATCGGCCGCCACAAATGTTCGCAATAAATCCGGATTTTTCAACATCTTAGCCACATTTTGCTGAGAAGCAGAAACGCGCGCGTCTTTTGGCCCTTGATTGAGCAAACGCAGCACCAACTTTTCGAAGCTTCGAACTTGTTCGAAGCTTTTTCATCTTTAAGTTATCGTGCAGGACAGTGCGCACTTCCTAAGCAGACCCTCAAGGCATCCGCTATCTCCTTAATGTTCACTCGTTCATCAAAAAAGCAGTCAAACAAAAATGTAATGGCCAATCAGCACAATATTTTGATTGCTAGCAATTAAGATTTGCCCGATTTAAGTCCAAATTCTACGGGGAGGTATATATTATCTGACCGTATACTAGGCACACTAAGCATATGGAAACTGCAATTGTTTGAACCCGCAGCGTACGCTAAATGCGACATTACATGTATTCAAATAAATATTGAATTACAATAATTTCCTTGTGTATTTGTCCGTAGCTATTAATGAACCATGAACTTACCAGAACGGCAGGATTGTTTCTGCCATTTGTTTGTGCTCAACCGATGCATTGCTAGAGGCTCTTATACTTGTCTTAGTTGCGCAGAATTTTAAGCTAGTATTCTTTCAACGCGGAGGATCTACTGTCTACGCTACGTAGATGGTGCTATTACAGCAACTCTCACAAAGCCCATGCCAAATTTAAGAGTAGAGGAAAGGACTGTCCAGTTTGAAGAAACCTCAAAAAATCAATTGAACAAACAAGCAGCTCAAATCAAAATAATATCGCAAGTCAATGCAGACCAACGGGGAAAAGTTAGACTCAAGGCTGCATTCAACTACTTAAGTGAGAAAACGGCTCAACGTACTACCAGTACGCGGATAAGTGTCGGTTTTCTACGTTTACGGGCTTAAACTACGTATCGCAGCGTGATGCATCTTACAGCAGTTTCAAAGGCAAGTGTGAAGTTGTTGTTATTAGTGACGGTAATGCAGATGCCGAAACATGGGAGGAAGCGACCACGCTTTCCGTGTAATCCAACTATTAACAATCAAAATAAAATATATATTCTACCCGATTCGACGTATTGTATGCGTATTCTTTAAATAGATTGCCTAAAATTAATTCCACAGAAACTCAGAGAAAATCATATTTAATAATAAATATAGACTCAGTCGATAAGGTATGCTTGAAAATAGGCCTAATTGTGACAATAAACATAACAACAAGAACAACAATCAAAAGTTTAGTCTTTAGAAGCATATACGCATTAGCAACCTAATCATTTAACAAGGCTGTCTCAAGCCAGGATTAAAGAACTGTTCAAAGGAAGAGACAGTTTATTGAAATACCGCTAGTAGGCGAGAAGTGAGGGGGAAGTCGTAATTACTTACGAGAAACCAGACTTAACAGAAATCTCCTATTCTGCTGGTTTACTGGTTTGTTGAGCACTACAATGTGCTGTCCTCACAACGGTAAGTACACGTCGCTTTCACGTCGTTTAAATCGATTTTTAGATTATGTAGGTTTCACACCTATGGTTTTCTGGTTGGCTGTACCGTTGGGTTATTTGTTTTGTTGGATGGACTTTAGACGTTCTATGCTGCCTAATTATTTACATCTTTGCGGTATTTGGTAAACTGGCGCTGTTTAGGTGCCAGATACGATGCGCCGCACGGTTATGACACTAGATTAATAGCAATACAGTCAAAGCTGTGTTGTAATAAATACTTTTGAAGGTCTTCTCCACCAAGTCTTCTTTAAACTATTTGCATTATTTCTACCTAAGCCACTGATGCTCATATTTAAAAAACCTTGCATTGGCGGAGTGGTTTTAGACCTGTTTTGACTTTGTATCTCATCAGCAGTTCCAAAAACAAAAGTTAAAAACGGCCGTGCCATTTGTGCTTTGCATGGCGATGTTTTTGGAAAACTAACAGTTTATCACTTTACTGATAAAGAACCAATCAAAAAATCTTTATTATTAAATTACATCCTTGACCCTGTCCATTTCAGCTCGGTCATCCGCACACAGCATCTGGAGATGGCCGATGATGTGGTCCTGATCGTCGCAGCTCGAAAGGAAACGGCGCTGAAGAAGGCAGCTAATTCAGTACTCCAGGGGGTCACAAGATGGATAAAGAACCATCACCTGAAAAACTGGCCCCCGAAAAAACTGAGTCCTTAGATCTCACGGGACGAAAACGGACAAACTGATACAATTTACCGTGCTGCCCACCGCTTAGACCGCATGTCCTTATGGTATGAGTGCCTGCTTTCGCAGCGGTATTAGACCTGGTGCCGTGCTTCGACCATGACCCTGTGCAAGTTACGTTGTTGTATACAATCAATTTCTCGTGTTCAGTAATAAAAAAATATTGCTATTTGTCCTTCTCAAGAAAAAGAACGCCGGTGTTTAAGTAGTTCAATATATCGTTTTCGATGGGTCTATGTGGCTATGATACATCGCCACATTTCACCTACCCATAGCTAGTTGGGTGTGGATAAGCTAATCCAAGCGATTACAACTGCAAGGCGAGCATAGTAACAAGAGCAGTTATTTTTCCGTATCCACAATCGAATCGGCCCGCCCGACTTGTTAATCTGTCTCACATCAAAGTCTTCACTGCCAAAGCAGTTAAACTCCGTATTGTGATACAACCACACACAAGGTCAGGCCCGTAGATGGCACAAATCTTCGCTGCCGAGAAAGGTAGGCGCATTCAGTCATTCAAGGCAGCCAATGGAGTAGACAGAAAGAAAACAACTTGCCTTACTCAATTACAGTGGTCGGTGTGTAGCTAATGTAGCGTTTGACCATTTTCAATATTCTTTTGCACGAACATACTATTGTTATTCTTTATGAAACTGTTAGACTGCCGGAAAATGAAATGCAGACTGACAGCACCACTCGTCTTGATGCGGCCGATTAACCCAGGGGACCTTCAGGGGCCGCCAAGAGGTCAACGGAATGTTCGAATTCTCGACTCGTAGACTGCTTTCACTTTCTTCTGTAATAGGAACTTATGCATGCATGTGCATTTACAAACAGACACTTGTAAGAAGTTAAGGTCTGTGCCAGTTTGTTTAATCGAAGTTTCGATGAACATCTTCTATTTTTCTTTACGATTTTTGCATGGTTTCTGGCAGAACCCCTTCAAATCTTATTTTTGATGTCATAATAGAAATAGACAGGAAAGCTTAATTTATACGCTTAACCATATCTATTCAAAAAGGCTTTAACAGGGAGAATTTATTTTTCCTGCCAAATTTAACAGATAGGTATCTACTTGTTCTACTGTCGTGATTCCAGGAACACCAATGCTGTTAAGTGAAACTGTACAAGGCCATGTTTGTATAAGCTCATACTAAACATAATATTTGCATTACAATAATAAATGGAAAGCGATGGGTTTTAAACAGAAACTGAACAAAACCTACAGAGAGACCCATAGAGATCGTCGTTGTTATGTTCGTTGTTGAGACCATAATATTTAGTTGCATAAATATATATATATATCTATATATAGTCCTACGACAAAATCTATTTTATGCATTTTTGGAAAAATCACTGTCACAATTGACGAAAGCTTCTGCTTGATTCAGCATCACCCACTCATTTATTGACTGCATTTTGCCACAAAGTAGAAGTGTCCAAAAAACCAAATGCGTCCCAGGTATACCTATGTCGTAGTCATGCGTTTACGCCGTAGCTGTCCCAGACTATGAAAACCATCATAGCCGGGCAGTTCCCAACAGTCGTCAATTCTGATAGAACGTATCCGTGCATTGCACATATATAGGAACTACGCACATAGAAACGGGTAACTTCGAAACAGTTATAATAAAAGCGCTTGCCTAAAATTAGCTCAATGGCAGACGTTTGCGCCATGAGGTCCCCGCGGTAGTACTTGGGCTGAATCGAAACTCAACCTCGCCCTCGCCTTGGTCAGCCAAGCCGAGGCAACGCTACATGCGATTTTAGATACGTAGCACTCGGCAGGACTCCCAGATAGTCAAAATATATTAGAGATAGTGGCTCGGCCTGCTAAGGTAGCCAGACGGACGGTGTTTGCGCGCGTTTCGCTGGGTCGCGCGCGCGGCCTACCGAAATCCTCGGTCGGACCCATCGAGTCCTGTCTCTAGACATCGACTTTTTTGTAATAGGCTAGAGCGTTCTCGTGGCTCTCCTCCGGCGAGTAGTGAGGGTAGTACTTGAGGCGCAGTGTGGCCTTTTGCCGGTTGAAGAACACAGAGGTGCACGCGTACGTGACGGCCGCCGGGGTCGGAAAATACTCGCCGACCTGATAGATGGGCCGTATGAGCTTCAGCACGAGCGCGATGACGCCCATGATGAGGATGGCGAGCAGATAGGGCAGCGACCACTCGCTGATCCGGAAGCGGCCCTGTGCCTCGATGTACGGCTTGATGGTGGTGTAGAGCTCCTCGAGCGGCGTGTCGTCGGTTATGAAGTACACCTCGCCCGCACAATCGCTGCTCTCACGAAGGCAGTTCTTCGCGACGATGTGCGCATACGCCGCGTTGCCCACATACGTCACCTACAACGGAGTCGCCAGTCGGTTGCCATACGGCCGCGGGTGCAGACAGGAAAACCCCAGGCCCCATCGACCCGTTAGCCAGACTCAACACTGTATGCGATCGCGACATAAGATTGGTATATATATATATGTCAAGAACGTATGCATTGGGAATATTACTCTGTTTTGTTTAGAGTGGGTTGTATACATATATATATATATATATATATATATATATATACAACCCACTCTAAACAAAACAGAGTATTATTCACAATGCACACGTTCTTGGCAGACAAATGTCGCTCCACTTGCATTCTTAATTAAACAAAAATAATATATATATATATATATATATATAATTATTCGCAAAACAAGTAACCACCTGACAACGGTAACAAGTATGATGGTATAAATAAATATGAGCAGCAAAAAGAACGACATAGGCCAAAAGACGTTTGATCACAGCGTTCATTGCGTAAGTTATACGTTTTCTCACTATTCGTCACTGTGTGCCTTCGTTTTGTTTGACATGGGAGATTTGGGGTAGAGTAGCATCAGCGCGTTCCTGATTGTTTACGACGCAAGCGCGCACTGTTTTGCTGTTTGGACCAGTGTTCAATGCATTGTTTGTTGTAGGTACCTGGAAACGCTCGTCGATGCTCTTCACCCGCTGGATTGTGTTGCCGCCGTAGAATTTGGCAATCCTCATGAGTCGCGGGATGAAATGTTTGTCCTCCTCGCCATAGAACGATGTCGGTCGAAGAACACAAGAACGAAGCTTCGTGCTGCCGTCGGCCAACAAGCGATTGTTTGCCTAGACAGAGACACAATACATGAAACGCAACTCGTTACCTTTTAACCTTTTTTTTTATCTTTGTCGTGTGGGACAATGTAGCAACAGTAATAATATATATATACACATATCTACCTACGCATATAGAAAATACACGTGTGGACAATCGCACGACGCATATCTAGCCGTAATTAATCCGGAGTCCTAGACAACACATTTGTTCGATCTGTCACAATCTGTTGCTCTCCGCAAAGCAAACACGCCTGAGACTGGCTCTTTCTATTAAGAAGTTTTGTCGACGCTTTAATGAGAAAAGCCATCATAAATAATCAAGCAACTTCCGATCGTTCACGATTTCTTTTCGCTCACCTCCGGATAATGGTACACATATAGTGGTGTAGGCAAATGAATACGCCTATAAATCAATACTCCTACATGTATGTGCTTAGGTCATAATGAAAGCAATCTTACAACATACATGGTGAGACAGATAAAAAAATATAATAAATGCCATCTAGCAATATCTGTTTCGCTACGCTCCGATTTTGTTCAAGAAACGGGACCCTTCTGTTAGATTAACTGACCTATTTCAATCATGTTGCCTCATTGAACAATCACGTCTTCGTGCAGTCGTGTATAAAATTTCAACCTCTCAAGCTCCTAGCCTACACCGAAATTGAAATAAGGATGAATCTGGTACAATAATGAAAGCTAGTCACATTAATGATAGGATTCAGACTAGCCGTCAGAGCAACATCTTAAATCCAACTTCCAACAAATAGACTCATGGTGGCTATTTCATGTGGCATAGTTTTACAACGCCTCGTAGATAACAGCAAATATCTACAGTGGAGTACCACTCATAAATAACAGTATATCCCATCGTGTCAATCAGCAGGAAATATCATGATAGGAGTCATGCCAATAATTTTTCACGACCACATTTTGCCCCATGCGGCATCACTGGAGCAGAAATTGACTCGACGCCCGATTCCAGCAGTACGTCGGTGCAATGTACCGGCGTTATTTTGCACCGATCTGGTGACGTGGGAATCGTGTTTATGGTTTGTCCACTAACGGAACATAATTGTCTTGTCTTGGAAAGTAATCGCGGGTGAGTTACTCTACCCTTACCCTACAAAGACAACAAAACTTCTAAGAAAATATCCAACACCGACGACACAAGATACAAATCTATGACGTTTCGGCAAATATTTTCTATGCAGTATATTATAACAAATTAAGAAAAAACGTTTAAAACAGAGTAAGGCGTTTAGCATAAAGTTTTGCAGAATGCAGCTCCTATTGTATATAAGCTTGGGCTAGAGGTATGGGCACAAATTAGCGCAGACAAAAAAATTAACTTGAGTAACACTTCTATATATATATATATATATATATATAATACGGCTGTCCGGCGCAAAATTGGACCCCTTGCGGGGGTCCTAGCTGTACCGCACAGCCTTTTCAACTTTTATGGTACTTGGGCTCGGTGTTAAGCGACCGCGCGCGCAATGTTCTCATAAACGTTGAAGTTGTTGTATTATTCAGTGGTAATTCGAAGCAGAGAGCTCTCAATCAACTTCAGTCAGTCTATTTGACAGTTATCATTAACCTGTTGTTTCTCTCTCATTCTTTCTCGTTCCATCACACATTAATCAGTTATGAGGAAGAGATGAAGTGTTTCATCGTGTGTTGTATGAACGGAACAACGTCAATCTCGATCGAGGCGCCACACTGTCATCGTGGTTACGCGTCTGTATTGTTGTGTCTCTGGCGCTTCTACCTCCAGCGTCAGCGACGCCCGACGTTTTCGAGGCAGCGCCTCACGTCGTCAGCTGTTTTACGGCCGGCCGACGCGCGACGTCACCGCGTGGGCTCGCGGCTCTTGGTATGTGCCTCCGAAGAGACAATAAAGCTAGCGCGCTCAACTTCTTATATAGGCACCGCGGACGGCGTCGGACGCCGGCTGGCACCCCGCGACAGGTTCCACCTAAAGTTAGGCCGACAGCCTGCACCAGCGCCGGCCGACAGTGGCTACCGAGCGACTCGGCGTCGAGTGTACAACGGTTCCGTAACTCGCACGGACCGTTTCGGCCTAACGAAGTGTCGATAAGGTGCCGAACAAGCTCGTGTAGCGTTGGTAACTTGACAAGCTGCTGGCTGGCTTGCCGCTGAATCAGCTTTCTTTTGCAAGTGGCATCTATCTTTCAGCAGCAGCAGCAGCGGCGGCGGCAGCGAGCAGCGACATCTATCGGCAGAAGTGGCGGTGAAGTTTTGCAGAGGCAGCTGCACAAACAGCTGCGCTTAGGGCGCTTTACGCGCGTACCGTGGCAACAATGTTGCTGGCTTGCCTAGCAGAAGCAACAGCAGCAGCCAAAGCCTGCCCCGGACGGCAGAAGTGGCGACGAAGCGTTGACCAACGGTGGTGGTGGCTCACCTGGTGGCGGCTGGCTGGTCGGTCACTCAACTGATACGGCCATACGCGATCGACATGATTCTGCTCCTACAAACATGAGGATTCTACTACCACTACTACTGCTACCACTAGTAAAGTAAAGTTTTCGGGCTAACCCTCAGCCAAGATTTAACGTCCACGGAACTGTTTTTCACATTGCCTCATAGACGGACTGTCGTGCCCCATAAATACAAATCGGTGCAACGGTGGGGCTCGAACCCGCGCACCTATGATTGATTATTGATTTATTGTTCGCTTGGCATGTATGTATGTATACCTAAATACACATGTCACCCTATGTGTATATCAGGGGCGCTTAGAGCGGCAGCATAACCTATAGGTCTCCTCCGGTTGCGAGGCGCCGACTTAAGCCACCACGCCACCGGGCTCGACGACTATTATTTCTACTAAAAACAAAAAAGACCTTTCGGAGCTGACTCTCAGCCAAGATTTAACGTCCATGGGACTGCGTTTCGCATTGCTTCATAGACGGACTACCCCCATAAATACAAATCGGTGCAACGGTGGGGCTCGAACCCGCCCACCTATGTGTCTCCTCCGGTCGCGAGGACGCGTAGACGCATGCACCCACCACGCCACCGGGCTCAACTATTACTATTACTACTACTACTACTACTACAACTGTTACTACTATACCACAGCTATCACTGGCGTTGCTGATGCGACACTGTGTTTGATCGCTCTGACGTCTTGACCATCCAGCCAGACAGCCGGACAACTGACCGACCAACAACTGACCGACGGACGCTGGCTGCAAGCTGTCGGTAGGTAGGAACGCAGACGAACGCCCGCCAACAGCAGCAGCAGCAGTGCGACGCACCCTGCACCCAACGCCTGCAGACCAACACAGACCGCTGAAGAAGAAGCTGATGCAGCGTCGTTGCCGGCGTCGCTTCTGCTGCTGCTGCTACTGCTTCTGCTTCTGCCCCTGACGACGACGACGACTTCCGCTGTCTGTCGCTAAAGCAACGCGGGCGAATAGCAGTAGAAAGCAAACAAGCAAGCAGACCTACCATCAGAGGCAGGAAGGCAACAAAGTTTTTGGTGGTGTTGTTGTGGTTGTTGTTGCTGCTGCTGCTGCTCCGGCTGCACAACCGGCAGCAATAACAACAACAACAACAGCATCGGCATCAGCAGCAGCAAATAGCTCCATCAACGTCGGTTTGCTTAAAGGCACCGCAGCTCATTACGCCATCTGTTAGCAACAACAACAGCAACAGCAACAGCAACAACAACAACAACAACAACAAAAATAGCAGCAACAACTACAGTAATAAAAACAACAACAGCAACAACAACAACAACAACAACAGCAACAGCAACAGCAACAACAACAACAACAACAACAACAACAACAACAACAACAACAACAACAACAACAACAACAACAACACAACACAACAACAACAGCAACAACAACAACAACAAAAATAGCAGCAACACTACAGTAATAAAAACAACAACAGCAACAACAACAACAACAACACGAGCAACAGCACAACAACAACAACAACAACAACAACAACAACAACAACAACAAACAACAACAACAACAACAACACAACACAACAACAACAACAACAACAACAACAAACAGCAACAACACACAACAACAACAACAACACAACACAACAACAACAACAACAACAACAACAACACCACACCACAACAACAACAACAACAACACAACAACAACAACAACGACACCACCACAACAACAACAACAATAACTGCAACAGCAACAACAACAACAACAACAACAACAACAGCAACTACTACTACTACTACAACAAAAACAACAACAATAACTGCAACAGCAACAACTACAACTACTACTACAACAAAAACAACAACAATAACTGCAACAACAACAATAACTGCAACAACAACAACAACAACAACAACAACAACAACAACAACCCTATGTGTGCTTGAGTCATTGATTACTAGGTTGATTGATTACACAAAGGTGAACTGCTAACGACACTGCGGACAATTTTTTTTATGAAGCTTAAAGCATTCGCCTGCATAAATGTCTTTCAAACTGAACCCCAATCGAGCGTGTCACCTGACGTCTGCCGACGCGTCCAAAATAGCTTACGATTAGAACGGCCGTGAAGTGCAACAATCGATAATCATAAAGGTTGGCGAATGTGTCGCCTATCCTTGAGGAGTAGAACGTCTTCACTGGCCTCCTAGTATACTATATAAACACGCATATATCTAATTGCGAGCGATATGTTCTTGCAGACAATGCTTTTAGCTTAGGGGTTATAATTCGTAACGAAACTCGTTTGTAAAACACTCATTTCAACAAATCACACAGAGATGTTTCCACTTCTATCTTAGCGACGAAAGCAAACCATGCTGAACGTAACATTCGCATCAGAGCCCAATAGACTTTTCGTCGGCACATCAGGAAGATGCCTCATCATCAACGCTTTGCCATATATATATATATATATATATATATATATATATATATATATATATATATATCAATTCTCTACTTAAATACGAGTAAACTATTTTCGTTGCGCGTTGTGCACGATAAAGAAAGGAAGTAGTTTTATCCAGATGATTTCCAATTAATTAACTATCAGGCACAAGGTATGATCATGAAAAGTATAGACATTGCGTCAATGATACATCCGCTATATCAACGTTGAATGGGCTGAAAAAAACAAACTGCTGCCGACAGTCATTGTCAAAGCTTATAAACAATTATTATGTCCATTACGGCACAGCAGAGTAAGATACTAATAATCATCTAACTTAATCGAATCGTCAACAGACTACTAGAAAACAACAAATTACTTAACATAGAACACGTGTATAAGAACTAATTACTAGCGTGCTCTCTACAACCAGATCTGACTACGAATCGAATCACCAGGTTGGGCTTCGGCAAAAACAAATAAAAGTGCGAACAAATAAAAGTGCGAAACAAAATGTCCGCAACAATGCGTAACAGATTCTCGTTTGCTTCGCACTTGCACTATCCTAAAATAGCACGTTCGGAAATTCTGGAGTCAGACTTGTTTAGAATGTCAGATATATAGGTTTACTCGACAAATAGATGGTTAATGCAAAAAAAATAAGTGGAGAAAAAATGCCGTTTGCTTGTTCCGCATCTATCAATTTGTTGGTCCTCTCAATCTTGTTATATATGTACCCTTATCTATTTATATTGAAATAATATCTGAATTAAATTACAAACAAAAACGTTTGCATACACATTAGCACCAAATTGTATCTTGAAACGGCCAGTGGCTGATATGCAGCGCGTAATTTGCCATGTTCCGGCAAATTGCAATTTGATCGTCGATTCCAAGGAAACATGGCAGACAAGATGCTTAAAACTTTGCGATTTTTGAGCTAAATATAATGATCCTTTTCACTTGGCGGGGTCATCCGAACAGAATCACGCGACGACGACATGCCAATTTCATGTCGTTCCTACAGGTCTTGGTGCACTTCGGTGAAGAGACTGACCGTTCAGACGAATCTTCCCCTCACGGTTAAACACGAGACATTAGGCAAACCCCACAACCAGGCTATTTTACGTTTCGATTTTTCGAAACTTTCAAAGCAGCAAAGTATTCGGAAATGCAAAACGATGAACGATGAAATCGCACACTTTCCTTCATGTACAAGGTTTTCCGACGAGCGAACCCCGCACGACTTTCCGCCCTCCCTCTGGTTAGTCATCGCGTTTGTTGACAAAAAACAACTCCGCTGATAGGCCAGAGACGCATTTGCTCTCGCAAGTAGAAAACGCTGTACATCGATAACAGCTAACAGTTAACACTAGCAAGAACCGAACAAACGCCATTTCAGATATAAACAAAATTAGCTGAAAGACAACAACAACAACAACAACAACAACAACAACAACTACTACTACTACTACTACTATTACTAACTACTACTACTACTACTACTACTACAACTGCTGCTTCCCACAAATAATGGCATTATAGCCTTAAATAATAAAAACGGTTATACGAGGCATGCAATTTAACCGGCATATTGACGAGCAATGGAAAACTTAGCGCTATAAGACGACATTATATATATATATACACAGGCTACACTATCAACAAACAGTAAACATGTGTAGTTACATGGTCTAGTCAAACAAAGATTTCAAAGTTCGTCATGGTTGTCATCCACCAAGGTATGGGCGGTTCTATCTCTGCTTTTAATCAAAGCCTTTTTTTAACAATGCCCATTTAGAAAAGATGGTCAACCATTAAGAAACTAGCTTAAACTTTAAAAAGGTGACTTGTATATGTATGTATAAATACACATGTCACCCTTTTGAAATGTATATGGATGTCGAGCGGATAATCAATCTATTTGACCATGCAGTACGTACGATCATGTACTTTAAGAGATCACAAACCTGTCACGTCGAACTCACGTCGAGCCCCTTTCCTACGAAAGCACATTAATCGCTATGTCGATGCGTTAAGTACGACCCCAACCAACGAAGAATAAAGAGAAACAGTCTTAGCGATATAACTAAGAAAAATAACCACAAACGAAAAACAAACGCTAGTAGCTAGTTTGGCTAGACTTTCTCCCGCCGCTATCTCGTCGTTGTTGCCATCCGCCTAAAAAACAACGTGTGATTAGCACCTACCTGAAGCACGAGCTGTTCAGCGCGGTGCTTCGTTTCGCCGTACGGGCCCATGAGGAAGTTCCTCGGCACAAACGTGGTGTTTTCGGCACCGTAGAAGATGTGATTCGACGAGACGATCGTATCGGTGGTGGACGCAAACACAAGGTAGGGTACGTTTTGGCGTATGCACGCGTCAATCACATTGCGCGTACCCTCCACGTTGACGGCCTCGAGCGCAGCCTCGTTCGGGAACAGAGAGATGTCAACCAGCGCGGCGCAGTGGATCACACAGTCCACCCCTAGAATGTCGAAAAAGCACCTCCTCAGAATGAAGTTATTTTTCCTTCTGGAGATTACTTCCGAGCCCCCGAGATGGGCTTGGAATTGCCGCGAGGCATATCACATTACATTATCAGCGAAGGCCGGTCACGTCGACGTATTTTTTTAGAGTTCACCCAACAGTCCTTACAGCAGCATGGCCACACCGACGTTTAGCGCAATGATTTATCGTCCATTCTCAATGGCCAACATCGCTCAAACAAAACTCGACCAACAACATGAGTCGACTCAACGACACCGCTGTAAATGGCAGCCATGACAACCGCACTAACTAACCCCTTAGACCACGACGCCACCACAACCCTAAGGCACCCCTACCCACCAGGTAAGAGCCACCACCCAGGAACATTCACACATTTAAACACAGACACACACACACGCATACCCCCGGATAGGTCACATTGAAAACACTAACCAAAGATATCTATGTAAGCAGTGCATTACTTGCCTGTCCCTTGTCTCACACAAAATAGGCGGTCGTACGAAGTAGGGGCACTGCACGGTAAGCTCACACAGTATTTTTGTAGCATCGAAACTTGCTCCAGTTTGGTTCTGTTACGAGAAATGAATATCTCGCTGTAGACTAGAACACGTACCTTCACATGCGTCGAGGACTTCTTTGGCATTTGTCAGATCACCACAAATCTCTCTCATAGGCTTCTCGGTTGAGTGGTTTAAGTTGTTCCTGAAAAGTAATGAGCGAGCACTGATTAACAACCTATCCATGTTCTTTAGGTTTTCACCGTTGTGCGCTGGTACATCGTCTTATAGTCGGTTAAAATATCGCTTGTAAGGGTAAGCTGAACTTACAAAGGATATAGCAGCTGACATAACCCATTCTCTTTAACTAATTTCAACAACAATTTGGCTAGCCTGGCTTGCCAACTAAGTCTTACAATACACGACAAGATACTGCGTTTTAAGCTGGATTTTTGAATGGATTTTTACAGTTTGTCATTAAGGCAGTGTCAACGCCGATCAACCTACGTTTATTCAAAACGAAACGACACGTTTGTACTCTCGGTATGTCTGTCCATTGTGCTAAGTTATGAATTACGTGTTTACACTTACTTGTACGGAACGATATCGAAGAGACGTATGTTTTTGCAGTTTGCGTCCTGTTCCTGGAGCAGCTTGACGATGTGCTGTCCCAGGCAACCGCTGCTTCCCGTCACGAGGACGGTATCGGTTGGGCGCGCTCCAACCGAAGGAACCTTCCACAGTGCGTCGACATCTTCAGTGTTCTCCAGGGAAGGCGCGGGAACCATTTCGAAGCGAGGGGGAGGACTTCGTTACAAGTACCTGTTCTGTAATGCAAGTGTGACAACGGCTGAGTAACGGCAGGCAATCGTTTGAAACCACTTAAACCACCATTGCTGCGACATGCATAGAGAAGAGCCTTGCATAGCGTAGTGGCCACGCAGGTATATCGGCAATCGAGACAAAAATGCTAAATTCTACTCTAGGACTGGACAACCTTTAATCTAGCTTTTGCTGTTTCCAGTAGGAGGACTAAGCAAATTTTAAAAAAATGCTGAGTCCAACGCTCAGTCATAACAAAGAGAATATTCATTAGGTCGACTTATCTCCGCCACTATATATAAGATAGATAAGACGACGGACAAGTTTCGTCCATGGTTGCTACATCACCGATAGTTAAGAGAGCTCCACGTTTGCTGGGATCAACTGCCTTGTGAAGTAAAACTGCTATCTTGTGAAAAATGAACAAGTGTGATGTATATATATGTATATATATATATATATATTGGTGTGCATATGTTTGTATAGTAGACGTAGTGGGTCCGGACGCCAAACACGCAAACGGTAAATGTCTAACGTTTTTGAGTGATTACAAACGGAAACGCACCGTTAGGTAGGGTTATGAATTGTTGTACGATGCACCGATAGGAAACCCATTGCAGTACATCAAAGGACAAATCGTATTGTTTTTGACATTGAAAGAGGAAAGTGCATCGGCTTTCACTAGCGTATTAGCGATCATAATTATGGACAGCATGTATGACAAGTAACATAAATTAGTAGCTTGGCGCGACGACACTGCATAGCACATGCAAGCCGGCTGCCCCAACGAAGCACAAGGAAGCGTTGCTTTTCTTATATGGCCTCGTAGCACCGTGTGAGCGACCGTGTACACGTCTTTTCTTTATATATATATATATATATATATATATATATATATATATATATATATATATATATATATATATATATGCATATATATATATATATATATATATATATATATATATATATATATATATATATCTAGATGTGTCTGTGCGTGTTAAGTCTGTATATATATAGACAGTATGCGTATATACTGTGCTTCTTCGTCGATTTATGTTCGCTACAATCAAATCTTTCTGAAGGCGCTGTATGAGCCATCATCCATTCATAGATGGTCCCTTCTTGTGTCCTTCTCCTCCTCAACGGATTGTTCGGCTTCTGTGAAAGGCGGCTATGAATAACTGTGATACTGACGATCTGCATAGCTAGATAGAACCTCGGCCAAAGTGCCGACGAGTATCTGATGGCGTTTGACGTGTTTGCGTACAATACGCCGCCGCCGCCACCACGGCGCGCTGTCATACAACTACACAGCCACCCCTAATAGCGGCGGAGCATACCTAGCAGAGGTTTGTCACGTCTACACCATAGCCTTCTAGGAACGATATACGTTCATTCGATTCATCCCTACAATGAAACAGCAGCGCCCGCGCTGCCGGTGGTGTTGTTGTTTCTGTTGTTGCTGTTGCTGCAGCTGTTGTCGCTATTGTCGTTATTTTCGCCATTACTGCCATTGTTTTTCTTAGCTTTGCTATCGATAATGTTGTTGCAATTATTTGTCTCTTGGAAGACACTTGTATTCCCGCTTCATCTCGGTCTTGTTGATCTAATATATATATACATATATATAGGAGAGCACTGCCGAATGTGCAAACGTGTTGTAAATGATAAATCAATAATCACAATATGTTATATATATATATATACATATATATATATATATTGTTGCATTTATATGATGAGTGCCGTATCTGTCGCCGTCGTTGAGTACCTTTGTTTGAAATCCAGTCATTTGCGCGGGCAACCAGCGTCAGCGGCATTCAGTTGGCGCGTTCAAACCCAACGGACACTACCGTACGATCTCAGTCGTACGACAACCACTCCTCAGTCGTCATCGCAGCAATAAAGACTACACAGTCAAGCCGTCAGAGAGACGGTAGCTAACTAGTAAGGCAAAGTGCTTGTGTCTTCTTCTCTTGGTGTAGAATAGTACGGTAATTCGGGGCAACAGTGACATAGACGAGAGCTTACGGTTGACAAGATAGTCAACAATTTGGTGCCGTGACCAGGATTCGTGACTCGTCTGTGACGTTTGCCGACCGAAGTGGCTGTCCTAGCCTACCGTACTAATGCCCCCTCAGCGGTGGCTATCTGGAACAACGTTCTAACGTTTACACATGCTAAGCCGACCGCCACGACTTCGGCGCGTTTGGGCTTAATTCTCGAAGACATCTAGTTGATTCCGTCGCCTCGTAGACTGTGTGAGTGAATCCAACGAACGTTTCGGAGGAGTTGGAACTCGGTGTCATGATGAGTACTACCGATGACGACAACTCGCTGGCTTCGCTGCGGCGAGCACGTGGCCTAGAACGCCGGCAGCTATCACGAGCAGCCGAGAAGGCGAAACAGTGGGACAGTGATGTATCCCGACCGGACAGAAATGTGATAGTGGACTTGATATCAGTTGTGAAGCAACGTCAACAAATAATACGTGAACTGGATCTACAGGTGTTTGCGAATAGGTCGTTATCTGATGTAATGTTAGAGGAGGAGGAAGCTCACTGTGCCGAGTATAGTGACAAAGCGATGACAACACTCGCGATCTTGACTCGTCTGGTTGGTGGCTGCAGCACAGGAGTGCCTTCTACTTCGTTGCCGGCGGTGACTCCGACCGCGTCGGCAGCTCCCATAGCAACACCAACCTCCAGTTCGGCTTGCTATTTAGACCTGACGCCCGAGATCTTCAGTGGCAATGTATTGAATTATCGGTTGTTCATTAGCCAGTTTGAAAATTGGATTGCTCGCCGGTCCGACGCTTCCCCAACAGACAAGCTAATATGTCTTTTGAAGCACCTGACAGGCGAGCCGAAGGAGCTTGTGGCTTCGCTCGAAATTTGTGACAACAGTTACAGTATCGCGCTTCAATTGCTGAAGGAGAACTATGGTAGAGTTGATGTTGTTCGTGAGCGACATTTTCATGACCTGATGAACATTCGTCGTGTGACAAACCCGAGCGATGTTCGTGGATTGCGGTCGCTGCTCAATACTGTCACCGCGAAGATCCAGACGTTGGGTGCTCTTAGTAGCCCGATTGACACGTATGCAGTTGCATTCTGGCCTGTATTACGTGCTGCTGTTCCTGGTGACCTATTTTTCGATTACAGCGAACGCCACCGAAGCGGCGGGGTTACAGACAGTGCTGAAGACGCGGGTGACTCTATTAATAGCCAGCCGACTAGTGTTCAGGAGGCTGCTGTTAAAAATGTTGATAAGTTATTGGCGTTCCTTCGGCGGTTTGCTGATCATAAGGAGTACATGGCACTTCTTCCGACTCCTGCTACTCCCGAGCAGTTAGCCCGCGATGCTGGAAGAGAACACAGCGGTCAGCGAGACGACAAGGAGAAGACCTCAGATTTCAAACGAACTACGGTCTACAGTATTGATGGCCAACAGCACCAGCAACATCGAGTAACGCAGCACCCACAGAAATGCAATCATCAAGTGCAGCATCGGTCACCTCCACAACAACGAGCACATCGGGAGTGCTTCTTTTGTAACTCCCCTGATCATCTAACCTCTAGGTGTACAGCGCCTCTCAGTGTGGACGACCGGCGTAAAATTCTCTCTGAAAACAAACGCTGCTATAGGTGCTTTCGCGCAGGCCACCGACTGCGGGATTGCAAGTCTCGGGTACACTGTGATACTTGCAAATCGAACCAACATTTCTCGTCTATGCACAGAGAGGCTGCTGAAGACACACAGGTCTCAGCAGCGGTTTTGGCGGATTTCGGCTCATTGGCGGGCACTATTCTCTACATGGCTTCCGCGTATCTCATAAACGGCGAGAATAGAAAATTGGTCCGCTTGTTTCTGGATATGGGTAGCTCGGTAACGTTCGTATCATCGAAATTAGTAGCACAGATGTCTAACGCTCAGCCACAGCAGAAGACTCTACTATCTGTCCAAGGATTCGGTGTGGATGAGAGGGTGGTCGACTCCTTTCAGTACCGGCTGCGCCTTCAAAGCACACATGACAACCAAACGATTGATCTGGTTGCACATGAGTTTCCTGATATCCGCGTGGACCCTCGAGTCCCGTCGTCCGATGCGTTGCGCAAGGCTCTGATTGCCTTCGGCAAGGACCACCAACTTGCTGATCGCTGCCTGCTCGAGCGCGACCCCGAACCACCCTGCATACTCGTTGGTATGGACCAGTTCTTTAGGGTTGTTTACCGAGAAGGTGAAGTGCCGCTCCTTTCGGGGGTATTCGCTAAGCGCTCACGACTCGGTTGGCTCATTGGTGGTCCCGTGGAAACGCGAGTAAATGCTACGGTGCAATCCGTCCAGGTGCACTGCTGTGCTACCACTCTGGCCGCGTCTGTTGGTGACATCGAGAAACTGTGGTCGCTTGACAGACTTGGAATAGAGCCATGTACAGAGACCCGCTTAACTAAGGAAGAAGAGACCGCGCAAAAATTGTTCGAAGCAACGATCCAGCATCAGAATGGCCGCTATACGGCAACTATTCCGAAGAAGGATAGCATCGTGAACCTAGCCAATAACAAGAAAACCGCGTTGCGACGACTTGAAACGACACTGAACAAGCTGAAGCGTGACCCTGATAAGTACCAAAAATACAATGTCGAGCTTATGGCTTTCCCCCGCAACGGATATGCCGAAGAGGTTCACAACTTCCAGGCTGAGGGACCACCTGAGCGTGACGGAACGTACTATATGCCTCACCATTGCGTTGGCTCCTACGAGAAGTCTCGAATTGTATTTGATTGCAGCAGCGCCGCGCCAGGAGAACGTTCTCTTAACCACCATCTTTTAGTAGGCCCTAATCTGAACCCCGAGATGATGGAACTACTGTTAACGTTTCGCGCACGTCCGATTGCTGTTTCAGCTGATATCTGCAAAGCATATATGCAGATTGAGGTTGTGCCTGAAGACAGGAGGTTATTCCGGTTTCTATGGAAGGGCCCGACTGACAAGAGAATTCGCTGCTATCAGATGTGTCGTGTGACGTGGGGTGCAGCCCCCGGTGGCTTCCTATTAGCCGCAGTCCTCCGAGAACACTTTCACCGCATGGATCCCAAGAACGAACTGATGCTTTCGAATTCGTTCTACCATGACGACATGCTGCGTAGCTTCAACAGCGAAGAGGAGGCATGCCGATTTGTAACAAGACTGATTGATGGACTGGACCACGCTGGAATGAAACTGGCTAAGTGGAAGACAAACTCTGCAACTGTCATCAACCACCTGCGCGATCTCGGGCATGGAAATCTCGACCACACAGGGCTGAGGATTTTGGGCATAACGTGGACACCAGCCTCGGATGAATTCACCGTGAATGTGGACAGCCTTAACATACCCAATCGACACGAAATAATCACCAAGCGGAAGGTACTGCAGCGGGTTGCAGGAATATTTGATCCGGTTGGATGGATGTTGCCATTTGTGCTACGCGGCAAGCTGTTAGTACAGTCACTGTGGCAGCAGAACATTGATTGGGACGATGCCGTGCCGGAACTCGCGCGCTCGCGATTTGAGGACTGGTGCCGTGAGGGCCAAGTTTTGAACGGTATGGCTATTCGAAGGACGTACAGCCACCCCAACAAGGCGATCAAGGGCTACGAGCTGCATGTTTTCGCTGACGCATCCGAGAAGGCATATTCCGCCGCTGCTTATATTCGAACGCTGTACATCGACGGCTCAGCTGACGCGGCTCTCCTGATGGCAAAATCGCGTCTGGCCCCTCTGGTAAGGCAGACTCTGCCCAGGCTAGAGTTAATGGCTGCCCTCGTGGCCTCAAGGCTTCGGAAATTTCTTGTCGACAAGCTCACCCTGCAGATTGCCCGCGTCGCACTCTACACCGACTCGATGGTTACCTACCACTGGGTGACAGCAGAAAATGCAAATCGCTGGAAGATGTTTGTGGCCAACAGGGTTAGCGAGATACAGGAACACTCAGCCCCTTCCGAATGGTACTTCGTTCCCGGGGAGCAAAATGTCGCAGATTTTGCGACCCGAGGCGTCACTGCCGACTGTCTCCGAGGCAATAGGGAATGGTGGTCGGGTCCGACTTGGCTCAGCGATAGCGGCGTCACCTCCCCAGCATGCAAACCCGGGATCAGCGCGTCGTCTTTGGAGCCGGTGTTAGATGAGATTAGGGTCACCGCCGCCATGGTCGGTCATACCATAAACACCCCGCTTCTCGATCTCAACAGATTCAGCAGCTTTGACAAGGCTGTTCGCGTCGTAAGCTACGTTATCACGTTCGTTCACAAGAAATTCGGCCGCTTCCAGCAAAATTCTGCCGCTGTCGATCGCTCTGCAGAGCTCCTACTGCTCCGGTGGTGTCAACAAGAGTACTTCGGGAATGAGATGGCGTGTGTGCTGGCCGGAAACCGCGTGTCAACAAGATCGAAGTTGTCGAACTATCGACTATTTCTTGATGATGATGGTCTTCTTCGCATAAGAACCAGATTAACTCAAGCTCGACACCTGACATATGATGAAAAACATCCAGTCGTTATACCTGGGGAGTCGCGTCTCGCGCATCTTCTGATAGTCAAGACTCACCGCGTTAACGCACATTTCGGTGTGGCGACTGTACTGTCTATGCTTAGACGACGATTCTGGATCATGCGGGGACGCCAGGTCATCAAGGCAATATTGAGCAAGTGCGTTGTGTGTAGACGCCATCATGGACCTGCTGCCGATCAGGAAAGCGCGCCGCTTCCACCGCAAAGAGCCGAGATGATAACGCCGTTTTACACGTGTGGGCTGGACTTCTGTGGCCCCTTTTTTGTCAAATTGAATGGCGTTGACACCAAATGCTACGTTGCGCTGTTCACCTGCGCGAGTACTCGCGCTATACATCTGGAGGTAGTACCGACGATGGCTACTCCGATGTTTCACCTCGCGCTTCGACGATTTCTCGCTGCAGCGCCTGGATGTCGACGATTGGTATCTGACAACGCCAGAACATTTGTCAAGGCATCCACCGAGATAAAGCGCCTTTTTAATGCCGTAAGGGACACACGAACGCAGGCGCTGATACGCGAGCGGCGCCTAACCTGGGACTTCATTTGCCCTAGAGCCCCCTGGCATGGTGGCTTTTATGAACGTCTGGTGCGCTCGGTAAAGGCCGCTCTGCACAAAACGCTCCAGAGAAGCTTGATCAGTTTTGAACTGTTTCGAACTATAATCACTGAGATTGCGGCTGTGATTAATTCGCGGCCAATCACCTACGCCAGCGGTGACCCCGGGGAGCTTCGCGCAATCACGCCTGCTGATTTCCTTCACGCCGCGGCGCCACAGCCGTTGTGTGCCGCACTTCCACTCGACCCACTGGGAGGGACAGCGCCTATCGGTGGCGGTCCAACTCGTCCTGATCTCAACCGCGCGACCAGGGCGATGACTCGCTATCTCCGGGATCTGTCCGTTCGATGGAACCACGAATATCTGCTTCAGCTACGTTCGGCCAACATCGACAGCTCGGGTCGGCATAAGACTATTAAAGTGGGCGACGTTGCCCTAGTAAAGGACGATAATGTGCCGCGACTACATTGGCAATTAGTTAGGATCGTATCCCAGAATGTCGGCCGAGACGGACTCATTAGAACCTACCAAGTTCGTTTCAGTAACGGCCGCGTTTCTACCCGCGCAGCGCAATTGCTGCATCCTCTAGAGGTAGTTAATTAACACAGTTCGATATGGATTACGCGCCTAGAACGGCTATGAGGTTATAAAACGGGGACCGTTTTCCCGGGGAGTGTTGCATTTATATGATGAGTGCCGTATCTGTCGCCGTCGTTGAGTACCTTTGTTTGAAATCCAGTCATTTGCGCGGGCAACCAGCGTCAGCGGCATTCAGTTGGCGCGTTCAAACCCAACGGACACTACCGTACGATCTCAGTCGTACGACAACCACTCCTCAGTCGTCATCGCAGCAATAAAGACTACACAGTCAAGCCGTCAGAGAGACGGTAGCTAACTAGTAAGGCAAAGTGCTTGTGTCTTCTTCTCTTGGTGTAGAATAGTACGGTAATTCGGGGCAACAGTGACATAGACGAGAGCTTACGGTTGACAAGATAGTCAACATATATATATATTAAATTCAATGTATACTAACTCACAAAAAAAGGCACAAAGAAGCTATGTAAGCCGTGAGAACCGTTATAATCATGTTAAATTATTTTAGCTAAGATTATCTTTTACCGACCACACAAGCCTAAACCACACGGTAGTCTTTCTCGGGCTCCGACACTTGCTCAAGCGTGCTTAAAACTCTTTGCCAAATAGATAGTGGTTCTATTTGGCAAAGAGTTTTGAGCACGCTTGATTCTTTTTGTATTGCTGATGATAGTAACTGGAGTATCAGTTTTAGGCTTGCTCGCATGCCTTCTAAACCGATAAAAAGGTGTATATGTATATGGCATAAAACCGTAGTGCACATAGCCAGGTACGATAAATAAGAAATAGTTTGCATACATATATGATCTTAGTGATCTCCTGCGGGATTCTAGGAAGACGCTACCGTTCAGAGGAATCAAACCACTCGTGACAGGCCTTGAAAGCTTTCAAGGCTTTTAAAGCATTCATTGATAACATGGAATACGTACGTAAAGCAATCAAGCCAGAGATAGTACCGATTGTCTAGCCGGCGCGCGTAATCACACGCACAAGCCAACAGAAATAAAAAAAAAAAAAAACCTCAAACCGACGCTGTGAACTAAAGCGAATGCGTAACATACGTATACCATAGAAAACGCAAGCTAGTCTAGGATACCTAATATGTGCTCTGTGTTGTTTAGCAGTATTTAACAAAACGGTAGTTTATGAGAAAAACATTCCAAGAGAACAAAGACAACAACAACTGCGAGTGACCAAAAGTCACAGCCTGTCTTGCTAACTAGACAATTAAACATTCGCATATTGAAACTGGCGGTGTAGAGTCATTTGAGATGTCGTCTATGACAAACAGGTGAAGCACCTACAGGTCTGAGGTCACGGTATTGGTAAAGCTACAACAAATTCAGATGCCAAGACTTGCCTAGTCTGCAGAGTCTAATTACTTATAACAACACACTAATCGCAGGACGTCGTCAACATTCGCCACACAACACCGCGCTGAAGCACGCAACAGTGAAAACTCAACGACGCGGACAAAACTATAAATAAAACGCGCAACACAGAGTCGCTATACTAGACTGGCAAAAAAGGCGAAATGCTTTGAAACGACGTGCTGATATCTGAGATATCCAGCCATATAGGAAAATGGCAATGATCGATACATGTCTCCCAGCGATGTACGTATTGCATCGGTAACAACAACAATAACAACGACGACGACAACAACTACAACAACAACAACAATAATAACGACAGCAAGTGCCATTGTTATATACTACTACTACTACTATTATTATTATAAGAGATTATGCCACTTAACGCCACACTCAAAAGCGACTCAGTCGGTCAATTCATTCGCGCGCGCTTTTAACACTGATCTCGGTCGCCCGGCGCCGATGAAAATCGCGACAATATCTCATTGCCGACCTTCCGTTTTTTGTATAGAAAATGAACGATTTGTTTAACAACAACGTTACGTAAATAGCCCGGCTGCGTGCTCCCGCCGCAATTGCGTTTTGCTTGTTTCCGCCTTTGGCGCGCGACAAATCCGTCCGACATCATCCGCTTTGCCAAAACAGCTGTCAGGAACTATTGACACATGTGTACACATATATATATATATATATATAGATGTACAATTTAAAGCAATATTATACTCAATAATTTAGACCACAATGCATATATAATGCGCGTAAACTCCTATTGCGAGGGGAAACAAAATGAGGAGACTGACAGGTAGAGGTGCACGTATCCGAAGTATAATTGTTTCTCTTCCGTTATTAAACTAACAAAGTAAAGCCGGACTGAGCGAATATTTGCCGTAGCAAAATCAAAAAAAAAATTGGGCGGCATCAATTGCCACATAGACGTCGAGCCAGTGCACGAGATTCTATGCACATATTTTACACAGATGTTGTTATATACTAATCTCGAGATTATCCACACACACGTATTTTACATCAAACACGTACGTTAGTTAGTTAATTAACACAAGGAGGCTAACGTTAAACACCACAGCGCTGATAACGCTTCAACACAACGAATTTCGAATGTGAACCCTGGCAAGCTGCGTTCTTATCGGATGCTACAGACGGAGCTGATCAACTGTAGCTGGTGTTAACTGTTCTGCTGAACTAAGTTTTGCCAGCAGCTGGAATTATAATCGTGAAATCTCTCTCTGTCTCTCTTGTCTATTTGTTTCAAGCTGCACAACACAGATAATAGCTAATAACGAGCCAGACTAACTGTTGCATACAGTACGTTTGTACGTAGGCGGCACTGTACTAAATATCGTAAATATTCCACACGAACTAAAAAACTTAAACTCCACGCGTATGTTTCGTTACCGATATGCGAGCCTGACTGGTATCCGTGATGATCTTGCTGTGTGCGCGTATCGTTATTGTTGTTGGTGCTGTGGGTATTGCTGTCGTTGCTATTGTTGTTCCTGCTGCTGTATGTGTCGTTATTGTTGCTGTTGTTGCTTTTGCTTGAACCTATTCAGAAACACCGGCAACAACACAGATAGGGAGAGGGATAGAGAGAGACCGACACAAGGGTAGGTGTGCTAAGAATCGAGTTAAGAAAATCCTTGCGAGCTAGCTCGTTACAAACGACATCGAACGTAGCGGGAGCCGATATTGTGGGCCAGCACCCTAAAGTGTCGCGGCCAGCTGTCACAAGCTACATACAGACAGGCAGACAGATAGACAGACAGACAGACGCACTTGAGTTGAGCCGAGACGAGTTGACCACGCAACCACTACTACGATCAGCTGCTTGATCGAGTGATCCTATTGACCGACTGACCACCAATAAACTGATGAACCAACTGACACAAGAACTGAGCTCACCACCGTTGTCGTCGTCGTCGTAGTATTACCCCGGAGTTCCTGAGTGGCGCTGAGAGCACAGCACGAATAACATAGGTGAACAACAAGAACAACAACAATCAATGAGCCAGCCAACCAGTCAGTTAGTGAGCCAACAATGAACAACCGGCGCCGCAGCAACGTATACCAACCACCTAACCAACCACCATTCACACAGCTAGTGACAGGCACTATGACTACTTACTTACTGACTTACTACGGCAACTTGTTGTTATTGTTTTCGTTGATGTTGTTGATCTGTTTCTTCGGCTTTTCCTTCTCGCCTTCCTTCAGCACGCACGTCTTTTCACGGCAACGGTCCTTCCCTGTCCTGTCTCTCCCTCGACGGAACGCCCTCGCGTATCGCAGACGACGACGACGATGATGACGATGATGACGACAACGATCACGACGACGACGACAACGACGGATGATGATGATGATGAGGATCCTACCGCAGATGATTCCTCACTGCAGACTGCAGTCAGTGCCGGCAGTCGGCGGTTTAAGGCGCCAGCGGCTCCGGCAGTGGCAGTGGTGGTGGTGGGAGCGTCAAAGCTGTAGCAACATCACAGCGGTTACAGCAGGCAATGGCGACAGCGGCGAACGAGCGAACGAAGGAGCGACTGCCGGGGAAACAGCGGAAAGAGAGAGAGGCAAGCTGGTCGACGCTGCTGCTGCTGCCATTGACAGCCTCGAGTTGCTGTCGTCGTCGTCGTTGTGGTTGTTGTTGTTGTCGTCGTTGTTGTTGTTTTTGTTGTTGCCGCCAGCGTCGCGGATGCTGCCAGCTTGTTCCGTGCCGTGTCGCAATCGTAGTAGCAGTAGTACGTCGTTGCCACGCTACTTACTCTTTCCTTGGTCGCTTTTTCGTGCCGCTCTCTCTCTCTCTGTTTTACCCCGTATTTACGTGGAAATGCCTCCCCTGTCTCTTTCTCCCTCTCTCTCTCTCTCTTGCTCTTTCACTGTCGCTTTTCATTCTGATCCCTTCCTGATAAAGATGCCACACATAAATATATGTATGTATGTATGTATATATATATATATATATTTATATGCATATGTAAATATATATATATATATGTTGTTGTGGCCGACCGTGACATGTGTGTGTGTATTCAATACACACACACTAACTATCGATCATCATCACCATCATTATCAACATCAATCAATTTCTCCCTTTCTGTTTCTGCACGGACAGCCGACGGAAATAGAAAGGAACATATTGGCGGCTATGCAACAATGGCCGTCGTCAGTGGCGTCGTGTTGGGTTGTTGTTGTTACCGTTGTTGTTGCCGTTGTTGTTGCCGTTGTTGTTGTTCCTGTTGTTATCTTTGACGTCCCCGCCATCGTCAACCGACGAAGTCGCCAACGCAGAAGGAAGTCGTAACAAACGAAGAGAATAAACCAAGCAAGGTAGTGATCCCTGTTCAGGAATGGCTGCCGAACACATGTGAATGGTGGGGGGATCTTTCCAATATCCAGGATGGGCTTCGTTCGAACCGGGCAAATCGAACGTGCACGGGAAAGGGACAACTAGACAAGGAGACAGAAGGAGAGAAAGAATTGATCAATAGATACACAGAGAGAGAGAGAGAGAGAGAGAAGAGAAGAGAGAACGAGAGCTATGCAGTGCGCATGCGTCGTAGGCCAATCCAGCACACCCCAGCTAAGTATACCACAGGTAAGACGCCAGCCGGGCAGTTGAGTCTTATCCGTCACTCCTCTATCTCCTGGCCACCACCTGCTTGACTAAAACGGCATATCCGCGAGTCTTTAACCGAACAAACTAGTGCGTACTTCATGCGTGTTCAGACAACGGCATTATTCGCAGAGGCAGCATGACCTCTGCGCATCCCCAGTAGTAGTACTAGTAGTAGAGCTTTAACATCTACTCGCAATGAGCATCGGTAAACGAAAACCAATCGCTGAAAAACAGGGATCGGCAACCGGCAACAACCCCGTAGATGACAGGACCATGACTAGCGCCCCACTAGCCCCCATTGACCACGCCGCCGTACGGGGCTTAGGGTGAAGGAAGAGGGAAGAGGCGCACGCCTAACACGTACTAAGTGAAAATATCATGACAAAAAGTGCCTCAATGGCAAGCCTACGACGACTAGATGGAATATTCATTTAAACTGTTACGCTTCTACCCCCATATATGTAGAGCACGCGGAATAAGCGCGTCATTAGATAGACTTATAGAGAATGAAAGGGGCACATATTATTCATTGTGTTACTATATATATATATATATATATATATATTGGTTTGTACATTTAGGTCGCCATTTGGCCTTCTTCCTTCTTGCTTCACATTCTGTGCTACGTGGAGAGTTTTCATGACCGCGGTATGCCCGGCGGTTTGGTACATAGCAGAATTAGCAGAACGTTACCAAGCTCGGATGTTAATGAGATAAGTATATATCTTTGACCTTCTATTGTAGGTTTTCTTCAAAGTGACTCCGTTTGGGTGCCATTCGATTGATGGTAGCTGCTACAGTCATCTTCCTAATATCTGTACACGCTCGTCATGGTAACTTCATGAAAGTTTTTCTTTGTGCAAATGCTGACATGTGAAAACCATGAATGGCAAACTTAGTAACATGGTGACGTTCTCGTTGCTTCCAATAAACGTATGTCGTGGTACTTTGAGTTTCTCATAGAATACTGCATTTACTTTCGCAAACGTAGCTTATCAGCCAGGTGAGACTCAGACGCCTGGTAACGGCGTTCCACCTAATAAAAGTTAGTCAGTTCAAGCTAGTGTGGCAAACTTGGAAAATAGGGTGTTTTCCAAAGGGCTGGGGTTCATCTGATCAGTTCATGCAGCAATCGCTCCTTTCGGGATACAGGTAGCATCCATTGCCACATATGGTATTTTACTAATATAGGATAAGATATGAGTGGACAAATTTCCCTTAATTGACGGGGTGAGGTTTTTCTTTCCAAAGAGGGTTTTTGCGCTATCGAGTATATGGAGGAATAGGATTGTCTACGTGTTGGAGAGAAGATCTGCAAAATATTAAATCTGAAGAAAATGTGCGCCTTTGACGTTTGTGTATATATGTAGAACTGGCAAATCAAAATTAGTGGGGTGGACATAGGTGCTTTGAAACAGCAGCAATGAGAAGCACTGAGTGGCGGGCGAAGTATCAACATCTTACTACGGCCTTTGCAGCTCACGGATTTCATCACGTTCTGTGCAACGCGGAGCGTTGTTATGAATCACAGAATGGATTTCAATGCAGACAATGCTGTAGCAATTGTGGAGATACCACGCTGCGGTATATCCGGCGGTTCGGTAGCATAGCAGAATTAGCAAAACGCTAGAAAGTTGAAAGACTTCGATGTAACTTAAACGCATTTACCCAGACCAGTGTTAATACAATAAATTATTAATGATAACGTTTTGGCAGTCCTTTACTTTAATGGCACTTGCATGATAAAAGCGAGGTAATTAATAAAACCAGTTTTTCAAATGAATTGCTCAAGTAACTACTATAACGCTAGCTAGTGAGGAGACTCGAGGGAGACTGGTTGGCAGCCTTTGACGAGAACATAATTCGTGAACTGTATCACTGAATACGATTTCATATTTGTATGTCATTGAGCTATATACTCTATATATATTCTGTATGCTGTATAACCCGAGGCAAGACTTAACGGAAAATTTGGCAAACTTATACATAACTGTAGCCATTATCATAGCGTTGTCAGGTCTTTTTTTATAATAAAAAATAGCTTTGGCCTTCATAGATGACACTACTGTCACTTTCCTATAGAACAGTTGTAGTCTGGTGTACGTGTCCTCTATCGACAATCTTTTGTTTGTTTCCTCCCTGTACGCTGCTAACGTATATTATAAGCAGCTATTTAATACATATGTGTGGTTACTTTTATTTACCTGTTGAATGCCTAAAGGCAAACCGTCTACCAAGAGCTTAAATATGCCATAGTGGAGACGTATATCAGATGTAATCCCATTCGCCATTAGTCACGTCACGTTTGTGTGTCATGTGCAAAAACCGCAAAAACCTTGACGCTTAATAAATACATGTAGTTCGCATCAGACAAGAATCAATCGCCCGTCTTTAGAGTTCAAGTTCACCTTTTTTTATTTTTATAGCACAGCTATCAATCACCCATAGGGTTTGTTGTTCACGACTCGTTTCGTTGTCGTCTCGTATGCTAAATAACTGCAATACAATTGCGGCAGTTGTTTCTATGAGAGTTTTGCCTTTCTAAATAAATTCTAGATGACACAAGTAACTACGGACGATGTTCCATTGAAGCGCGGCAAGAAAGGGACTGCCTTTAGACCACTCGATCCACAAAAGAGGTAAGGGACAGCCTATCGTGATATTACTGTAAGAGCGTGCAGAGTATCGTTTAGAAGTCTTCTTTTAAGGAAGACGTTCAAATTCCATTACTAAGTTTAGTAGTAGTGAAAGATCACCGTTATACTATATGTACCATTGGCACGCCATTTACGTGTATAGCGCAGTGGTCTATCTCTTAGCGTATAATCTGTATCATATCAATCAGTCTTTAACAACGTTCTCAAGAAATTTTACAAAACAAATTGGAAGTATGGATCGCGAAGGACCGTGATGTTGTGAGCCATCAGTTTGATCCCGGCATGACATCAATTGAGCAGATATACACGCCGAGAACGAGTTCCTTCCGTAGCCAACTTGAACTCTAAATGATTAAGGCACGTTAATAATTATTATTTTTAGGATTTCTAATATTATTATTTATTTACAATAAAAGCTTCTCGTTGTACAAAAACATGGGTCACGCGTCTAAACATCTTGTAATATATATATATATATATATATATATATATACGCATACATAATATACGGAAAATAAATAGTCTACTTTATTTAGAACTATATATACATATATATATATATATATATATATATATATATATATATATATATATACATATAGACAGGGAAAGAGAGAGAGAGAGAAAGAATGTGACAACACTAAATTTTTTTCCGACAAGGAAGTTACAGGATTGAAATCGAGCTGTTGAGCATTTCTCAGTTTCAGTTCGCATTTCTATAATTTGCTGTTTTTATTATTCTGCACTTCTGAAGCATCACACGTACCATGCGGGCTGTGGCTGCAGCTCCACTGTTATGGTGAGAGAGAGGTTCGTTGATGCAAGTGGTGAGGCAACGTCCGAGACTGCGCATATGTATTCCGCGTCCTCGCGACGAAATGTGGTTCGGACATGGATGAGACAGCTGAATCAATTCGTGGTTATCTAAAAAGCAAGCGGTCAGGCGCAGCGCTTCTCGGTGACAGACGTCCGTCTGTTTCGCCCCGCATTCATCCGGTCGAACACCGTGTTCCGGGGCTCGAAAGCTCCCCCACACAGGAGCTAAGCGTCGCTGTCAGCTGCAGTCGCAAAATCCACCGACTGATGGTTGAGTCGCGCTCAGTCGCGTCCAGAATCCTTAATAGAGTATGTACGCCTGTGGTGACCGAGCACTTGCACTTCGTGAGGGCTTCGTGAGGACTTGAGAAGGCGAGCGCGTGAGGGAACGGCGCGAACAAGACGAGAGCAACAGCATGCTACATTTGCGGTGTAACGCCACGTGCTTAGCATATGTCTTCAGTGCGACTTCGGCGGGCGTTCTTAGGCGACGGATTCTTTGGAATCGTTTTGGATCGAGAGAAAGAGAGAGGGAGAGAGAGTTTGTTGCTCGAGCGCGAGTTCTCAGTGGAAATTGGCCCGCTTTCCCGCGGGGTTGAGACAACAATTCGCGTCGACCAGCTTGCGTTCAACAAGTGTTGTCTAGCTTAGCTCACTAGTATTGTTGTTGTTGTTGCTGTTGCTGTTGTTATTGTTGTTGCTGTTGGTGTATTGTTGTTGCTGTTGGTGTTGTTATTGTTGTTGCTGCTGTTGTTATTGTTGTTGTTGTTTTCGTTGTAATTGTTGTTGTGGTGAGAGATGGTGTCTTGCGTGGGAGATGATGGTTGAGAAGAAGCGACAAGGATTTAGTTTTAGACTATTCTTCATGTGTAGTGCTGTGGTGGAGGCTTCGCGTCGTAGGGATTCTTTGCATGTTTTACTTTAAATTTTTTAGATTTACAATTTTTAGGTTTTTCTACCACACAGTGCACTGTCAAATAGAAGAACTGAGACAACACGCCCGCGCTGAAATAAGATCGGTTTGACTTAAGCTGATACTGGTCTTCTAGTTAAGAATTTCTCTGATACACAATAAAGATATGCAGATGTTACTAAATTAAGCATAGACATAATTTTCATTTACGCTACGTACTTAGTGCTAGTTCGTCTTGTTATACCTAGGAAGAGAAAGCAAAAAATAAAATGTAATAACCTGGCCGCTGCCAATAAAGAGAATATCGTAGACTCGACTTCGGACTGCCACGCGCTCATTTGAGTCATTGAATTTACATGTCTTTAAGATTTGCAGTTTTGGAATGACATTGGTATATATATATATATATATATATATACGGGAGGGCCAAAAAGGTCGCATTAATTATTACGCAATTAAGTATAAAAAAAACTTGTGGAACATTGTCTCAAGTCGACGCCTCGATCCTTGATCCTCATATACTAACGCTATATAAAATAAAGTTTATTTCCGTATAATACATTAGGTATATGTTACACACATCAACTAGCTAAGCCAATGCGCATTGTGACTGTTACGTGTCCGTTTCGATGAGGCCAGGGCGAGACCACTTCAGGAGTGTGCCCCATATATATATATATATATATATATTACGCTTTTCCTACTCCAGAGAAAAGGAAGTAGCTAGCGCTATACCTTCTCTCCTGATATCTAGAGTGAGCCTATAATGTTACGCACAATCTTATTACCAAGCTGTTTTCTATTTGCGTTTGTGAGGTAATACACAATCTGTGAAAACTTGTGTTAGTTATCGTTCTTTTCAAGCTAGATAATGAGGCTGATACTCATATGAACTGCCATGCGAAGCTTGTAATCAAGTTTACCTGTCAAGCGTCACGTGGACATATAGAGGGAAACGAGTATGCTTATTCAACTTGGATGGAATAATATAACTATGATTTGTATCGCACTGCGCTGCGTCAATACGTGTCCTATCTATAGCACTTTTCTTTCTAGGTCTATTTAAAACTCTTTGCTCTAGAGTCGTGTTTATAGCACGTTCCTTTATTTGTATGTGCTTCAACAAATTTTCATATGTATTTTATACAAAAAAATCATATATATATAAACTCCTAACGTGAGGAATAGTTCAAGTGTACCTACTAGTTAAATTGTTGAAGTCACGCTTAGTTTTTAAATATCTGGAGAAAGCCGGCCGTGAATAAGCAAATGCGAATGACTTACTTGCAGTGCATACGATAGCTCAATATGTTAGTGTATTATATAAAGACAATTTAGGTGATCCTGAAACGAAGATGACAAAATTAACTCCGCAAAGTTTGCTAAAGGTCAGCAAACCCTAGCCATATTAAAGAAAAAAGCGCGACAGCAATCGACAGAGAGACTGCAAAATTATACCTGACGGACAGGTATTCTAACTTCTATGCCCTTCAGCACAGTTTTTGCGGCCTTAATTTAAGCGCGCACGCGGCATTAGCACATTTTGGTAATGCTCGCATTTGCCCCGCGAGAGCTTCTTTGGACTGACCTGACACCTACGGTAGCTTAATTATGAACCCAAACTTCGCTTTACGTACAAATAAAAATCCCGTATAAGCAAACTAAAATTAGCATATATATATATATATATATATATATATATGCGACGTGCGTCGCGCTTTTTCCACAAAGTGGAAGCATAGCGAACTTAATATATATGTATAATTTTCAATAAGCTAAATATTATGTATAATACTGGGTTGACTATTAGTGTGCAGAAGACTAAAGCGATGAAGTTCCGGCGGTGCGCTTAAAAGGGCAAACAGGAAGAATCTCGGTGGGACTCTTTTGGGGACTGTGTCTGAGTTCACCTATCTCGGAATCAAGATGACCTTAAAGAACGGAACCTCACTTGCCGCTTACATCCTGCAGCGAGTTAACTCCAGTGTAGCTGCAATGGCTTCACCACTATCCTCACAAACGCTCTCCGTCAAGACCGTTCTTACTTTTTTCAACTTGAAAGTTGGCTCCATTGCATCGAGTAGGATTATTTTAAGGTGGGATCATTTCGAATGCCCAGTAAGTAGCCTGGCATCGTTGATCTCCCGCCAACACCATTACCACTGGAGTTCCGTCGCAGCTTTGATCGAAAGATGCGGGAAATTCCGAGAGCATTCTACAGGGCTCTTGCAATGATGAATAGTTGGTGGATGGGACCGCTTTCTGAGAGCCGACATATCCTGACACGCTATTCCGCTGATGAAATCCATCGCAATGATGTGCCGTTGTATTGGATTTCATGATCCCTGTAATGACTGTATACGCAAATTCGACGGTCTGTTATGTAGGAAATATGACCACGACCAGGCATGCCTGTCAGCATTAAGCGTTTGACGTTTGGCCCAGTTATCCTATTATATAACCACCGAAGCAGACGCTCAAAACCTCTTGGCTTTATTGAAGTGTAGTGTAATATATACATGTACATAATGAAGAAAGCAGAATTAATGCATGTAAAATAAAAATTAAAAACATATATATATACATGTGTGCATAAGACTTGTGCTCTCTCATATGTATGCAAGTGTCGAAAGTCTATACATTCTACGACGACAACAATAACAACAGAATTTAGAAGCGTCGTTTGCACAGCGTAAGCTGTTAAATAAAGCTCCTCTTTTGTTGCTTGCTTCTTGTTCTGTTGTTAGTTCGTTTCTAAATAAATATTATCCTTATCAAACACTTGATCTTTTCGTTATCCGCAAGGGCAGCTTCTTCACACAATGTCTATGCTCGTAGGTAAGGGTGCTACATAGATCTGCAATCATTAGATGATTGTAGTCGACGGGACCGAATCGAGGAGATGTCCGGCGCGTCTGAACCCAACAATTGCGGGTTCGATGCCCGCACGACGCATACCTTGCGTGTAAATTGCGCTTAGGAATCTACTACGTTGCGACCTTTCGAGCCACCCGAATGACGACAGTTCTTCCTCGGCCCGGTAACATATGAACCAGTTCGAGGCGGTCTCCGTTACGTCGCCAAAGCGCAGTTCCGTATGGGACGCCACGAAAACCTTGCGGCACCGGGAGCCCCTTCAGCATCGACTTTTGCACTTCGACTATCGCCAACTCCACCTGGGGGGTGATCAGCGGTCAGTGGTTAGGTGATTGGCTGTTTGAGCTTCGCTCGCGTTGCAGTTACTCCACTCCGATAGTATGTGTTTAACGGCAAATATTTCATTTAAACTTCAACAGAGGTATCGTGTAGTAATCTTCGTTTACGAATTTCTATTACAGATGTAATAGAAAAAAGGGAAAGAAGAGCAGACTCTTTGGACTCGTACATGATAGTATGGCCGCCCGCGTCGCTTCGGCAACCGAAAGACGTGCACAGCAATTGCTGTATTGGTTAACAATATCTCTAACGTTTTTACTAGGTGTGACTATCGCTGTCACGTTACAAGAGGAAAAACTTACCCACATATATATATATATATATATATATATATATAGTGCCTGTGGGGGTGGTCTTAATAAATCTTCTTCACTTATTTATTCGCCATATAATTAATAGACAAAATTTCGCCTACCTGCGGAAGGAGAGCAGTGGGAGTGTATAGATCGTATTGCCCTTGATCTGGTTCTGGATGACGATGATTATGATCTAAGGACGGGAGCTGCAGGCTTTCTTCGTGGTCGTCAGATGAAGGCCGACTTGTAGAGGTTACCCGCCCGTGATTTTGTGTTAGCGTTGAGGTGGAATTGCGAATTTCTCCGAGGTAAGGTGTGGTGCCCCGTTGCTGAGGAGCTCCCGTTGGTTGTTCCCGATGCTGGTTCTGGTAAACTACGTGCTGGTTCTCGTTGCTGTTGTTGTTACCATTGTTGTTGTTGGCAATGTCGCTGGTGTTGTTGTCGCTTTCGTCTTCAACGTCATCGCCGGCTTCATCGTCCGTGCTGGGAACGATCTTCTGCCTGGGATAACGCGGTTTGCGGTGCAACGTGAATTTTCATATCACGGTGTTTTCTCTCACTGTTGCTGTTGTCCCGTGATCCACCGATTCTTTCGATCTCATCGCCATCGTGGTTGTTGTTGTTGATAATATTGTTGCTGCTGCTGCTATTGGCTTTGTTGTGGTCGTTCACATCTCTATTGTTGTCAGCTTTGTTTCCGCTACTGGTAGCGTTCCGGGTGTAATTATTAGTTGTAGTATTGTTATTACCCATGATAGCTATATTTATTTCATTGTTGTGGCTATTACCCTGGCGACCGTGGTTCTCCGTTGAATGGTTTGTGCGGTGCTCCTCATTATCCTTCGTATTGCCGCTGTTCTGCTGTTTGTGGCCGAGGCCGTGATCACGATACGCCGGTCGTTCTTTCAATTTGATGCAGAGCTTGTGCGGAAAATCCTGCTAAACACAGCCCTATGCGGCACACCGTTTAAGTGCAAAGCTTCATCTGGCTTCGTTGTCAATCGATTGACTTTGTTCTCCCCGCGTGGTAACGTTGTAGGGAATTGCCGCGTTGTAAAATTGGACCATCTTCAACCTAGGATTGTATAATTTAAAAACAGTCGAATTAAAGAGATGAGAATCTTTGGATGGAGTGATGTCCTTACTTCGGGCTGCGTGCGGCCACTTCTTCATGCGGCACACCAGAACGTGCTGGCTTGCGTGATGTGCATCGTTTTGCGATGTGACTTTTCATCCAGCGGAGAGCCGCTGGATTCGAAGTCGTTGTTCAGCTTGCCCAGATGGCGCCTGCCCGGGATCTCGGCCATTTTGAATAAACTATCGTCGGGGGAGATCGGAATCTCTATGTGTCCATGATGGGGCAGCTGCTCAAAGGCGACATCCGGCTCCCGCTTTATATGATATAGGATCGGTTTTTTGCCCCTGGTACGACCGGATGCCCGTAAATGCACCACTCTGGGCGGGTGAACGAACGCCGTATGGCTGACGTTCGCCGTTGGCGGTTTCGTCTTGACCGACGCATCGGGACCTCTGACGACGTGAAAGGCCGTTGAAATATTCACGGGTTGTTGGGGTTCTCTTGGCTGCTCCCTTTCTGCGACGTAACCATCTTCAGATTGCTGTTGTTTGCCAGAATATGAGGTGTTCAATGGTATACTTGATGCATTTGATTGAAAGGCAAGGTCAAACACATTCTGCATATTTCCCTGAACCTGTTTTGCAATCGTCGCCGAATCCGGCCCGTCGCCTCTGTCCCATTCGGTCGGCGGCTCGTCATCGTTCTCGTCTGAATAGTCGTCGAAGAGCTGCTCAAGAATACTCGAAAAGCGGCCTTGTATCTTTTTCCTTTGGTTCTTTGATAACCACCGGCTCTGGAGTTTGGATTTAAAGACCTCCCTAAACCGCTCAATTTGGTCGTCGAGAGATTCGGTCTCGAGTGAACGATGCTCGGTGCCCTTCTTTGCCTGTCCATGTTCAATCGGCGGCGATGGGCTTTTCGGAACAGTGACGCGGAAGCCTTCACCCAGCTTCGGTCTACCTCGAACGTGACCGCCGTGTCCGCAAGGTGTATGCCCGCCATTGACCTGGCCTGCTGTAGTCGATCCAGCTGCTGGTCCTTCACCGCAATTGGGTGGTGCTGAGGTCGACTTTGTTCGAGTCGCGTTGCTTCTGGTGCTCATATTGGTAATGACGCCTAACGACGCCTTTCTGTCAGACGGCGGTGGTTCATTATCGTCGCCGTCACCGATGTCAACGTGGGGATGCTGCTCATCCGTTTGTAACACCGGCCCACCTAGCACGACTCTGTCCGTTGAATGAATCGTGGCGGCCGTAGTATTTGGAATAATTTCTTTCGGGTCATCGGGTGACGCTGGTAGCGTGACGTTGCGGTTGTTGTTGTTATTGTTGTTGTTTTTGTTCCTGCCGTCGCTGTTGTTCTCTGAAACGCGAGCAGGCAAGAGATGTTCACCACCGCTGCCCTCTCCACGATGAAAGCTCTCTGGCAGCGGGGGCCTGGTAGCTGTTTCAGGCTCGATAGAGTCTTGATAACGGTCGCTCAAGCTCGACGAGGTAACGACAACGGTTGCCGGCGTCGGCGACGACGTCAGCATCGGACTCAGCGGTCGGCCTTGGATAACGTTGTCAATGATTCTCTGCTTCATCCAAACGTCGTTTTCCGAGAGAAATGCGGCATCCGCCTGTCCGAGACGCTCGTTGACGTAGACAAAGTCCCCGGCCACCTCGCAGGGAATCGAGTCCTCGGGAAAGGCGCAGGTTAATGTCAGCTGGTCGAATATCGTCTGGTTTGCACAGGCAAATGAGTACTGTCGGACCTGCAATTTCAAGTTGTAGCAAGAGTGACAGATCCCGAGCTTAGTCACTAAGTCAATGTAATGACTCGTTAGAGTTCTAGATGTTTCTAAGTACTGCTACAGTTGCACATCTGTATTTATGAGGTCCGTCTTACGAAGCAATGCAAAAGCAGTTCCGGCGGTTGCTCCGACGGCCTTCTATCGGATGAAATCATATCACACAAACATTTAGGTGTACTTAGTTGGAGTCGCTACGCCATACGTAAAGCATTTGTATGGCCAATAGTAACTTCACTGTGACTGTGGAAATGTGAAATAGCAGGCATAATTACACACGGTGCACTTTCAGAGTGAAGAAATTGAAGGGCGTGCACTTGGGAAAAGTCTCAAACCAAACAAGAATTCCTCACTTTTTTCCTCTTACCCGGTATTCCTTTCTACAGGTTCCCTGTATTATTTCCTTACCACAGGTTCGCCTCGCGGTCCCTGGCTGGGATTGCAGACGTGGAACACTTCGCAGTTGAGATCGATGTCAGCGAAATAACCGTATCGGTCACCGCAGGAAAATGTGGATGAGAAACTTCCCGGAGGCATGACTCGGGGAAGTCCTCGGCTAGCCTCGAACATCGCTCCGCCGCTAGAAACGCCATCGTCTTGTCCCTCTGCTACCGACGATATTAGCGGCAGCCCCAGCAAAACAGCTACCCCTGAAAAACAATGTATACTTATTCTATGACCATGAAGGCCATGATGATCAGTTTCGCAAGTTGTTCTGAAAGGTCCCCTAGCAGAGATATTTTTAGAATGGCGGCAGAAACAGGCATATACAAACATAAGTACCTAGCATATACGGACACCTTTGTTGAATAGCGGACAAATCAAAGTATCTATACTTAAAAAAGTTCAGCTCAATTTATCTGTGGATTTCTAAACATATGGTATATTCGAAATGTATGGATATGAATAAGGTTTACGGCCTTCCTGGCATATTCCTAACACTATATGAATGGGCCCAGTAGTCCATGCAGTTATATGTCTGATGCCAATATGTTCACTCGAGAGAATAAGATACTATGAATGTGTGCCTTCTTTTTTTCGAAGCAACAAACACCCAGTTTTCGCCTATTAACGAGGTCTAATATTTTAACCCTAGCGGTCACGCGATAAACGTCACGTTAAATAATTTACCTATGTGACATGTATTTCCGGCCTGGTATATTTAAGTCCAGCCAAGCATGGACGGCAGATCTTGCATTTTATATCTTGTACAAAATTATAACCATAATTGCTAATGAAAAATAGAAGGAAACACGCGTCCTGTTCTAAAACATACATCATATAGCAGCAACCCTCAGTGCGTCTACGTTCTCAGACACTTAAACATCATGTTTTCTGATTAAGACAAGTATTTGCTGTCGTTAGATGATTATGCGTTCAAACATTTATAAGGCTGCGGCTGATTTTCCGCTGAACCGTTAAACAAAGTGATAATTTGTTTACTTTTTATTACTTAAGATGTTGTTGAATCAAGACCGAAATTCTTAAGATTTGCTACCGTGTTGTAAAGTTGGTACAGCAAAGCAAGCCAAAAAACGCAACAATGCCGAAATGCGTAGCTGGCCGAGGCGGCGTACAAGTTCCCCAGCACTCACAGTTTACGATCGTCCACATTCGATCACGCCGAACGCTCGACCTGGAGAGTCAGTGTATGTTCTGTCATACGGGACGTAACGTGTCACTACGAACGAATCAACACCAACAAGATTCACGACACCACCACTAACGAAGCCAATAACACAGCGTCATCTCACAAACGCTAGAAGATGAGGTTTGGCATGATGAAGCCGTCGAACGCTTCAGTGTCCATCACGTCTACGGCGCCTACCTTTGTATCTTATGAATATATATATATATATATATCTTTTGAATCTTATGAATATATATATATATATAAGAACGCATACTTTGATGCGTACACACATTGATGTATACATATGTACGTACACAAGATACGCCATGAAAGGGTGCGAAAGAAAGAAGCACAAAACTCAAGAAATGGTGCGGCAAATGCTTGGTCGTCGTAGTAGTAGTAGTAGTACTTGTAGTAGCGCTAGTTATTGTACTGAGGAGAAAGGCTACATCGACGAGGCGAGTCGCCAGGTGGGTGAGACGTCTCGTTCGTGCTCAGCGATTCCCTCCGATAGCCGTTACGTCGTTGCCACCCTGTTTATTGACCACTAAGACGACGCAGACTAACCTGCCCTGATCCGAGCATCGATATAGGCATGCATCATTTCACTGCATTGCATGCATATATGTAGATCTGACCTACGCAAATGATTCTGGACGTTTCCGATCGTGGACACTTCCGAAGACCTTGGCCCGTCGTCATCGCCGACGCTGACGCCGGTCGTTACGATTAAGTTCTCATCGTTTCTGTACCGTTGGATCACAAATGAGGAAGCGTCATTGGCTGAGTCAGTAGTAGGCATTTGCTTGGGGGGTCACTGCATTGGCTCGGCGATGACGGGGCCATTGCGGGCAAAGGCTAACGCGTTTCACACTGTGACACGGGGACAGTGTGCAGAATAAATAGGAAGAAATTGCGTGAAGCTATTGTGATGTCAGACATCATAAGTCGGATGCCATGTGGATCGACGACGATTCCTTTCACTTCGCATCCGATGAGTGTGTGACGTCGCTCTTGCTTTCGATCGGTTTATACACGGTGTACTACTGTGTAATACGTCAGGCTAGATTAAAATGTGAGGTAGGACTTCATAGAGCAAGAAAGTCGCTGGTAACAACGTTACAAGCACGCATATGTATGAATAAACACTTCGATGACCTATGTCAGTTTGAAGTATATACATATATATATATATATATATATATATATATATATATATGTATATGAGGTGAGTGAATGATGACCCCATGCATCGTGTCTGCAGGATGCCTATGTTTATACCTCTTTACAGTTGCATCTAACATAATGAACATATAAGCTTTAAAATATTATATGTTATTATACACACATAATCGTGGAAAAATTATCACTGTATACATAAGAAAAAGGAGCGCAAGTTTAGTATTTAATGGGGTTAGGAGAAAAATGAAGCCTGTATTACAGGGAGAGGAATTGTACTATAAAAGTCAGTAGTCCACTGTTACTCCAGTAGTAGTGGAGTAACAGTGACTAAAGAGGATGATTATTTGAAGGAAGAAGAGATATTACGGAGGAAGAAGGCCGGAAAAGGAAGAAATGCAGTAAGGTGTAAGAGCCTCTGGGGGTTTAATTAATATATAGTTTTAAAGAATTATTTAATAAATATTAAGTAAGAAGGAATATATGGAAGGCCATGTATGTACCAGGGTTGACCTTGCCTAATGCATCTCTGGTACACAACGAGTTCGTTTATGTTCGGCTCTTAAAATTCCCAGAATGAAATTTTTGTTTTTTATCTCAACTGCCTAGATATAATTCGAAGCCTGTTCTGTCACTCGCTGGATAAGAGCTTTTGACTTTGTTGGCTTGACGACACTTGTACGCACGTAATTTGGAAAGTTCTTTATTGTACCATGCATCTCTATTTTATACTGCGGTAAATATATTTTATGTACGGTTAATACATTGTTTGTATTTATCATCTAGTGTTAATTTGCAATATACGGAATGGTTATAAATGTTCTAAAGGTATTTTAAGCATGAGTGCTTTTTCCAGAATTTTGTTCTGCAAAATTGTATGTACGTGTATTACTTTGCAATCCTGCACGTTTTGGTTGACAACAAAATCACCGCTTCGTCTTTACTACGTCTGCACAAGAAAAGGAACCGTCTATGCTATTTTGTGTCAAACAGATGTTTAATGTAAAGCGAGCATCAGCTTCCTAAAGAAACGAATAGAATCTAGCTTTAATGAGAAGAACACTACATTGACAATAAAATCTGCTGAACGCGTATTTTCGCAAATAGCACGTACATTTAAAATGTGCTGTTGCGAAGTGTTTGTAATTCTAGAAGAGAGTTACGCTAAGGTTGTTCATAAAAAGTAAGACATTAGGAGGCTGTATAAAACCATACTGAATTGTTAAGAACCAAATAAAGCGAACTAAAGCATTAACGAAGAAAATGATACTAATAATATAAGAAAACAGAATGGAAAGAAAACACTATGCTATCGCAAACAGGTCTTCAGCAGGGCGATCCCCTGGGTCCTCCACTTTTCTGTCTGTGTATCAAGGAAATGAGGTCCACCCTTAATGTCTGGTACCTAGATGACGGCGTTCTGGGCGGCGACCTTCCGCAGTACTGGACGATAGTCGAAAGGTTATTGACTTTGCTGTGATTAGTGGCCTTACCCTGAACCCGGGCAAATGTGAAGTATATGTTACAACCCATAACGAAATTGAACCATTAGATTTAACGGGCCTCCTTGGCCTACTCCCTGGCTGTCGCATTGTTGAAAAGGCTGACCTGGAGCTGCTAGGTGTGCCCTTGTTGCCGAATGGAATTGCAAAAGCACTAGCCGGCCGGTCAGACAAACTGGACTTTGCCACAGGCAGACTACCCCAATTAGTGGCTCACTGTGGACTGTTTCCCCTTAGATCTTGCTTTTCAGCCACGAGGTTAACACACCTAGTTAGAGGATGCAATTTATCCTCACCGCCTGAACTTTTTTAGCCCTTCAACGATCTTAGCTTAGCTACTTTAGAGGAGATACTAAATATTCAGCTTACCGCTGTTGCAAGGGATCAGGTAATGCTTCCGGTCTCTTTAGGCGGCTTAGGTATGCCGGACGCGGTCATGATGGCAGGATCCGCAATCGTGTCATCATTGACTCAGGCTACGGAGAGGGTTAGGACATTATTGGATAACGATGGGTGGGAAGCCTATAACGTAGAACTACAAGAGTTGACCGACAGATTGTTGTCCTTATTCGACTCCCCTCCCGTCGAAAGAACTAAACAGAGCAGCTGGATAACCCCCTTGCAAGAAAAGCGATTAGCAACCCTGATCGATACAGCCCCCACCTTGGCTGATAGGGCCAGGCTTCGAGCCGTAAGTAGTCAAGGAGCTGGAACTTGGTTACACGCCCTACCTTGTCCGCGAATAGGGCCTCTTTTGGATGACGAGACGACGCGCATTAGCACAGGACTGCGGCTTGGTGTTGACTTAGTCGTTCCTCACCGTTGTCGTTGTGGTTACCTAGTAAACGCGTTGGCCCATCATGGCTTGTCATGCGCCTTAAGCGCAGGTCGAAGAGCACGCCACTCGGCTTTAAATGACACTTTCAGTCGAGCACTGAGGTCTGCCGGCTTTCAGTGTATACTAGAACCTCCGGGTCTATCCAGAGACGATGGAAAAGGCCTGACGGCCTTACTCTAACCCCCTTTGAGCGTGGCCGCATGCTTGTTTGGGACGGAACTGTAATCGATTCATTAGCCCCTTTGATGGTCGGTGCAGGAGCGGACCAGGCAGGCCATGCGTCTAGGTTAGCAGAGGCTAACAAATGTATAAAATACTCTGACGTTGGTTATCCGCACCAATTTTGTCCGTTGGCGTTTGAAACAATGGGAGGACCAGGCCCGCTTACACTGAATTTGATTCAGCGCGTAGGCAGATGCCTTAACCTTTCGACGGGAGACTCGAGAGCATCGGAATTTTTGCGTCAGAGGCTGTCGCTCGACATTCAACGGGAAAACGCAGCATCTGTTCGGGGCACATTGTCGAACTGGGCTAATCCTGGGTTAGAGAACCCGTGACTACACGTTCACGCGGAGACTATTGTTCACTCCAAAGTGCTAACATAAAAAAGTTATATAAATAAATAATTATAAGAAAACAGAATTATATATACATAGGAAAATGCTGGAAAAAGTAGTGGAAAGTTGGAATACTTTGATATAATACATTGTTAGACAATGTCGCGCCGTCCTTGTTCGGCGGTGCTGTCTTAACCTCTTTTTTGTCCGGGTGCCTTAACTCTAGTGAAGTTCATGCTATCTGCAGAAGCGTAATGCTATAGACTGAGAGAGACATTTTGTAGCCACAGCTTACAGAGCGTCGTTAACGACGAAATGATGGAGCGCTGTGTGATGATGCTGAAGAAGTTGTCGATCGCCCTGCGCATTGGCTGGTGACATCAGCCGACACTTGCGCATCGCAACAGCCGTTTTGTATCCTGCTGTTGCGGCGAGTAAATCCAGGAGCAAAATAGCGGCGCCGAATAGAATAGCAGGGCACAATTTTCCATGGTTTACCTTTCCTGAAGAAGCACTGAAGAGCTCACGGACCAGGTCACGGCTATGCAGTATCATGACAACTACGGATCGGGCCTTGGCTTGTCCATTGTTTGCTACTTTTTTTTGTGTAGAGGAGTAGCTGGAAAATCCGGTCTGCACACACGGGCACCACTGCAGAAAACTCGTCTGTAAGTGTGGGCAAGCAGTGTGGGCCTCCAACCCACTAAAGATGAGTCGGCTCTCTTTTCCCCCACTGGCTTTATCTTGGCGGTAGATGATTTTTCAGCCTGACTACAATTTTTTTTTGTGGAAAAATAACTGGAATTTAGCAGTTAGGGCCAATGATTGAAAACCTAGGTACGAACCCATATATATAGTCGCATATGATATATGTATATATATATATATATATATATATATATATATATATATGAGTTTTATTTACCATTCCTTGTGGAATATCTTTTGAATCAGATGCGCTCGCTGTGTAGCATGTCATACAGCGTGCTGCTGGCTTCGTATATAGTTTTATATTATTGCTATAGTATTATTATATGTATTTTAACAAACATCCTCGTCTGTCGTGCATTCATACTATTAATTGGGTTATCACGATGGTTATATTACTACCTAATTACACAATAGTTTGTTTTAGCGGGGCGTTTTCCCATGGTTCCATACAATCTATGCCATTTCCCTAGCCTGCGTTTGGTTTCATCTCGAAACCAAATGCCTCGGTTAGGGACACTGTTTTTACTCCTCCTAGCTCGTCGCACTTCAGCACGATATGTTCAATGGATTCTTCTTCTATATCACACGCTCTACACTGAACGCTCTTAATTTATGAGTATCTGGCCGCCAGCAGTCGGGCGTTGAGCACACCGGCCCTACAGTCAGCGAACAGCCCGGTCGCTTGCGAATTCAAATAAACAATATCTTTTTCGCCGTATTTCTTTTTTGTTGCCTGTACAATTGCAAGGATGTCTTTCTCTCCATATCCTCTCTCCATCTTTCTTCGGCTGTTTTGTCAATTTTCTTCTTCACATCTTTGGTTGTCTGTTTAAATGTTATCACCTCGTATTCTTCAAAATCCATCGTATTGCACTTAAATTTGCGTTCAAGGAACTTTCGCCGTCTATCCCATTTGCTTGTATTTTTTTTGGCTCAGTTTTGCTGTGAGCAGTTCGGCCGCCTAGTCTAGTTCTTCCTCACTTGCGGCTATGTTTTTTAGACGGCTTACATACGATATCTTTGCTTGTGCTTCCCCCTTGTCCAGAAGCTGGAGATTCCGAATTCCCCTTCGATAAATTATGCTGCACATGTATTCCTACATTGCATTGCATGTCGGCCAACTGCAGGTTGTATTGTGTCCAGTCTGTTTACTATGCTTGCGTCTAAACTCACGATAGCGTTAGCGTATGTCTCTGTTGGCATGCTTTTCAGAAGCTCTTTGGCCACCATGAATCTATTGCAACTCCACAAAGCCTTCTTTCTCACAATATGTTGTCCATTGACAGCTCATTCTTTTCTTATTGCATGCTCAGCTTTAAAAATATCTGGACTGTTTTCTATTATAACCCTCAAGTATCTGTATGCGTTTCTATATTCTATTTCTTTTCCCTGTATCTGTAGCGGCATCTCTCTTGTATCCCCGGAAAATATTACATTTGCATATTCTTTTCGTTGAATTCCTGTCCAATATTTTGCGTCTTTTCTCCGCATATTGTTAACATTTTTTGCATTTGGTCAACACCTTCCGCTAAAATCACCATGTCGTCTGCAAACAACAGGCCACACGGTCGGAGGGATACTATTTCATCACCTCTAGCGTATATCATTTTAAAACCAAGATTCGATTCATATACATGTCGTGCCACCTCCTCAACGTACAGTAAAAACAGGGACACAGAGCAAGGCCATCCTTGTCGAAGTCCTTTCCTTAATCTGTAGAAATCAGATGAGTTCGACCCGATTCTTGCATAGATGTAGCTCCGTCGGATATCTAGGAATGTTGCAACTAAATTCTGTTTTCTAGATCTGGCACAATATATACCTTCCGTTAGTACAAAAAGACTATCCTCTATTCTCGTGCCTATTCTAAAACCACTCTGCCATGGTCCTATTAGTTTAATCTCTTCCAGTTCGTCCTGTAGCCTGTCTCTAAGAATGGCAGCAAATATCCTGTACACAACGCTTGTTACCGTTATTGGTCTGCGATTGGACAATTTCGTGTTTTCCGCCCCTGGCTTTGGTATGAAGGTGACGCTTTCTGCTAGCCATTCTTGAGGGATCTCTTCTCCAGCAAGAATCTTTTTGAATTCACCCGCCAGGTATTCGTACATTGGCGTGCCAATATTCTAAATCAATTTTAGCGATACCCCATCCTCTCCACACGCAGTTTTATCGTCTTTTGATGTAATAACCTGTTCGATCTCCTCTTTACTTGTCCTCCAGCCAATATCCGCTCTTTTTACATGTGTTTGTTGATTTTGTAGTTCATATATTTCAGCGTCAAGCATAGTATTTAGTGCCTCATGTATCTCTTGTTGTGTGTATTCTTTTTCCTCTCCTCTTTCGTTATCTCCAGCTATTTCATCCTGCTGTTTTATGTATTCCCGGAAACGTATCATCCTCTCCCCTGCGCTATTGTTTGCTATGCTTTTTAAATCTTTAAGTTTGTCTAGTTTTATGGCGTTGGCTATATCCTCGCTTAGTTTCATTTTTACATCCATGTATTCCCTCCACAGCTTATCCGCTTGCTCCATGTAGTTTTGGCGTACCGCCTTTCGATGTTGTCTGGACAGGTGTCTTCTTTGTTGCAAACCTCTAGTTAAACCTTCATTCCACCAGGAGTTGATCGTGTGGCTTAGTGCCAAACTGACAAATGAGTTATCTAGGATTTGCTTTGCCATTCTAAGATCTTTTTCATATGGTAGTCCTACCCCAGATTCCCTTCACTGTTCTAGCCCTTTTGCAAAATGTTCTCGTGTCTATTATTTTGTAGTTTTCTCTTTAATTTCAGGTGCCTATTCTGGCCGCTAACAGTGATCAAATTATGGTCGCTTTCCACATTGTGTTGATTATCTTCGTCAATACACATGTTTATAATCCAGTTTTCTGCTCTTTGGTTGGCCAGTACATAGTCAACGGTCGACTTCTTGTTTGCTATAGGTGAACGTTCCCTCGCATTTCACACTTAGGTAGACATGCGCTATTCTGAAAACAGAGTGCGGGGGTGGCTGGGTAGTATTTTACTGATAGCCGAGACATTCGGCTATCAAAGATACCCTCAGCCAAAGGGTCCTTCGCTCAGCTACCTGTAGATTACCCAACGTTCAGGAGCCACAGTGCCTGTTCTGGAAGACGTTGTTACTACGGTTGTAGAGATGTAGATATGGCGACCCTAATTTCTTTGAGATCGGCCGTTCGTATGGGACGGCACCTTTCCCGCCGCTCTGACACCCTTCATCGTCGATTGCGGTGTTTCCGCACCGGGTTATGCAGTTATGCAAGAAGAGCACGACAAAGTATCTGAGAGGGTTTACCGTACACATGTGTTTCCGCCGCTGTCGTTCGGGAGGGCTTGTTCTCCCTGACGAAATAGTTTTTACAAAAAGTGTCAGACATAGTTGTAAAAGGTACGGGCAAACAAGGGGCAAGGTATATCTTTTTGCAAAGACTCTAGTAGATTATAGTGCTCGGCACGGTGGGGCCCGTACTATTTAGATAATTTGCTAGGAGAGGAAGATGGGACTACATGTTCATAGGGAACAACTGATTATCCCCTGATATATATATATATATATATATATATATATATTCTTGTACATACAGTGTGTAAAATTATGTTCAATATTAAAATTCTGTCACCAATAGACTACTACTGTTTTACAATAGCTGCATAACTAACCTCGAAAATGTTAGATCAATGTAAATTACGCGATCGAAAAGAAATGCAAGCTCTCACGAAGTGCAGACCCGCAACCTTAGCAATGAAGTTGTGTGAAACATTGAATTTCAATAGAAGACATAATGGTTGACTATCAGACTGAGTATTGCAGTCATAAAAGAATACCAACCACACGGAGAACAAATAAATAATATATTTGTGTTAGACAACTACACTGAGAAATTTGCCTGCCATTCAAACAAATAAGAGACAGCCTCGCAAACCAACTGCTAAGTGATATGCAGAACCACTTGGTATGGATGTGACCATTACACTTTGGATGAATTTAAGTGGCTTACGATAGTAATCTTCAATCGTATGGTAATATTGGGAATAATACAACATAGAACGCCAGTAGACTCAATGTTTAATGTTTGCTAATTAAAAAAAGCTTTAATACCTAGAGTAAGGTCTACCGTATCTGAGTAAACCTTATCATGTCTAGAAGTAAAACAGATTTTAAGGAGGTTGTTTTTAATTTTTTTGTGGAGAAGGGTTAAATGCAGTTACGGACTGCCGCTACGAGACGGGAAAAGTCACTTTTCGTCTCGAGCTGTGTGGGTCTCCCCCAGCGGATGGGTGTTACCTCGCTGAGACTCATACCCCACTAAACGCACTTCCTCCCTTAACTTCACTCTCTGATGGCCCAGATCAGTGTTATGGGCCATTAGAAGAAGTGGCGAGTGCCTTATCGGATCATTTGGCCGGGGTCGTCCACGGGTCCCCCCTGTCAGGCGCACTTTGTCCTAGCCCTTGCAAACCCATTGGATTCAAAGTTGCGTCTTCTTTAGCCGCGTCGGCCGCGAAAATATTTTGCCTCTCCTTATTTTTCTGTGCTTTGTTTTTAGCGCCTCATGTGTTACTTCCGCTTCCCATGCCTTGAACTTTGAGGTGGGTGATTCCCGCTCTGGACCATCTTTCGCAAATCTGTCTAATCGCCATAATTCCTTGCCCGGTACTTGAGGAGTGTGTTATGGAGTGTCTTCCACTGCTTCTTTGCGGAAAAGGTATGTCTCTGATGAGGCCTTCCCTATTCGGTAAAAGTATGACTGGAAGTTGCCATGTCCCGTGAGAGCCTGCGTCAGGGGGCTCTATCAGGGGGTACCAGAGGGAATGGCGTCCCACACGGCTTGTCAGTCTTCTATAGCAGCGTTTCTCTCTCTTTTTTGTCGCTCTCTGTGGGTGTGCCAATGTCCCACAGGCGCTGTCTCTTAGACGCCTTGGGGTCCGAGGGAATGTCTCCAGCGAACAGTAAAGCTGCGCTTGTGCTGATCGTTTTGTGCCCTTCAATTATCCTAAGGGCTGCAATCCGCTGCGTTCTGCACAGTATGCGTTTTACTTTCTTTGACCTAAAGGTCGCTCTGGCCCATATATATATATATATATATATGTATAGAGAGAGTCTTTGAGCTCTCCATGTGCCAATACATCCACGAAGTGTATCCAAGCTTTTGTGGGAGAGATTATTGCGCAATGGTAAGTTTGTGAGTTTAAAACTAATTGTCCTGCGGCTCTACTCCATTTGTAGCGTGAGAAGCGCTCGTCTGTTGTCGTAAATTTCTAAAATCATCTTTAACAATCGTGTTTTGTGCAGCAGTCTCCTTTGAACACTTGGTCTAACTTTCAACGGACGTCATACAAGTATGTTCTATGCATGACCTCGTAAACTACGATGTACGGATGTATACAGTACTTGAAGGACTAAGGTTTGAGCTTACGGAACTTTTTGGTTTGTCTACCCGACACACGCGTATACATATGCTCGAGCAAAACAACGGAGATACAACGACATACTCGAATAAATGCTAACGGCAACGCGCCAGTATCGTACGAGAAAGCAAGAAGAAATTACGTAAGTATGCGTTGACTTAATTTATTTTCAGGTGTCCAAAAGCCGCGTATCGTCTGAGAAAAGTAATTTGACGTGCCATATATATATAAATATATATCAGGTATTACCTCTGTTTTTATTATCTTCTTTTTCTATTTTTATCCCCAAACTTTTGTACCACTTTTCATAACGAGAACTTAAGCATATGAATGTATGCAGTTCCGTAAATAAACCATGTTTGAATTGAAATTGAATATATATATATATATATATATATATATATATATATAGTAAGAAGAGCACACGGGCCAAGCTCTATATAATATAGATAGTTTATTTTTATTTGTTTTTTTTCACTAATAAGGTTGTTGCATATGATGTCATGTACAAATAATCTACCCCGACGATCTGTGCACAGCCTCGGTGCGTGCCGTTCCGCTCTGTGTTCTCGATAAAAACTTAATTAACATGAGTCCTATGTTTGCTATTTAAATATTTGCAATTATTGTTACAGTAATAATAATAATAATATTAGCAATAGTTGTAATAACCAAACTACAAGCAGAGATCATCACCTCATCGGTTGTCATGTAGAAATTGTGTGGAAGTGGAACTCCAGTTACTGTTCATTATATATATATATATATATATATATATATAACGTTCCACGGCACCATCTGTATTTGTATCATATGTGTATAATTATTTTTAACATATGTATATATAGATATATATTTTGGTGTGGTGCCCTGTTCGTTAAACTATATTTGACACTGTTGCGTATAAGCTGAACGGACGTTCCATCGTTTTCACTGTCACATATTTGGTTTTGTTGTCACATGGCGTTGTAAACAATAACGAAACAAAATGCCATTTAAAGCGCAATCATATTGACATCAATACGAACAAGAATAATATGAATACTAATAACAAAAATGCATTCAAGTAAATATCGATACGGTAATAATACAACTGACAACTATGTTGATGTTCGATGTCCGCTGATGCAGTGAAAATAAACGCACAATCATGTAAACAAATTCCCCCATATATATATATATATATATATATATATATATATATATATATATATATATATATAATCCTTATTCACTATCGTATACAGTATTCAGCCGCAATCAATCGTATCGCGTATTTTGTCTAAAGTTCTTGGTTGCCCTTTTCAACCTTGTTGGCTGTCGCCGCTGTCATTTTGATTAGGGTCTGTGTTTATTGCTTAGCATGTAGTATGTACTGTTGATGTTGTTTTTATTGCTGTTATTGTTGTTGACGCTGTTGTCATGGTTGTTGCACCAGCAACATCTGCTGCTGTTGCTGCTGGTGTTTCTGCTGAACATTATGGAGATAGCGTTGTTATAGTTGTATAGTATTGCGTGATCTATGCGTAGTCCTGACTGATTTACCCCGGCGTCGGCGGGGGCGCAGACTGTCATATCGAACATTGCTCGAACAGTACCCGTCGGCCATACGCGACCGTACAGTAACACATTCCGCCTAGGCCAATTTCCAAGGCGCTCATTCGTCGTCGCCAAATTGATTCTAGTCCTAACCCTTCAATAGTATGTCTCGCCCCCCCCCCCTCTCTCTCCTCGAAACGCCTGCTGCCTATGCGCCTGCCGCGTAGGATATTTTTTGGTTGTGCTGTGCTGTACGAAACTCAATGCTTTTGCTACTCACTTTGGTTAGCTAACGATTATTTGTAATGTTTATTTGCCTAACGTTTTAAGCTCGAGTTGCGTAGACACCTCCAATTAACAACTTACGTATATATATATATATATATAATATATATATATATATATATATATATCTATTTAAATGCGATCGTCTCCGCCAAGCTCTTTGGCTGTTTGTATGACTCGATTTGAATGTGCGAACGCGAATATGTCGTCATGAGTTTCACTGGTCGCAACACAACACAGATGGAAACGAGCACAGCGATTCGATTGGCACTGCATGCAAATAGTTCCTCGCGTTGACTTGGCTAAGCATGTATACACGTACTACGTGTAAATGTACACGACAACAAACAAGCCATTAAATTCCACTATACACTGCACGTGAGGTATGTCCGGCAGGCATTGCTGCCGGCAAGACTTGTTCCAGTAGCCGCTACCACCACCACCGTGGTGGACGTTAAGTTAGCAAGTGTTGCAAATTTTTGCTACGAGCTTAATGATGCCCTGCTACCCCAAAAAGACCTGCAATCAGCCACAAATTTCTTATTTCGCTGTATGAGCATGTGTTTATATATATATATATATATATATATATATATATATATATATATATATATATATATATATGCATATATATATATATATATATGCATACATACATGTGAGGTGTACCCGACTGTCTGTATATGTTATATTTACGCTTTCTCCTTTTAACAATTATTAGTAGTGACGAACACGTGGTTTGTAGGGATAAAAATGTAAACGGCGTCCGCACGCAGTTCGGTGCTCCTTCTGAACGTTCTATCAGTCATTGTTTCATCTCTATACAAAGCCGTTTTCGGCACTTAATGCGAATATATATATATATATATATAACGGTAATTTCGTTGTTGCTCTACCGAACAAGGAAAGCACGTACATTCCGACGTAGCGTTTCAGCGTTGAAATCCCCACATGCGGCATTGGTAGTTTCTGAGTATTCCACATGAACCACGTAAGATTGACCTAAAGCCCTCTAACCAGCAGTAACTCTCTGTCGCCTCTAGGTCTATGTATGTACGTTGAAACGGCCCACTTTCGGCGTTCTTTGGCGCGCGCTTCTTAAACATAGATGTGTGTCTCTTTTATATCGCTATTGTCGTTGTCGTTGCTGCTGCTGCTGCTACTGCTGCTGTGTACGGTAACTTGCACGCGGCCTATATGGCCAATCAGGTCCGTATATCTGTATGTTTGGTGTTCTTGCGTGTCGTTGTGTTTTCGTTGTACTCCTATACAGGTGGCGCATCCAGCCAGCCGACTGTAGTATGGGCAAGCCGATAAGCGACGTGTTCCGAGAAAAAACACCGAAGCCGAGTCGCCATATCTCGTCGGACGGCTGCGGCTATGCACCCGCCCTCAATACGTTCATATCATACCCGCTAGACTATCAACACTATAAGGCATCTAGGAAATGAGGACGACCGAGCCACTGTCGAGCTCCACAGCAACCCGATACACAGCAACACTTGAAGCACTTTACCTCGCACTGAGCACAGATACATGCACATTGTGTGGTATGTATGTATACGTATACAATATATATATATATATATATATACATGCATAAATACATAAACATTCATATGTATATTAATGCATATATATATATATATATATATATATATACACATGCATAAATACATAAACATACATATGTATATTAATGCATATATATATATATATATATATATATATATATATATATTTGGATGAATGGTACGCAATTAAGAGGGACGTCAAACTTATTAGAAAAAACACGCTTCCCAATGGAATTTGGGGACGGAAATGGATTGTTAAGGAGCGACAGAGATTTGCTAAATACTTTGCAACAGATCTAGTTGGTCGATTGAGAGAAACATACCGATGAGTGTCTAAAAGACATGCACCACGGCTACCAGAAAATAACATTCATATTAAGAACAGGGGAGTATACGGCCTGCATCTGGCGGCCGCTAACGCCTTCCTCCTCTGTTAATACCGGACTCTTTATCGGAGTCCGACATCGGAGATGAAGAAAGACGACTGACGGTAATCATACCACGAATCGGATCACCACCGACATGACCTTACTTAAAATTATCTCATTAAATGCACATCTTGGTGAACACTTGTTTTATGAGTGTAATGGCATCATCATCGTGGAACTTAATGTTTAGAAACTGTCAATACGACTATTCGTTTTTTGCATGCGACGTTGGATGTTCTCAGACGAAGCAGAATTTTGAACGCATTGGTATGTCCAGTTTCTCTATCGAACAACTAGATCCCTCGTGTGTCATCCTTAAACAAGAAAAAAATCCGCTCCCTATTCAGTTGAAAAAAGAAGATTTTTAACGAGTTTGACAACTTAAATAAAATGTGTACCATTCCTCCATGAACACAATATACACACATTTTGTAGGTGTAAGTTGTCATATATATATATATATATATATATATACATACATACATACATCCGTATACGCTATGTATATATATACATCAGTATATTAAAGTGCACTTCTACATTTACATGTAAAAATACACACCTATAGGTATACGTATACACTATGTATGTACTGCGCATATATATATATATATATATATATATATATGCATATGTGCATGAAAAGTGCTCCGCCCCGCGCAGTGCGAGACAAACGTGTCAATAGAAAAATCAATAGAGGGCTGCTGTTGAGACGCGGCGATTGCCCTGAATAGAACGGCTGCTGGCATTGCGTTAACTTCATATTCTTTGTCTTGTCTGTTCATCGTATTATCATCTATAATGGCTGCGACTAGCATATTCAGACAACGAACGAACGAATAAGACTAGCCGACGCCTCTCTGCATGTCTGCTCATCAGCACTGGTATTCATCATCACCCTGTATATATATGTGTATATATATATATATATATATATGTATATATATATATATATATGTATATATATATATATATATATATATATATATATATATATATATATATAGTTGTTAGTCCATGTTTCTATGTTGTTTGTTTTTTTGCTTGTCGTTCTGTAAATTAGCGAACAAAAAATCTTTGGCAATCTTCGTTAACTAGCACCACAGATGACTACGGTAATCGAAGTCGAGCGCCCTCGGCGCGCAAGGGTCTTGGTTGTACAGCGGCAGGCTTGAGCATCTAGCTCTCTCTCTCTCTCTTTCTCTATCTGGCAACTACTACTCTTCGAGTAAGGCACCATCGCAACCTCGAAATGCAACTAACTATCCAAATAATGTCTACCTAAACTAACGTACATCATCATTATCATCTTCATCATCATGAGTCGAGACACAAAACGCAGACCAACAGACACCTGGCATTCCTCGATCGTCCATTCACACACCATGCTTTGCTCCACCACGTTTTATAATATATATATATATATATATATATATATATTGCATTACCTCAGGAGAATGTCGCCGCGTTTACTTCCCCCGTCACCAACGGTAATGGGCTGGCATTATTTTTTCTACCGCTACAACTACTATTTCTACATTACCACTGCAGCTATTCGTAATATTACAGTCATTGGTGTTGTCGTTGCTGCTGCTGCTCCTCCTCCTTTGTTATGGCTATAGAACTTATAATAATAATGGTTGTTGTTGTCGTTGTTGTTGTTATTAATGTTATTACTTCAACAATAATCATGATGACCACTGCCATCACAAGCTCTTATTGCTGTCGTTATTTGTCAACCGTCGGCGCTTGCTTGTTTCGGCGGGATAACTTTAAAACACTGGGGCTGGACCAAACCAAAACCATCATTGAGAACGGTAACGTGCATCGGTTAACTAGTACCGGTATCCGGCGGCTACTGTACAGCGACCCGACGAGAGGCGTTAGGCGTTAACGTGGCGGTTAGCTTTTTCCTTCATTAGCTTTATCGCTATTTTTACAGTCGTTGTGGGAGTCGCAGGAAAACGGTGCAGACGCACTCAGATAACAGAATAACTTAACCTGGGACTCCCCTATCATTATCGCTATATATATATATATATATATATATATATATATATATATATGAAGCTACTTAGGGCTGATCACGTCTCACGGCGTATCCCGTTTTCACGGTGCTACGCGCTAATTCAGTCTGGTCAACCCCAATTATATATATATATAACTTCGCGCTAACAGTGCGGCAGACAGCTTAGATCGGATGAACGATTTCGAATACTTCGCTTCAATGCAACTTATCTGCGTAGCCTAAAATGTTTAGTTCTTTGATCCAACCCTTCTGCCTCTCATGGTAGCATTACACTCCTTCCACTTGCTGTAACAATCCTCACCCATCTTTGGCAACTAGATATTTGGCTATTTCGCAACTCACATATGCGTGTACACTCCTTCTGTGTGGGGGCGGGGAGGCGGGACGGGGAGGAGGTTGTATCATGGCGGCGGCCTCCGTTGAGACCAAAAAAGTTCGCCCAAGACGGGCTCCCAGCTACAAACGAACGTACACCTACACCTACTACTACTACTACTACGACCACTGCCACAAGAGCTAGCAGTAGTACCGCTGCGACTACGATGTCTAATACTACGGATGTCTAATACTAACTGTGCGTCCCCCCGCCCACGGAGGGCCCAAGGTTCGCGCCCACGGACGACCCCCCATACCACGCCTGGCAGCCAGACCCGGAACACCCACGAAGCGTAAGGCAGCAAAGACAAGAGAAGAGACAGGGCTCCCAGCTGACTTGAAAACTTCAACAACAACAACAACAGCAACAATGCCAACGACGACGACGACGACAACAACAACAACAACAGCAACAACAACTACAATGAGGACGACGACAACAACTACAAAGAGGACGACGACGACGACGACAAAAGCTGTTGTGGGGACAATGGGGTGCTGCACTGCAACAGCAGCAGCAGCAATAAAGGGGTAACCAAAGACATCAACGGCGACGCGATTTGGCACCGTTGGACGTCGACAACAGTTTCGGCCGTGGCTGCGGCGACGGCAGCGTTCAGCACAACGATAAACTACGGCACAAAAACGTGTCAGACGACGCTTTTGCGACATCAACCCTCAAAACCCATCGAGGTCGACGAAGGCACGGTGTCGGACCACGGCGATGAATACCACGAACGATGATGGCATTAAGAGAGCTCGGTGAGCGGATGATCAGCAGAGCACGGTCATTGCACTCCGAACTGCAAACAAGTCTGCCATAAACTGCTCGTCGTCCCGCTCGGCCGCCGCCGCTGCCGTCGTCGCCGCAAAATTGCCGCGTGCATAACATGAACGATGACCGCCGCCAAAAAGTGTATTTGTGCCGGATGGTGGTAGCAGTGCCATTCGCCACCACCGCCACCATCACCACTACTTCGCCTCGGGCGGCGATAGTGCCTGTAGGTGGGGCTACGCTTTCTACGACTGTCTGCTGCTGTTGTACCGGTCAAGGGCGTCTCTGTTTAGCCAGACGATCACGGCCCCCCTGTCAACAACAACAACAACAGCAGCAGCAGCAACACCCAAAGCCACGAGACGACGGACGGCGTTAGCACACATGCTGCTGCTGCTGCTGAAGAATGGCATATATATCAACAACGGTAGCATCTTGAAGATCATATACTGACAGTTTAGCTTTGACGGCCAGAACGCGAAACTAGGCTGTCGTCATTTTGACGTTTGCAAAGACACCGGCGGACGGGCGGACAGCCGCTCCAACCAATCAGGAGGAGCACAGCATTCATGTTCCGCTAGTGTGTGTGTGTGCTGTCCTTATGAGGAGAAGAGCAGCTACCCTAAGGCAAATCGCACGAATACAAGAGATACACTTGAATGATATAATAATCATAACAAAAATACAGTAATAATAGCAATAACAATAACGATCATCACTATTATTGCAGCTGTAACAATAACAATCACGATCATCACTATTATTGCAGCTGTAACAATAACAATAATGACAACAACAACAACAACAGCCGAACAGGCTATGGATACTAGGCCGCTACTTATGACGGAAATTTTGGCAGACACGAATTAAATGCTTATCTTCGTCGTCGAGCAGCATCGTTTTTGGCGAGCAACTTGCCAGATGCAACCTACTCAATAGCGTCCAGTCAGCCATCAAACGTCTTCTGTTTACATAGTGAGCAACATTTTTTTGTCAACTGCTAGTTTTACTAATATGGCGTTCTTGGTTGCAGATTTTACGCCATCGCCAGACGAATTGAACGACAGTACCGTGTGATGCAATAAAATGAACGCCGCCGTCCATTCATCAACCAGTGCAATGATCACCGATTCCCCCTTCCAGCCGTTTGTTGAACATTGAAATCGTGCTGCATCAACTCGTCCAAAAGAACTGAGCAGTACAGTATATGTATATATATATATATATATATATATATATATATATATATATGCAAAAACAAATGCATTAACATCACCAATCTTTCATTCTCACACAGTTATCTAGCCACTATCGACAAGCATTCTTTCTACACTTCACATGGCTCTTCGATTCTATGGGTCCTTACCGCTTATCGTCGAAATGCTCATTCGTTTAACTTATACACCCGTAATTAGTGCCATTCAGCGAGCTCGATGTGAATTTGTTATCAAGCATGTCTGTAGTCGTTTTGTGCAAGCTCGAAGCGCGCTGTCTATTACTGCAATTAGGACTACTGCCGTTGCAAAGATTACTTGTAATCGTTTCTACTGGCGCTGGCCTAGTTATACCAACTACATTCGCCCACCGCCGATCAATCATCGACCACCTTACATTGTTATGATAGTTGTTGTTGTTGTTAATCTTATTATTATTATTACTACTGCTACTATCTGTATGCATTGTTACTAGCCTAGACGGGTAGGCTGGGCGGGTACGCAGTTTCCGTCTGTCTATGTATCTATCTACACATACAAGAGGTCATTCATTGAAGAATAATTGTATACACAAGGCCCCTTATTTGCTTAGCGCCTAATCTGACAGGCTTTCCTTCGCGATTCCTCGTAAGCTCGCTTGTCCTCACCGTCTCTCCTTTCAGCGTTACCCCTTGGTTAGCCAATCCTCCCGATGTTGTCTTCCATCGTCTTTTCATCGTGTCTACCGAAGGCAGCGGCGCGTAAAGGTGCACAAAACTAGCCTTTCTTTTCGGATCTGGTAACCGGGCGGTTGAGAAGATTATCACGGGAAGATAGCAATAACAAATGTCGTCTTCCCTTCGACCCCTCCCTCGTTGACGATGGCATTCACGCCTCATCGGCAGCGTGAACGTAATCGGTGGAGAGGACAGAACTCGTTCACCGTCAGGGACTAGCTAAGCCACCTCGTTAGTGAGTGAGGTCTTTGGTACCGACTTGACGGAAGGCCGGCGCAGGCCGGTCTGTTGACGGTTTGGATACCGATGACCAACGTTCGAGTTGGTTGGCGTTGTTGCATTACTGCTGTCCTCTTTGTTGTTTTTATTGTTGCTGCCGTTGTTATAATTGTTGTTGTCATTCGTCGTCGTCGTTGTGCTAGAATTGTTGCTATTGCGGGCTTTCTGCAGTTATCGTCGTCGTCGTTATTGTTGTCGTCGTCGTTATTGTTGTCGAACAATAGGCTGCTCTTTGGTTGTGTTTACACTCTTTGGTTTGTTACGAATGTAGAACGAAGTCCTCGTCTTCTATCTTGTTGCTTCTCTGTCAGCGTCGGTTATCGTTGAATCGACATCTGCTCATGGCGCGGTCCGTTCATATTCTTCGTCTTCTTCTTCTTCTCCTTCTACCATGTTCACACCACAAAGCTCGCCAGTTAATCACACCGCCAATACCGCTATCGTCATCACGCGCCTCACCATTGTGATCGAAGTCTTGTGAAGATCGAAGTGCGCGGGTCGGCCTCGTTGTTGTTGTTGTGCCCTCGTTCTATCGGTCATGAATTATTTTCGTCTGTTTGTCTCCTTGTGTGACTCTGTGTGTGTGTGTGTGTGAATGCGTTTGTATGTCTAGCGTTCTCGTCCGGGAGATGAAAGCCGTCTCTGTCTCACTGTTCGCCATCCACCTTCGTGAGCGACGTCGTCGTCCTGACCTGACCTGACCTGACCGACGCCGGCCACTGAATGGTGAATGCTCTGGTGGGATAGATGTGTACTGCAGGTTTACTCGGAAAGTGCAGAAGTCGATTGGGGACTGGGAGCCGAAGAGACGGGCGCTATGCTCGCGCCCCCGGCCAGGCTGTGCGGACTGGATGTGCTGCGCGCTGTGACGCCGCCCCCGCCGCCTCTACCACCATCACCACCGTTAGCCGCCGTAGCCCCACCAACGCCACTGCAGCTGCTGCTGCTGCCGCTACTGGCGGTGCTACTGCTGCTGCTGCTGCCGGGGGCGCTGTTGTTGCCACCCCCGGCTGCGCCGCCGCCACCACCGCCACCCCCGCTGCTCGACACGCTCGAGCCGGTGGTCGATGACGACAGAAGCGGAGTTGACGTTAAAGTGTGCGGTGTGAGTGGTCGCGAGGTCGGCGTTGGGGTCGTCGGAGCTGTAGTAGGCGTCGTCGCGCCGTCGTCGTCGTCATCGAGGTAGTAGCCGAGATCGTTAACGGCGTCAACGAGGTTAGCGGCAGCCCCAGCGGGGGCGGTAGATGTTGCAGAAGCGAAAAAGTCACACCTCCGCTGCCACCTCCGCCGAGGCCGCTCAGATCGTTGCCAAGTGCTGCTGCTGCAGCAGCTGACAACGATAGAGTCGACGGCGACGACGACGACGACGAGAACACCGAGCTCGGTAGAGGTAACGCGGCTAGAGCGGCTGAGACGGCCGGTGACAGAGGTACGCCCCCGATCGCCGCCAACGAGCCCATGCTGGCGATCGTCGACGAAAGTCCTGGCGGCGGAACGGCCGAAGCCGCTGCCGCGGCCGCAGCAGCCTGCTTCTTCAGGTGCCAAGACACCATGTGCATCTTCATGTTGCCTGTGCCATGGATTGTGCAATCGTTCATCAAACAGCAACACCAACAACAACAACAACAGCATCAACATCAACACCAACAGCAAACAACACAAGACACAACAAACAACATCATCAGCAACAACAACAACAAACGCGGAAACATGAAGAAGGGCAACAACCATGAACGAGAAAGTATGAACAACAACAGCCGTTTTTGTAGCCGTTTCCATGCAAAACAACATTCAAAGATTACATGTGAATGGGATTTCGGAGACTTGTCGTCGTCTCCTGGTAACCTATATGCGCATACATATGTCTAGTAAGTCAGGGCCCTGTGTCGAAAGCACCGCTATACGGTGAATTTAATACTTTCGTTTTTAATGGTGGTTTAGTGCCTAGCTCTTTATAGGCACTAAACAAATTGCAGCGACACAACCTAGGAAACTCATACATTGGAGAAGCTTACTCTTAAACTATTTTTGTCGGACCTAATGCAAAACAGTAATTTATTCTTAGACCGTACTTCCGCTCTTCATTATCTTTAAAACGAAACCAAAGATGATCGCTACACTTTCTGGTCACACATACACCCGCCAGCATTTGTGAATACAAATCACTGAGGGACATTGATACTGTAAGGTTTTGATAAGTTATATAGTTGTTTAGCTATAGAAAAGTTGTGCCGTGCATGCTTTCAGGTAACTAACTACCAACCATCGTACCGGCAAATTTGCTTTCAAAATACACAAAATAAATTCAAATGAATGCCAATTACTATTGAAACGTATATAAAATCTGTCAGGCCACGGGATAGTTGCATAGATGCAATGTCTAAGACGACAGAAAAATACACCTGATCTTAACGTACCTTTCTGTGCAAACCTCTTTCCACAGAACTCGCACTTAAACGGCTTCTCCCCGGTATGAACGCGCTGGTGATTGACGAGATGAGACCTGCCTGGCGCGATGTAGCCACAAACGTCGCACTGATAACGTGGCGGTGTTCCTGCATTAATGGCATTTAAAGCGGCCACACTCTTGTTTCGTTTCCTATTGGCACTCGGCACTGCCAACGGGCCACAAACAAGCAAATAAATAAACAATCAAGCGAGTTACACAGCGATTAGTATGTTTAATTATGTGTAGTTAATTAGGGTACGTATTGTCGTACGTATTGGCGATGGGCAATTAGTAGTAGTAGTAGTGCTAGTTGTATAAACTTATTTATTCGTCTCTATGTATAAACTCGTATTAATTACCACGTCGATCAAAAATCCAACCTTCAACACCCCTCTCCCCCGTTAACTAACTGCACAAAATGAAGAGAAACAGTACTGATGACAACTGCTGCTATTGAGACCATGACGGTCTCGATCTTGTCGGAGCATATAAAGAACTCAAACTACCCCCTCTTGTATTCAAACGGGGGGGGGGGGGGCTGAGCATCCGAGATAGCGCTAGTCTACCAGACACGTGATGGTTATCTTCCATGCACAGCGTCGAATACTGATGAGGGGACGCGGTCCTTTTATAAACTTTTTAATAGTACATGTATAGTGATAAAGCAGCCTGACGCGCTGTTTCCGGTCTTTTCACACACACAGGCCCTTACAAAAACATCTTTTAAATTATTTTAGTCGAGTAATGCTGATCGGCATCGGACGTATCTCACACGTAACGCCAAACCGGGGTCGGATATGTTCGTCTAGACGAGGGAGAACACGTTGCTACGGTACGCGCCGAGACGACAATGTTGTCAAAATATGCGCGAACAGCCGACATTTCTGCACTTGCTGCGATTTTGGGAATCTTCAGATACACGAGGTAACAGTCCGCGGCACAAACTTGTGAAAAAAAACGAGATCTCAGTAAAGACGCTGCAGTTCGCGCACGTTCCAAAGTTTCTCCTACGGGAACATGAAATGGGCAGTCGCGTCTATGGGCTCATACAGATACTATGTTTGAGGGGTATGACCATGATCTGATATGGCAGGTAATAAACATTCTGGCCGCCTCTTGCGTACTTTGGTGTCTTCAACTACTAAGTGTGTTTCACTCTTTAGGCTTGGAAGCGTTACTGGCCCTAGGGTCTTTACGACAATTTGATGAAGAATACTAGCGATCGCCTAGGCCAAACCTCAAGCTGTAGCCACGGGTTTCTTTACACAAAGGACGGTACGCGTTTTGACAACATCACTGATCAATTATAAGCTATCGTACCATAAGTAAGTATTGACTGAATTGAGTGATAAATCGACTTGCATGAAAAAAACGCGCGTAAACTTAGGCATATTTTGTGTGCATTTGAACGGCATAGGGCATCCTTCTCTTGCATCTCCAAGGATGCATCATCTCGGGTTTCGATTAGATTTGACTCGATTAGATACGCACCTACCTACTACACCTGCACCGACCGTTTCGCCATGTAAACCAAGTGTGGACGTGAACGCTGTTCTGGACGTGCCAGCACGTAATTCAGCTACATACGTTGCCAACGAGGCAATTCCGACAGAACGACGCGGACCTTTCGAAGACTTACCAATGCCGAGCGGTGCCGATGTGATAGAACCGGCGGGCAGTGCACTAGACGACACCGATAGGTTTCCATTGGCGTTCGCGTGCGCAGCGGCCATCGCTGCAAATAGCAGTGGCACTGTGACGGCATCACCACGACAAACAGAAACACAGAAGCAGGGCACAACACAAAAGAGGTGCGTGGGCAGCAGACATCGTTAAAACAGTTCAGTGTTTATTCATGTCCTCGATTCAATTTCAACTGACAACCTACAAACAACTCTTCCTTCCGAGTTAGAGAACCTAGTATAGATTTTAGAGAACCTATATATATATATTGATTTCGAGAGAAAGATATAACGATGACTAACAGAAAAAGAGTGGATAGACAAAAATTATATCTCTCTACGATGCTACGTAGCTAGATCACAACAATTCAACAATGAACCACCAACCAAGCAATAAAAAAGCAATTTACAATTCACAACAACAAGGCCCCAAACTTCGACTTCTAGGCGACTACTAGACTAGTTCTAGTTCGACAAACACAAAACTACGTTCAACGCATGCAGAAGCACCATCATCTCATACTACTACTACTACTAGAGACGATAGATAGATAGGTAGCGTCGTCAAACAACTCGGCGTCACTACGCGTCATCAATCAACAAACAAACAAGCGATAACAAACTAAAACAAGTCAAAGCTCTAATTCGAGCTATCAACAACATCATCATCGTCATCATGATTAGCATGCACAAGATTAATCTCTACGCACTCGACTAGCACATACATCCGTAGCAGCAGCAGCAACAGCAGCTGTCGCACTGAAGCCTAGAGACGAGCCGGGCTATTCACGCGACTCGGCGACGACGTTAGTAGCATCAGCATCAGCAGCAGCAGCGACAGCATGTAGTATCGATCCGTCAGTTTGACGTCAGGCTGTGTCAGTGTCAATGGGTAGTCAGTCAATCAATCAGGAAGTCAATCAATCAGTAAGTCAGTCAGTCATTCACTCGCGCCCACCAATCACACACTACTGCTACTACGACTACTACGGTAAACTTTAAACTACTACTACTACTACTAGTACGACTACTAATTAACAGGAGAACTTATGTAGCTACATAGAACATACAGAAGGATTGGGAGTGAGAGAAGAAGATTCGCAACGCGAATACGATTATACAAGCCGCTGCTCAAGGTGGCTGTTAACGGCCGATAAGTGCGCAGAGAGGATTTCCGGAGGCTGGACTTGAGCACCTTTATTATTAGCTTACCCCATTTCTAACAACTGACCCTCTTTAGAGTCTCAGCTTTCCGGTAAACCTTGCAATCAACCTGCGACCATTGTCCGTTGATTTAACATGTCACAATTCTTGTTTCAGTCTCACAGAAACGCAATGTTCATTGTGAGAAAAAGACATTACGTAAGTACGCCAGACGTTCCCTCTCTCTCGCTCTCTCTCTACAACTGTAAGTATGGTTATTACATCATCCCTGCAGCAAGAATGTTGCAATACAAGTGCCTTGCCCAGCACGTGAACCCCAAAACCTCAGCTCCCAAAGCTGTACCAGCTATGGCACGCTGCAAACAACCAAACTCCATCGGAAGATACCACTGTACTCATCATATGCTTTGTGCACAAGATACGAAGCTCTCTATGAGGCCCCACATCTCAAAGGCCACCAACTTAGCAAGTAACGTAAAGCAGCCTTATGCTACTGGACTTGTTCTGAAATCAACCGAGCTACTACCGAATGAGTATAGGATGTCTGCTTGTATGGATAAAATGGCTGTTTTTAATCCCCTAGGGCTTTTTTTTGTCCCCTAGGGCCCGTCGAGCCCGGTGGCATGGTGGCATGCGTCTGCGCCTCGCGACCGGAGGAGACGCATAGGTGCGCGGGTTCAAGGCCCACCGTTGTACCGATTTGTATTTATGGGGGGTCCGTCTATGAAGCAATGCAAAAAGCAGTCCCATGGACGTTAAATCTTGGCTGAGAGTCATCCCCGAAAGGATTTTTTAATCCCCTAGGGCCTAATCCCCTCTCTCGCGCGCTGTATCCGCCCTTTTTGCCCTCTCTCTCTCGCTCTCACTCTCGCTCTACCGTACGACGTGCGGGCTCCTTTCTTATGAATGGTTGTGGCAGTAGTAGTAGTAGTAGTAGCAGTAGTTGTTAGTTAGCAGCAGTAGTAGTAGTTAGGGGTAGCAGTAGTAGGTGCAAGGCGCAGAGTGACGCAAATGCTTCTACACTACCGCAAGCGACTGGTTAACTGCTGTTAGTCCTACAGAACGTAGCTGGATGGGAGGTCGGGAACATGGACGACAACAGCAGAGACAGGATCAACAGCAGCAGCGGCGGTCTAGCGGGCTGACGCACGCCAACCCGGAGTCAATAGCAACAACGGCGGGGAGGGGGGGGGAAGTAGAAGAAGCAGCAGCAACAGCAATGGCGATGCAACGACGACATCGACGATCCGCCCGAATCCGTCGTTGTAGAACCACGCATCAGCTGTCGTAGTCGTTGGCAGCCACTAGATTTGCACCTCTCTCTCTCCCCCTCTCTTTCACTCTTGGTCTCTCTCTCTCCTAGTTCTTCTCTGCTTCACACCTTCATAGGTGCTAGTTGTCGGTATTAGATTGGCTTTATTATTATTCGTTTGCTTCGTTGCTTGCTTGACTTTGTGTTTATTTGGTTGTTTCTCTGGAGCTTTTTTTTCTCTCTCTCTCAGGAACTGGGTTCACTTCTTCTCGCCAGGGTACGTTCTATTTCTTAGGTAAGAAAGAGAGAACAGAAACAACAACAACAACAATGACAAGTACAAGGAGATGATTAAGAAGACTAAGAAGAAGAAAATGCACGTGCGTGCGCCCCTGGCGACTATCGCGACAGGGGCAAGATTAGCATGAACAGAGAGGTGGTCTGGTCAAATAGTCGTTAATGTAGTTCCAAGCAAGGAAATAGTAGTCAATCAACAACAACAACCACAACAGCAAGAAGCAAATAGCGGCGAATGAATTGTAGTGGTTATGACAGTAGTTATGGAAGGGAAACGGTAGTTGGAGTAGTAGTAGTAGTAGTGGAATATCATCTGCAATCGACACACGAATACACAGGGCACGCGAGGTGAGAATTCGACAATAGACGGACGGAAGACGAGCGCACGGACGACCATCGAGAACGACTCGTTCTTCAGCTGCACGGCTCTTCAGCATCACCATCAAAATGATCCACCACTTCGTCGTCTACCATCACCACCACCATCACCACGACCACGACGACGAAGACGACGACCATCTCCTTCACCACCACCACAACCACCACCACCACCATCGCCGCCGCCGCCAACAACACCAACGCCGACTTCAGCAATGCACCACCAGACAGCACCGGTGTGTGACCGGCCCGTCGAGCGACAGACTTCGGACGTGCATGAGTTAGACTTCGGCTTCAACTTCGACCACCACCGAGTGCGTCGTTCCCTTCACCGAGTGGTCCCTCCACCATCTTCAGCATGGTCTCATCGTGATCATCACCACCATCCTCATCATCATCATCATCTACGTCAACGACACGACGGCATCAGCAACGGCGGAACAGGCGCCGGCATCTGAAACTGAAACATATACGTGTTAGCATCTGTTCACAAGCAACCCTATCCTGCCACATATGCGTGCCCTGGCTCGTTTGTACGGCGTACCGCCCCACCCCCCCCCCCCCCCCCCACATGTCCAATGCACCCTTTTGCTGTTCTGTGATATATATATATATATAGTAAGAAGGCTTACCCGAATGAAAACACGGCCGTAGCGTTGCTGTTTTGTTTTTGATATTGAGTGAGAGTAACCAAACTTTATTATTAATATTATTATTATTTTTATATTTCATCATCATCATCATCGTCATCCGCATCTTCCTTTATCATCTACTCATTTGTCCTCATCCATTACTCTGTTTTTCTGCTGCTCTGTCGTTCATGCACTTTCAATCCATATATGTATATATATCGACATAATTCTTAATAATATCATAGTAATATAATTATAATATTATATCGTCGGCTTCATTATCGTAATCGGCAGCATCATCATCATCGCCGTCATCATCATCATCATCACCATATTCGACATTATTTTACTGTTAATGTTGTTCACATGCGTGATGTTCGGCCATAATCAGACTCTTGGCTTGTTCTCGTATTCTCCTGCTAATTGCTTCTCCTTGCAAATGCTGTTAGGGTGGCGTTAAAAAATCTCTAGATCTGTTCGCTGTACATAGGATGCTGTTCTTGCTTCTGCTCCTGCTGGTGCTGCTGCTGTTAATCATAACTAGCTGTTAACTAACTAACTAACTAACCAACGAGTTGCAGCAAATGTTTCCAAGGGAGAAGGCTGCAGCGGCAGTGACGGCAGACATATAATCAACATGGTCATAATTATGATTCTTATTATCATCATCATCATCATCTTTCTCCTCCTTTTTTTCTATTTGATACATTACACTCGTCTATTCATTATGGTCATCATCATCATACTTAACAATGGCAGTGATTGCAGAGTTGTTGTTGTTGTTGCTGTGATGTGTTTGTTGTTACTGTTGTCGTTTGTTCGTGTCGTTGTTGTTGTTATTGTTGTTCGGTAGTTGTCCATGTTTATGCTGAAGCTTAAGGGCCCAGACCACGGAATCCGATCGTGGTAGGCTTCTTAGGATGACATTGACATTTCTCATGTCTGTTTTAACTGCTGAAACTACTACTACTACTACTACTTCAGCTGTTGTTACTATAGGTAATACTGCTAAATGGCAACCCCTTTTATTAGTAGCGGTATATACTAATCACCACTGAGACGTCAACAAGTATCCTTCCTCTCTCGACCCCTCACTTCACTTCGGTTCTTCACTTAGGAAGGTAAAAAAAATCTTCACTTAGGCTCTTAAGGTAAGAACGCGCACTCGTAACAAGAAACCGTAACAGGGCCCGCCTCGTTACTAAGCCCCTTTAACTATTTTGGAGTTTGGTTGAAAAATGGCTCAGAGTGAGCAACTAGCACACGTAAAAGCTTCGGCTCGAAAAGACAAGCGAATCTTGAAAACCTATGGGGCATCTACGGTCGCAAATATGCAGACAAAACTGTTCCGGTTCTAACGCTTGATCGATAAGCTAGGTGAAACTATTAACGTTAGTCCCAGTGCAATAATAATAATAGCGGCTGCTGTAACTAAGCGACAGAACCCATCACAGTGGTATTATCATCTTGTCGTGGTTTGGTTTAGTTACGTTAGTAATTCAAACTAGTGTCATGAAAAGTAGTTCCAGAAGCAGCAGCAGCAGCTCTAGCGACGATAGTGGACAATACTAATGGTTAGTTGTTCCACAATGATTAACCAAAGTCCACTGGCACTGGGCAGATAGATCAGTGCCTAAACGAGAGACCAGCGAGAGGGAGGGGGGTGAGAAAAAAACAGATTTTGCAAAAGAATCCCGACGTGAAGGTGAGTGAACAAGAAAGTACAGCTAGTGACTGGGGAAAGAGTGATAATTTCAAGGACTAATTCAGTGAGTGATGAGAGTGCAAATTTGCCACATCGTGTTCTCTCACCCGCCGGGGTTTTAGCCCCAGAGTCCTAGTCGTTCTCACCACGAAATATGACACGCTGCATGCAACCACGTTTGTAGCAGCTGCAGCGGCCCCGTCCTAATTGGACCTGTAGTAGTAGTAGTAGAAGTAATGTTCGTCGTGTTCGCAGAGGAAAACTGCTGTTGTTGTTATTGATGTACTCGGCTTCGTCATCGTCTGTTTTGTTGTCATCTTTATCAGCGTCGTTGTTGTTGTTGTTGTCGTCGTCGTCCTCGTTGTTGTTGTTGTTATTGTCGTTGTTGCTGTTGCCGTCGTCGTCGTCGTCGTTAATAACACTGTCGTAACTAATGCTTATAGTAATAAGAAAAATATGATAATAACAATTAGCGTCACACGTAGTGTGTGTGTGTATGTGTAATTTCTGGTCGGTATCCAATGTGTATAGTATCTGGCACACGAACCAGCAGATAGATAGATAATATCGTACAGGAATAACCAGCAGATAGATAGGTAGAAAGTTCTCGGAATCAGCGAACGACTCCGAGAGCAAAACAACCACGCTGGTTGCTTGCCTGCGCGCTTGAGAGTGACTTTTGTCAGGCTTAATTTACTAATTTGAGCACATATCAGTCAATTGGCCAGTGGTTCGCATCGGGCGGGTGCCGAGAAAATAAAGGAAAAGAAAAGCCATACATGCGTACATACGACCTAGCTACAAACTGCCCCGGCAACTGATGCTACTGCTGCTGCTACTGCCGCTACTAGAGCCACGACCTTCGCAAGATGAGCAAGGAGAATGAATTGACTGACGCCTCGTTACGCTAGGCTGCCAGTACGAGCCGGGACGGAGATGAAATCGAATCGTCAACGCACACACCTCACACATTCACTCATCGTTCATTAAAGATAGTCTTCGTATTGATTCGTTTGCTACACAATTTATTAATCATACACCCTGCTCTGGCTTCACGAATTGGTGGTGGTGGTGGTGGTGGTGGCAGTCTCAGTCACGGTAAAAACTGATGCAGTAGAAGAAGAACCAGCAGCAGCAGCAGCAGAAAGGGCAACAGAAACAGCTGTAGGGCCCACAGCAATCAAGCATACTATGTGACCAACATCTCACAGACATTGCGTTACTGTGCGGCTTGTGAGAAAGAAAAAATAGACTCTGACAAAACAGCTCAATCGCACGCACGCTAACTACTCAACATATGCAAACTATGTCAATCATCTCCCAACTGTTACAACAACGACGACGACCGACAACACGCACAACAACTGTTATTTCGCCATTCCGGTTATTACTCCTGCAAACCCTTAGCACTAAATCTAAAACGGCCACGCTTACGTTACACCACCAGCCCATGCCTCGCCGATCTGTAGTTAAGTAGTTTATGTCTCGCCACGTATTGGTATCACCATAATAAGAATACCATACAAGCAAGAAGAAACTGTAGTAGTAGTACTAGTAAGTAATAATATAATAATAATAATGACGGCAGCCAATGGTAGCAGAAGTCGTCGCCATAGGTGTAGTGGTGGTAGTAAGAGTAATAATTGTGGTCTTCATTGTGACATTTAAAAAACAACTTGACTGGAACAAGTGACCGCCTTAGATCGGTCGCTAGTGAAGCGCGCCTTGCCTAGGATTTAACTCTCATAAACAATCTCATCACGATCATCATTTTCATCTTACCCTCGTCATCATCATCATCATCATCAGCACCACCACCATCATCGTCAACATTAGAATTATACCTATTGTCAACATAATGTCATAATGAAATCTCAACATAGTGTTCATCATCAAAATCGACAGCTTCAATCAACATGAAACTTGTCGCCTTCAAGGATCTCGTATCATCTTTATCATCATCATCACCATTCAGATGTCTAGTATTCTGATTATCCTTGTTATCATTAAGGTGATGACTATGATGATGATGATAATATTATTATTATTATTAATATTATCATAGTCGGTAAAAAATGCGCGCTTACACCTCAAGCATCGATCCAACGGCGGTCGCTTGGCCACGGCGTTCGGCTGGGGGTTGCGGCGGGAGCGTGCGGGGGGGGTACATTTGAGCACAACTCAATTCAACTGCCGTAACAGCTCCTCTTACATTTAGGAGTAAGTACACGACTGTAATCAATGTAATCGTAATAGTAGTAATAATAATAATAACAACATATATATGTGGCAGTGTAGTGGTTGGTGATGGCGGTAGTACTAGTAGTAGTAGTAGTAGTAGCAATGACATTAACAATAATAGAAATGCTTACAATTGCAGAGTAAAGACTTGTTGTAGACACGTGGAAGTGGCTTCCATGCTCGTAATGTTCCCATCCCGCAATCTCAGCGTAGTTGGAAGCGTAGTGGAAGTTGAATGGATTCAATCAATCAGCCAACCAATGAATTAATCTCCTCCATAATCATAATCAAAACTGTGCAATCATATCCAGTTTGTTCGGACACTACGCTCACAAGATCATCATCATCTTCACTAGACGCCGTCTCGGGTGAGTGTGTCCCGCCAAACAGTGGCCAACGGCGGAAAAAAGAGAGTGGGAATCGAGCCAAGAGGCTACACGACGACGACGGTGCTGAGACAGAACAGGACAAAGCAGGACGGAAGGAAGACACAACGGGGGGGGGCACGGAGGGAGCAAGGAAAATAAGGATCGAGGACCTATCGAGGATCAAGGAGATCCTGCTGCCGCCGCTGCTGCTGCTAGTTCTGCGTCTGCCGTTATGCGTTAGGCTAGGCTAGATTCTACATGGACGGGCGTTACGCTCTCGGACGGGCCGTTGTCACACTGTTGGTTCTGTTGTTGTTGTTGCTGCTGCTGCTGCTGCTGCTGCTGCTGTTGTCGTCGTCGTGGTCGCCGCTACAGGGGACAAATACGACACGCGCAAATATTCGTTGCGAAAGGTCGTCGTGGGGTCGCCATGTGTCTACGTCTGGTGGCTGGTTCGTCGTGGTGGATGTACCAGTGTAGTGTAGTAGGTGAAACGGGTGTAGTATATTATAGGAGGAGGCAGTTTTCTTAATGGCTCGGCTGGTCCGGCGACAACTGACGACTCATCAGCAACAACAGGGCCAGCAACGAGCAGTTGCTGGCTGTTTCAGCTACTGTCGCTGCTGCGGCTGCTGCTGCTACTATCGTCCCTACGACCGACACAGCGACTGCAACATCCAGAACGATTTACTACGACAATAACGCACAATACACTACAACAGTGTTCTTAATACAGCAACAACAACAACAACAACAACAACAACAATAAGAACAACAAAACAATCTAACTAAGCAAGTCGGACGCAGACTCGGCATAGCTGACAGCGCCGCGGGCATTTACAATTGAAATCAATCAGCATTAGGTGGTAGTCAGAGACAGAGATGGGGACTTCATGGGCGTTTAGATTACGGAACCATGCAATCGTCCGCTCGCTTGCTTTATCCGCTCCCTATATGAATATATTCAACGTTGAATAACAGCATCAATGACAATAACAACACCAACAACAACATGTAAACAAACGAACGCAAATCACTCACAGGCCGAAGACGTCGCGATGCCGTCAGGCCGAATAGACAGAAAGTAGAGATGCCCTATCCGTGCCTGCAGATCTGAAGGCGCAAGGAGGTTGGTTGTAGGAAGGGTGTGTAGGAATATGCGATCAATCGCAATCGCAGGAGCAGGATGATTTGAAATCGCCTTTGTGGTAAATAGAGTATTTCGTTGCTACCGCCGCCACCGCCGCCGTCCGTGGAGATCGAAAAAGCACAACAGGGAGGCGAGACTGATGCGCGTCGTAGACAAAACAAGATCACGCGCGGACAAACATCTCAAATGACCGGTGTACCGCGATAAAAAGAGCAATTGTAAGTAATTTCCAGCGAACCCAGGCGCTCTTGGCGTACAATATGATCGCTGTACTTGCAAACTACAGCCAGCGAGCCGTCTTTTTCTTCTTCTATTTTTCAGTCATTTATACTTAACTTCCCTAGTGTTTGCTCTCGCTCTTTCTATATGTATATATATATATATATATATATATATATTCTGCCTACTCTATAATGCCCAAATATGATCATTGTTACGAGTTCCGCCATTGAAACACGGCCACTATGGTATGCGTCGTCAGCATCAGCATTTTGTCCTCATCATCACCACCACCACCACCACTACCCACTATTCTTACGCCTATAAAAGTAGTACTATTTATGATCATTATTAATCATGTTCTGTATAGTAATCGTCACCATCATCATCGTTATCATCATATTAGCAGCATTAGCAATCAGACTCATGATCGAAGAAGAAGAAAAATAACAGCTTATCATGAGCATCGCTAGTGTAGTGTGTTGCGGCGTAGGTGTGTATAAATGTATAAATGTATATATATATATATATATACTTAGTAAGAATAAACGTTTCACGTTGTGTACGTGAGTATGTGTATGGGTGTACGTGTGTCACACTGGCATACATCATTTGTAATCAATGAGGTAGACAAAATAGATAGAGAATCAACACATCGGCACACTCGGAGCCAAGCCGCTTCTGTTCTTTTGTCACACTCGTCACACTTTTTCAACGGGAATGACGGTTAATGACAAAGACAGCCAGCCGCACAGCCAGCCGCACACAAGCAAACCACGACGACGACGCAAAGACTGACGCACCGCCGAGGAGTCTGCTATCCTCAGATCCACAACCTCCCTTCTTTGTCCCTTTCGCCCAATTTCCCCTTCCGGCACAATCTAGTCTAGAGATTTACAACAGAGTAACAGAACGAAAACGACACACCATACGACGGCCATTTCGACTACGACGACGGCAACTGCTGTCCCCCCGTCACGCTTTCAAATTCAGTCAACAGTCGTAACAGAACAGTAGCAAACATGCGTAAAGGCCGCTTGTATCTCCAGTATACTTGCACGTCGCGTCTCTGTGGGTGTGTGTGCGTGTCTCTAAAGGTGTATATGTCTGAAGAAGGCGTATATGTCGAGTGAAGTATGTGTCTGAAGACGTACGTGTTTGTGAAGGCGGACGTGTATCTGAAAACCGACGTGTGTCTGAAGGCGGACGTGTCTGTGTGTAAGTGTAGGCGGACAACGTGGGATCGAGCGTATCGAAACAACTACCACCACCACCACTCATCATGCTGTGACTTTTACTACTACTACAACTACTATTGCTGTCACTACCAAACAGAATATAGTTATATTAGGAATAAGATATTAATAATAACAGTAACAGTAATAGTCATACTAACTAGAATATTGGAATGTTGAGAGTAGCGGGCAACGAAAAACTATCAACTGCTGCCCGGTGTTAGCAATTGCTGCTGCTGCGTCTCCACCTCCACCTCCACCACACATAGTATGAGGAAATGAAGGGTCAGCAAAAATGAGAATTGTTCAGTTCAGCTGGGGGTTGTTTGTTTGTTTCCCTTATCTCTTTCTTTCTCTCCCCCCGTGTTTGTGTTATCATCGGTCGCGGTGTAGTACTCTGTGCTGGTTGGTAGTGGTTTCTTGTAGCTGTAGTTTTAACTTATAGTTGTAGTAGAAACAGCAGTAGCACCTAGTGGCTAGTGTTGTTGTTGTCGATTATGTTGTTGCTGTCGTGGTTGTTGTTGTTGTTGTTGTTGCTGGTACTAAATATATGCTCTCTTTCCCAAAAGTTGTACGCGCCCCGCCCGCGAGGGGAAGGGGGCGAGGGCGGGGGGGGGGGGGCATAAGAAACGGCAATACAGAAAAATAGATATATATGTACAAAGTAGGCATCACCAGTTCTCCAGTTGCCTAACGAAATAGCGGCCAACCTCTGACAAACCTACTCTCTGCCTCCTCGACGGGGCCCGCAATCGGGTGGTGACGCGCGACAATATCAGCACCCACGTGTTCCTACCGCTAACATAATATCGCCTGGCTTTTCTGCGACGACACTCGACTCGTGAAAAAGTTCGTGCGAACTTCTGGCGCCTGCACGAAACAATCATCGCCACTCACCCACTTACGACCCACCCAGACTTCTCCCTACTTGATGCAACAGAGCCTAACCTAATCTAGCCTGGCCTAGCCTCGCCCCTGTGCGGTAAACAGTACCCTCCGCAGTATGCAGTACCTTCCTCCTAGAACCCCGTCCGTCCATCCGTCAGAACGCTGGCTGGCCGGCCACGGAATGACTACTCCATCTCCATCTCATCATCATCACCATCATCATCATCATCTTCATCCATCATCACGATGCTCCATCAAACATCATAACAGAAGGATGATGATGACGACGACGACGACGATTATAGTGTTCATTCATAGTGTCAAGAATAGTAGTGTTATAGTATTAGACGGTTTGGCGCGCCGCTGTCTGTTAACTAGCTACGACTTGAAGTGTGCGTGCGCCTTACTACGAACAGCACCTGGTACGCGAAATACGGCCTAATGCCGGGAAAGCTAGGCGTGAGCCGCCCAATACGTTTGGCCGCGACAAACGACGCTCATTCCTCCTTCCGCACCCCCCCCCCCCTCCCTCCGAATCAGTTACCGTTGTCAGATCAGGCCAGCAGCCGCCGACTGCAACGTCGGTTGCAACCGGAGCGCCAAAAAAGCGCGCCAGGTTGCAGCACCGCGTTGCCGACTAAAACCGGCTCGGCGGTTGATTGGCTGCTGGCTGGCTTGTTTCCAGTCGTTCGACTTTTGAGACAGTCTTGACCGTATCGTTTTCTGCTAGCCATCTTCTTGTTCTTCCCTCGGTCATCCTCATCTTCATCAGCATCAGCATCATCATCATTGACAATGACGGTGTCCCCTCATCATCATCATCATTGACGTCATCGGTAGACCTCACGGCTAAAAGGCTTCAGCTTAGCGGCTCAGCATTGAAATGCACATCGCCGACATCGACTGTCGAACGTTGTCGGCATTGTCGTCATCATCATCGTCTTCATACACACATATACACATACAGACAGACAGACAGACGAACAGACAGACAGCTTGTTGTAGCCTATATACTATCAATCACACGCAATAAACACACGGTCACGCATACACCACACTCGCACGAGAAGACACATACATACATACACACATACATACGCATGCGTACATACGACTCTACAACTATCGAGCCTGGATGATACAGAAAAATAAAGTCACACTATTATAATTCTCTATTTTCATCATCAGCAGCAGCAGCATCACATATGCAGCAGCGTTCATTGTTATCGTTACATTATTGTGAGATTGTGGCAGTATCCGCATCATGGTCAGTGTTGGCATCGCCGCTCTGATCATCCATCATCAGCATCATAATCATCGTTATCATTTCTTCATCATCGTGATCATCATCATTCTCAGCTGGCTAATCATAGTACAAAACGTAAACAATTGCTTCGTTCAGACATGCATGCAATTATACACCATTGCAGCAGAGTCGCAGTACTTCATCATATATATATATAATCGTCGAGTTGTTCGAGGTTCCTCTCTCCGCCTCCTGTATAGAAGTAATCAGCTTACTGAAACTTTTTCGCTGACATTTCTTTCGCACTATACGTGTGCACGGCTCTGATTCGTTCTCTCATTGTTGCTCGCTCCCTGTTTGTTGTTGTTATTGTTGTTGTTTTTGTTGCAGCTACTACTGCTGCTGTTTGTTGCGTGCGCATAGATGTATACAAAAAAAAAAGAAGAGCGACTAAATGACATAGTGTTGAATCATCGTGAATCGTTCGTGCGTTCGAAGGCGTCACGTTTGCTTCGCGACCGCGTCGAAATCCGTAGAAAATAGAGCAGACTTCATTAAGACAGCGGGAATATCCATGATGATAATGATTATTACACAGTCGTAATCTGAGCATTGTCGTTCCCATCGAAACTGTCAATTCTATCGACATATTCATATTCTGTATTCGTTTATTCGCGGTGAGCAGTAGAGTTGTTTCGTCCGTCTCCACCTCCTCCACCTCGATAAAATCTATAATAATGGTTATTCTAATCATAATATTCGCACTGTATATATGTGCATGTACGTGTTTATATATATATATATATATATATATATGCATATGTATATATATATATATATGTATATATATATATATATATATATATATATATATATATATATGTATATATATATATATATATATATATATATATATATATATATATATTTGTATAAGTATATAATGTAGTTATACGTCTACAATGTCTGGCACCGTTTGTGGGTCGACTACTTTGTGTGAAGACATTCTGCATATGGTCTTCTATTTCGCGATTGTCGCGACAGCGCGCACAGAAGGATGACGTAGTTGTATCGGTATGTTTCTGTTGTTGCCATTGCTGTTGCTATATAGCCCGGTACTGTGATTTGGCGCAGCGTTAGCAGTTGCCGCAGTTTGCTACTTCTTCTTCAAGGATTGACTGTCCGACCTACAGTGTCTGATTGTAGAGCCCACTTTTCAGAGGTCGTAGATCAGTCCAATGGCAAGCCATCATCACATCACCGCATATATATATATATATATATACTTCTATTGTTGATGTTGCTGCTGCTGCTGCGGTTATAGTGTATATCGTACCCGTGTTTTTCTTTTATCGCAACTAATGGTTAGTATTAGTACCAGCTAGGATGTGACAGTGCCAAAGTGAGGCACAGAACGCTCACAACCAAATGTTTGCCGATATTTAGCCGCGTAGAATTTGAGCGTAGAATAGAATAAATATTCGCCGAGATCGTATATCGCTGCTGGGTTTGTTAATGTAACAAAGAAAGGAAAGATAGAAAAAAACGTTGCCTTCACAAAGCAGGCAATAAAAATGCGGTCTCAACCAACCGAGTCATCATTTGTTTTGAGACGTTTGACTTTTTGTGTTGCGGCTGAATTTGCTGTTGACTGTTGTTGTTGTTGTTGGTGACTATTGTGGTTTAAGGCTGCACAAGTCGCTGTCGCGATCGATATCGTTGTATCGGTGTGTGTGGGTTTGTTCCTGTTTGCTACTCGTCGAGAAGCATTACTGCCATTTGTACAGCTCTAGCTACATTTACTACAACAGTATAATACGCGAAGTGCCTTGCCGACTTGTGCCGTGTGAATTTGACGGACTTTTTTGAGACTATGTGACGGCAAACTGTTCAAGTTTCTGCGGGAATGTCGATCAATCCGTCGAGTTCGTCGACTCAGACTCGATCAAGGCAGGCAAGGCGACGCTAACACGATGCGCTAATCGTACCGTGCAGGTCGTCTCAGGGGCACAGAGTGTAGCAGCACACGTGACCACGCTATTGTTGGTGGTACACGCCAGCGCCGGCAAGTACCACCCATGCGTCAACAACAGCAGCAGCAGGAGCAGTAGCATCAGCATGGTACTGCACCGTCGCAGCAAAGGTCTCCTAATCAATAACACCAGCATGAACGGTCGTAAGTAACCGTAGTACCATCGTCGTCGTCGTCGTCGTCGCCGCCATTCGTTTTCGCCTGCTTGCACTCCACGATGGTCATAGTTGATCACTAGCCTAAGACGAGCATTAGAGTTACGGTACATGGAATGGTGATACATACAGTGAATTAATCGCGGCTAGCGTCCATCTAGTCTCGATGCGGGTCAGTCCGATTTTTTGTTGTCTATTCGAAGCCCGGTTGTGGGTGTCGTCGTTGTTGTTGTTGTTGTTGTTACGGCTGTTGTTCGCTGTTTGTTAAAATAATATTGAAACTGCAGTACGTTCACGTATAACACTAAAAACAAGAATATGATTTGTTTAAATTACACGGATTTAGAAACTTAAGCGTGAAATAAGCCCAGCAGTCCAGCAGATACAAACAAGTTGCAGTTCAATGCGCCTTGGTAATTGAGAAAAAAAACGAAACAACGCAGAGGTATGCTTTTAGTGTCTTGTCATTCATTGCACGTTGTGGTTTTCTTGCCTTTCTGTGATTTAGAAGGCCATGTTCGCTACGAATATGGCTGGCATCTACTTCTTTAAATAAGACTGCGAGGTTGGTAAACAGAGTTTTAGGGCGCACTGTACGTGGCTAGCAAAGGCCAGCCAATACCTTGTTATATGGCTACAAAATATAGTTATCCAGTATGATACATATGGTGGTCATTTTGCATCCAAAGATGTTCCGTCCCGTTGTCTGGCTGATTCGATTTTTGTGTGAAAGCAAGCAAGAAAGAGCGATTTTTATAACACGGTCTTAATTTTTAAAACTATTTATTCCTAATAGGGCTGCTGTGGTAACAACAACAACTTGTTGACACTAAAAGTGCGCTATATAAAGCACTTATTTCGTGTTATTTTATACAAATAATAAACACTAAAGATGAGAAAAGATGAATATGTATATATATATATATACATATATATATATATATGTATATATACATATACATATATATATATATGTATATATAATATACATATATATATATATATATATACATATATATATATATATATGTATATATATATATTATATATACATATATATATATATATATACATATGTATATATATATATATATATATATATATATATATATATATACCGACACTTGCCTGTAGGCATAGCGCCGGTATACTTGCGTACCGGTATTGAGCGAGTAGTTGTCTAGAGTAATTATGGTAATAGTAGCTGTAGTTTTTAGCTACTAATTACAGATCATCCGAAATTTACAGTAAACGTTACACATGCTTGCTAACACACGAGTTAATAGGCTAGCTAGAAGCCATTTCAAGATAATAACGCAACGAATCAGACGACAAGCGAGAACGAAACACCTCTCTCGAACAAAACGGCCATATATCATATATTTCATACTGTTACACATACTGAGTGTTACTTACTAGTCGACATCGCTGGACCAGTAATGTACGGCTCATGTAGTCCTTATCCCTATCGCTAACCCTTCAGCCGAAAGTCGGCTGTACCCCGAGCAAAAAGCAACATGCGTACAATTATCAGCAATAACAAGAACAACAACAGAAACAACGAGCACCGAATGACGACTCGACATGACCGCAAGAGAACTTCCCGAAGAGACATAGCCCCGTTTTTCACATTGCACATGTGTACGCCCTGTATATCTGTCTCGTGTGCGACGTGCTCCCCCAGAGATATTGCGAAATATTGCGTTCACGGCGTCTCTCCGCCAGGAGATGTCGTCGTATGTGGAGGAGATTGACACGCACAAATAAACGAGCTCTATCTACGTTTGACCGCCCCCCCCCCCCCCGGTCCCGCCCAACGTAAGCAGCGGGTAAGCAAAACTACAACAACAACAGTTCAAACCGAGTCAACAAACCTGCTCGCAGTATACAGCATAGCATGCTGCGATACACAGATAGACGGAGTCTGTTCTTCATACATATTCCTCTTCTTCTTCCTCTCCTTCTTCTTCTTATGTGTATGTGTGTGTGTTTTTGTTTCGTTTATGATTTTCACGCCGTTGTGTCAGTCGACGCCGTTGCACCCCTAATGCTGCACACAGTGCCTAACTACTTAACTTAACGTCTAGTGTTCGGCTTCGAGTCAACGCGGACATCATGACGCGATCATCAGCTACGCGCGCAGCCTCGCAGATTACAAAGTGCGCCGAAGCCAAGATCTCCATCGGTCTCGGTCGGTCGCCGGCCTAGTAACCACCTCTATTCATCACGAGTCGTACAGAATCTTGAATCAATTAAGTAAGACGGCAAATCTCTGAGCATGGGGGCAGTGTCTTGGAGGATTGGAAGAGAGACCCATACCATACCATATTAGCACCTCAACCGTCGTTGTCGTCGTCGTCGTCTTCGCGACGCAACCTTCTCTCTCTCTCTCCTTCATCATCGACGTCGGCGTCGTCGTATCTTTCTTATGGTCGTCCGTCTTGGCACTAGCGTCTTGCAAACGCCGCAGTCGCATATCGACTTGTTGCCGCCGCCACTTTCCTCACTTTCCTCGCGAGCGGTAATCAATTGCCGTCCCTCGATTACGTTGTCGATTACCAGTTCTAGGACTCTACTACGACTACTAACTAATACTACAACTATTGCCCCTGTTGCTGTTATTGCAGATAGGTACTAGTTATCGTGTGTGTGTGTTTGTGGTGAATTTGTGGTGATTATTAATCGTAACGCAGTTTCCGCTACCGCAATGTGACTTGGCGACGCAGCCACTCTTCTACGTGAAGCAGTTAGCTGCTTGCCATCAATCAATCACCTTTATCATCATTAGTAATATTTTTACTCATATTATGATGATTATTATTCGTCGTCGTCGACAACAATACAATTGTCGTTAGCTTACACTGTCACTGCATTGCGTAGGTATCATTTTTGTTGCTAATACCTGTTGTTGTGGTTGTTGTTGCTGTCGTGGTTGTTACGCCGTTTTATTACTGTCATCTATCGTACTACGAAACGGAGTCGTTTGATATTGTTGTTTTGCTTTAACGTAGAGTCGCCTTTCGGGGATCGTCTTCGTCACTTGGCAGTGCAGTTTGGCGTTATTGTCGGCGCTATCATGGCATATTGTTACTGAGTGTTCTTGTTGGACGCTAGTGTGTTGTTATTGGTGCCGTTGTTCTACATTCTGTTCTGCTGCTGACACTGTAGTTGTTGTTGTTCTTGTTGTTGACGTCATCGTATTTATAGTATTAATATCATTATTATAACAAGGCAACGATAGCAAGCACAATTACTAAGTTGCCCAAAAACTGTGTGGTTTCACAGAGGACGTGAAAAAATCGAATAAAAACAACATTGTATTGCGCCTCTACTCTACCGTTCGACTACCGTTTGTCTCGGACGCGTGTCTAACGAGTATTGATTGCTTCAACGAGGTGACAACGGCGGCTGTTGCGTGCGAGACACGATACACACGTGCATCATTGGCAGTATACGAGATGGGTATATATATATATATATATATATATATCTGAGAGATAGTAGAAACAGAGATCGAAACCGCAGACGACAAACTCTAGTTAAGTTTCGGAGCCTATCTAATTCTAGTTATTCACTACGGTGAATGCGGCTCGCGTCAGGTGCCGAACACACCTGAACGAGAGAGGTACGAAGAGACGCAGAGAAGAACGGCATTGCAAATAAGAGCCTAAGCGAACCTAGCGAATCCGCGGGTCGCTAGGTCGCGGCGGACGTCGTCGCCGTCGTCTCACGTCATTGCGAGACAAATTGTAGTGACAAATTAGTAGAAGCGATTCATCACACATTCGCGAACAACCCACGCGTACCACGACCTCCAGCCCGGGAAGAACCAAACGTTCCGAGCGTGGCCAGAGGTGGTAGTCCGACCTGTTGTCCTGCTGGAGGAGCAGCAGCGGACATATATATATATATATACACATATATATATACAAGTATGTAAAAATTTATATAAATATATATATATATATATATGTATATACATTTTTTTAAATGTATATATACAGATATATATATATATTCTTATGTATATATATATATATATATGTATATATACATTTTTTTAAATGTATATATACAGATATATATATTCTTATGTATATATATATATATATATATATACATACATAAGTAAATATATATATATATATATATATATACGTCCCAGTTACAGAATGTTGCTGCTGCTCGGAGGTAGATGGACAATAGTCGAGTGGCGTGCCAGACTGAGGCGGGACTGAGGCGAACGGAGGAATGCATTGAAATTTCGACAATATACTAAGTGAAGTCTAGAGGAGGATAGCAAAAGAGAGAAAGAGAGACACACACATACACGACGAAGAACACGTGACGGTGGTCACACAAGGAGCATCTAATCTGGTCCTGCTGGCTGAGAGGCCAAATTGCACTGGCCGCAGCTGGTCGAGCACCAGCGCCTCCGGCCCGCCCCCACCTTCACAACTGCCCTCACACGCAGTGCCTCTAGCAGTATATCCATCCGTACCAAAGCCAACCCCTGTCGTAGAGGGAGAGTTGTGGTTGTTGTTGTCATAGTGTTTTCGTCGGTCGGAGAGAATGGCAGTGTTGATCCGGGGGCTGGTCAGTGTGTTTCTGCTCAGGTGCTGCGTTGAAGGTACCGGCCATTATTTGCCAGTCGGGGGTGGCGGCTTGTGGGAGAGAGAGTGTGCGGCGGGTCGGGTCTTCTGCGTCGTTTTCTTCTGCTTCAGCTTCTTCGAGTCGTTGTTGTAGCTGCTGTTCTTCGTCTACGAGATGCCGTGCTGCGTGGACAGGTGGCTCTTAAGCGATGGTTTCTGAGTGAAGCGACGACTGCAGATGTTGCACTCGTAGGGCCTCTCGCCTGGCGTGGGATCATCGACCACATCCACAACAACGACCACGTTGCGGGCACGTGACACACGCCACGACGCCACGACACCACGCCAAAGCAAACGAAAACATAGACAACAATTAGACAGACATTAATATTAATTAATTAAGAAATTAATAATATTAATAATAATAATAATAATCTCGTTCGGCTGTCTTCGCTTCCCATGGCACCTCATAATGAGCAAATTATTATTATTATTATTATTATTATTATGGCTAACAATCGTAAGTTAATAGGATTGCGCAATTAATCAACATATATATATATATATATATATATATATATATAAGAAATTATAATTATAAAATAATATTAATAATATTGTTCGGCTGTCGTCGCGTCCCATGGCACCTCATAATGAGAAAATTATTATTATTATTATGGGGAACAATCTTAAGTTTATAGGATTGCGCAATAAATCAATATATATATATATATATATATATATATATATATATATATATATATAAATGTATATACATATGTACAAACCAGTATGCGTCCTCTGGTGCCTGCGAAGATGGCTCGGCGTTACAGCGTGATAGTCACAGAACTCGCATCGGTACCTCCCGGCAGGCTTGCCGGACGAGATCGGCGAGTCTATGAGGGGTGCCCGATGAGCCGCAGGGTGGCCTGGGTGCGGACTCAACGGCGGGCCCTGGGCTCCTGCCGCAGCGCCGAACAGCATCAATTTCTGGGACAAGCTAAGCTCATGGAGGCGTCGGAAGAGCTCGAGCGGACTCGGAGGAGAGTCGCCGCTGCCCGGCCCACTCGGATTACTCGGGGGTACGGGACTGCTCGAGACGATGGCGCCACCGTTCAAGCCGCCACCCCCGCCGGGGCCGCTGCTGCTTCCACTGCTACTGCCTCCGCCTCCGTTGTTGTTGGTGTTGCTATTGTTGTTGTTGTTGTTGTTGTTGTGGCTGCTGGCAACCCCCGCTAAAACCCCGTGAAGACCGCCCCCGTTGAGCAGTTGGCTCGCCTGGTGCAAAGACGCGACCCCGCCCGTCGGGGTCAGCGAAGCCGGCATGATCTCCATCGAAGGATGATTTAGTTCGAGTCCGGGATAGGCGTGTTGTTGTTGCTGCTGCTGCTGCTGGTTCGCCTTCGACAAAACAGGAACGAGTGAAATGCCGTTTCCGCTTGGCAGCGTTGGCGATGCCGGGCCAGTGGACGAATCTGCCTTGGCTGAACAGCATGTCAATGGTGATGATGACGGTGGTGGTGATGATGATGGTGATGACCACGACAATGTCATCGAGATGAGGGCCCCCGGCAATTGCACGCACACGTAAAATACGTACACAAATGGAGAGAGAGAGAGAAGAGAGGGGAGACAAAACCACACAAAACCGGACGACACCGGATAGCACAAGAACAAAAAGCACAAACAAATCGTTATTGCGTTAAAAACATACACACAGTAGTTTCCATCAATGAATAGCAACAACAACAACAAGAACAACAACGACTGCCTTGTTTAGCTTCTCGCATAGGTTCTACTGGTAGAAGGGGGTACCGAAGGGCATATCGATGTGATGGATAATGTGAGAAGTGTGTAATCATGTAGCAAGTACGACTACTACTGTTTGTTTGTTGCTCGTTTTCGGGGGTCTTCGGCTGCCGGGCAGTTGCTTCCCGACGCAGCCGAGAATCGCCAGCAGTATTCACGCAGACGCTACCTAACAAACACAACGCAGGCAAACGTCGAAAGACAACAGAGCTCAATCAAGTCAGCGAAACCGGAAAAGTTTATTTGAAAGACCCGGAGAGCGGGCGGGGGGGGGGGGCGCGGTTGCACTGCACCCCCACCGACGCCGGGGTTGGCGTGTCGCCGTGGTCGCTGCTGCTGCAGCTACTGCTGCTGCTTTCGGAGCCTGGAGAGCCCTGCAAGACAATAGACAGGCTCTGCGCAGACGGCACGACAAACGTTCGATTTCCAGCTGACCCCGACTTACGACGTAACAGAGCGACAGCAAGCGGAAGAACAAGGAGCAGAACAAGAAGAATAAGAAGGAATAGAATGAAGAGTAGCATAGAAAGAAGAGGAAATAAAGAGGAGAAAGGTGGCTTCTATCATGCGCGTTCATTCGTTCGTATGACCACCTTTCGCCAGCGAGCAACAGATTCGGAGATCATATAGTAGTAGTAGTAGTAGTAGTATCAGCCGTCGCCGCAACAGCAGCATCATCCCCACCTTCACCACCATCGCCACAATCGAATCATCACCAGCAAACAAAACGACGTGTTTTTCTTCTTCTTCCTCTACTTGGCTATACGGCGACGCTCGGCGACGCTAAGCAATCAAAGCGTATTACATTCGCTTACGGTGTAGCCGGCGGAAAACAAGCGACGTACATATAGTCAACCAGATCGAGAAAGAGAGAGGTGGAAATAGATCTGCTCGGATTGCTGGTCCTGGATGTATATATATATATATATATATATATATACACACCACGTCTAAGCCCTGTATAGATATAATAATAAGTAAATTCAATTTTGTTTAATACTATTGCTGCGGTTGTTTATTTTGCTGATGTTTATCAGGATATGCTACGTGCCGCTTTACATGAGAATTCGTTTCGGCTATCATCTTCGTTTTTAGATATTCAACGAGACGAGCTTCGACGGCTCTCTGGCACTTTCTCGTTCAGTCTGTACGCCACTCGTCGCATGCAGCGAAATTCGGAGCATCAAGAAAACGACGGAGAGATGTAATACAGTAGATTTAATCGTAGTAGTAGTAGTAGCAATGGTAGTAGTTGTAGTAGTAGTAGTAGTAGCAGTAGTTGTAAGAGTCGACGAGGACAACGACAACCTCAACGAGCAATGGGGTTTCGTTCTTCACGTTGCGTTACGACAATGGGTCGTTTCCCGTCTGCATTCATCTTTCGTAGGACATATCCATTGTCGATACAATTCGGTAGGGGGGCGCCGTCCAGCCAGATCGCCCACCCACCCGCCCGTATCCCTCCCCATCGTCTCGTCCCGTCTGGTCAAGAAAGCCTTCCGCTCCAGCTCCTGTGACCGTCGTCCTGAATGTCAAGCCTTCACCACCACCACCACCACCAACTACCGTGCAGGGCCGACGTACGTCTCAGAAACCTTCAAAGGCGCGGCGCATGCGTAGAAAGTCAATCAGACAGTCAGGCTGTCGGGCACTCAGCACTCAGTTAGCACAGCCCAGCCAGCTACTGCGGCTGTGCTAACAGACCAGCACAGTCTGGCGGCAGCGTTGTCGCAGTTGGAGGAGTCGACAAGAGCATCATGCAACATCATCGTCTTCTTCACCACCATCAAGATCTTCATCACCATCATCATTATTATCTTCATCACCATCATCATCATCATCTTCATCACCAACATCATCATCATCATCATCATCACGGATGCTGCTCGTGACGATCATGTGCGGCTAGCAGACGTCGGCTGTACTCCGTTGTTCGTTCCAGTAGCTGTTTCGCCAGCCTGCCTGCCTGTCTGGCTCAATCAGTATCGCCTGTGTTGTCAGTTTTTCCTGTCCGGCAGAGGTCTTCTTTTTCTTCCTAATGTCCATCCTGTTCTCCCTCTCTTGCTTCTCTCTCTCTCTTTCTCTTCTTTCCCTCTCGTTCTCCGTTTTGTCGGCCTTTTGTTTCCCGTTTATCCTGGACGTGATGGTTCATCCCCCGCTGTCAGCGTCAACGTATGCTGCCCCTTCTCTCTTTCTTTCTCTCTATCTCTCGAATTTACCGCCTACTAATACCATTGTTGTTGTTGTTGCTGCTGTTGTTGTTGTTGTTGTTGCTGTTGTTGTTATTGACATATGGTGGTAGTGGAGGTCGTAGCCACTGTTGTCGTAGTCAGTCGGGTCAGCCATTTTAGACTAGCATCGCCTCTGTAGTAGTCCGTCGCGACTGTTCGCTTCTCCTTTGTTCTCTTCCTCCCTTTCTTCCCGACGACGTTTTCCCTTTCGCCGTGCCTTTTCCTCTCCGTCCGCCTTGCAAACGAACGACCTTCTTTTCTATCATCTCTGCACTAACGCACCATGATCGCCATATCGAGCTGCTCTGCTCTGCTTTTCGATCTCTACGTCAACTACGTGCGTTTGCTGTAGATTTCCATCACAGTAGAAGTAGTCGTAGTCGTAGCCGTCGAGTAGAAATCCTCCTGATGATCTGATATGAGTCATGATGACCCATGCCATCATTGATGATAGGTGTAGCGCCACCGTTTGCTGTTGCAGCTGCCACAGTTGCCCGGATTGATAGCTACCCATGGCTATAGTGGGGCAGACGGGCCGCCGCTTGGCAACGGGTAAAGATGCATGTGGGCACCGTCGGGCGACCATTCCGGCTTACGCGCGCCCAACTACAGCTCAGCTTAGCTCCTCCGGATGTCCGACACGAGGCCATCAAGCATTTTCACGCGAGCACCAAAATCTCATCGAGCCATTCACGGCCATTACGGCTATCGCGGCCATCGGCACCACCACTACCATAACCATCAACCGACATCAAGTCGGCTGCTCCCCCGCACAGATCAGAGGGGAGAAAACGTCGCACAAGGGGCATTGGAGCGTACGGGCGGGCGCGTAGGGGGCTGTTGGAGGGCATTGAGAGAAATCGCGATGAGATGGGAACGGGGGGGAACGACAAACACGACGATGACAACATCGAACACGACGACCACGACTACAGCAACAACAATAACTACGACTATGACAGGGAAATGCGCGTGAACAATGATAGCGGGGCAGAACCAAAGGGTCAGCCAGCCAGTCTGTTAGCGCAGCGAATCCTCATCCGTCCGACATCACAGACTGTTTGCCTGTCTGTTCCTGCGTGCGTGTGGGCGCATCTATCTATCTATTTCTCTCTATCTCTCGGTAAGAGGCGTTCGTTCGTATTTGCTGAACAGCGCGTAGGACGGCGGCGGCGGCAGCGACGCCAAGAGCGGCGGACGTAAGCGTCGATGATCCAAACGGAAATCTGTAATAAAAACAACACGTTAAATCCCATCTAACAGCAGCAGCAACAGCAACAGATTGCGGTTGTTGGCATGGCGGCGGGAACCAACCACCCAACGAACGGTTCCCGCCTCCGAATATCAAGCATCCTAGTGGCAGGCATTGGCACTAGCGCTGAACTGTTACGGTACGGCTGTCCGCGCGGCCCCGCTGTTGTTGACGGTCATAGACATAGTACGCAAGTTAAGCAAGCAGCAACCAGCAAGTCTGCCAGCCAGCCAGCCAGCCATACCGCGCAGCGTTGATCACTACCGCCATCATCGAGGAGAGCGGAGGGCCCATCATGAGATCAACTCTACTACGGCCACTCTCACTACTGTAGCTACTACTTCACTGCGACTAGCAGCAATGATGTCCCAACGTCATCCTCACTACGCCACGTTCATCACGGTCGTCGTCGTCGTCATCGTCATCATCATCATCGTAATCACCATCATCATCGTCATCACACCGTCATCAGCGCAGCAGTAATCAGCGCAGATTTATCGTCAGTCGTATACGCTATATGCTAACGACAGTGGTGGCAACAATAACGACCCCATGGCGAGCGGCAACGAATCGGACGGACATAGTGCAGTTGTCAATCAATCACCCTGACAACAGAGGTCAATTCAAGCGGCTGTTGTAGAGGCCGGCGCCGCATTCGCCGACTAGTAGTAGTCGTAGTCCACTGGAGTTGCCCGCTGGACTAAAAACAAACGAACGAACGCCGTGATCTCTTGATTATTCATGACGAGATGGTCGTCAGGTGAAACGAAGGATGGCCGCCACGAGTGATTGGTTGGTTGGTTGGGGTCGTTCGATGTCAGACGGGCGGCTCTGTTGGCGGCGTCGCACGACGATTGCGCACGCTCTCGATCCACCGAGTCCACACCTGGAAGAAAACTTTCGGTTAGCGAACCTTATAGTGAATTCCTACTATACTGTACCGCTAGTCGCTTTTCGCACTGCGTCCGTTATTTACGCTACTCCTTCGCCGCGCGTCTTCTCGACAGCTTCCGCGTTTCCACACCGCGATTACGGTGGAGTTACGACGCCAGTGTCCGGTGTCGGCCGATATCGTCGACACCGTCGAAAACCACCGTTCGTTGGGCGATTCGCATGTATGTATGTGTCTATATGGCGATGGGACGACCATTCGACAATGACCAGGATTCAAGGAAATCTTCGGCCGAACCGGATTAGGTGCACTATCGGCGGACCCTCTTCCAAACTATATCTGATACGCTGATCCTGTGTACACGTATCGTGTTGGTGGGTCAACGAAGGGGAAATAATCTCGCCTTTGCCAATAGCGCCATATCGACTCCTGGATTGTAGCTGTGTGCTCATAGCATTCGTACTTTCCGCACACTTCTTCATTTTTTGAAGGCAATTCTTGATTCTTACACACTTCTTCCCACACAGTACCAGCCGCACCTGTACGGCGACAGAAGCAGCAGTGGTATTGAGTTCCTGGAACAGCCGCACTCCTGAAATACAAACACACACAGCAATGAGTCGATTAGAAGTTGTTTCGTTTATGGCGGACAGCTTCCTTCACACCGAAAGAAACATTCAAACGAACGTTCCTCCTAATCTTTGACTGTAACATTACAACGACCTCACTTATATTAAACGTATATTAAATTCGAAATTGGGCAGAAACGAAAACATATGAACGAACCATACTGGCTAATGTCGCTCTTAGCAAGCAGAGCCAACACGATTTATTAGAACGACTAAGCCGCAAGTGGGCTCAGAATATCTAGTCCCGATCTCTGAAAACACCTAGTGACATATAATGGTCCGCCCTAGTTCGGTCTGGTCGATACGTGGCAATGAGTACGTGCGACGCGCACAATTTAACCGTCTTTACAGTTTCGCTGGAGCACAGCTAACTCACTGGCTGCCTGTGATTCGACAGATACTTGGAACCTTGGAACCCCGGTTTTTTTTTCGGCCAGCACAGTTTACCGCACTGCCCTTCTGTAATACGGCCATTCTCGTGCAATAGCAATTGCGTCAATTTCAAGTTACAGACAGCTACACGATGCGCTGCTCCACTCCGTGCTAGCGTCGTGCCACCCGGCGTAGTATTATTTCCTGAATGAGTCCCCCCACCCGCTACGTGGGCAAAACCAGACATGCAAGACTCATGTTACCTCTCGTCACCTCCCGCATCTTCCTTCGCCTTTCTACGACCGTTCAAAAAGTCCCGTGGGGCATCAATTTCCGTCCCTAGTACTTTAGTGCTCGCTCTACGACTGCCTCTCTTCTCATTAGTCGGCGAATACCCCCCCAACCCCGAATCCTCAACACTCTACCAATGTACTTCTTGCGGCCGGGGGGCCTCAACAAAAACAGTAGCTGTGGACATCACGGTGAAGTAGCACGGACAGCAACAACAGCAGCAGCCTGCCGTCAGCGCAACTAGACACTACTGCTTCACCCTCTTAACATCTCCGTCCGTTGTCTGCCAGTGCAGTGCGTTAAACGGCTTGACGTCAGCGCCTCCGCCAAGCCGCGACAGGGTAGGTCAGTGAAGGGCAAACCTAAGCCCAGGCCATCTTTTCGGCGGCGGCCGTGTTGGCGGTTGGTTCAACACCGCCGCGTTTTTCTGCGTCTGCGTTGTCGTAGAGCTTGCTTTCCGTCCACCACCTGTGTTTGATGTGGCACAGTTGCTAGCGCTATTGGTGACACCACACCATTCTAGACGTCAGGCTCGCCTGCTTTTCCGCCTGCCGGCTCGTCCATTGTTCGGCCCAAGAGTGCTCGCTTTTCTTGAAGAAGGACGGCGGATCTGCTGTGCGATACTGCCGCAGCCCTGCTGCAGTATCGATCATTTGATAGCAGCATTTCTACTGCCATGTCACCACCAGTCTCCTTATAGCACGTTTGTACGATCGCATAGCAGCATCTGCAGTCGCAGAGCGGTTGTTGTCGACACCGACACCGCTGTCGACTTATTTCGATGCTTGATTCACGTCGGAGCGGAACTACCTAGCCCTTGGTTATAATACGTTAGCTTTCCCTATGTCTGTTTGTCTGTCTGTCTGCTTCCGTCTCTCAGAAGACAGACAGGAGAAGCGGGTAGCCTGCGCTGTAAGACCGTGATATGGCGTGCCGCGCAGGGCGCCGCGTAGCTGCATGTAGCAACCCAGTTGTACTTAGCAGTCTCGCGCGTACAAGTAACACGTCGCGCTACCAGTAAACAGTAACAGCATTCCCGCGCCACTAACGGCTGCAGGAACAAGATCAAAAACAACGGCCGTAGCCGCAGTAGCAACTGTACTATACTCATAGCCCCATTGCCCCGTAGTCCTGCCCACGGCTGAGAGAAGTGGATGAGGGGAACGGAATCAGACAGAATGGACAAGCGGTACCGTCCTGCTCTGGCATTCGTCTATGCCTTTCGCCACACACTCCAGTGGGCTGGTTTGTTGGCACGGTGGTTTCACGCTATTCGCTTCCTTCATTATTGCCCTTTTTCTTGTTCATCGTCGTCGTCGTCGTCATCGTCAATCGTCGTGACTCGCTAAGGAAAGCGCCAGGCAAAAATAGCCAAAGGTAGCCGCCGCCGCCGCCACCACTACCACCATCAACTAGCCCGCCCGCCATCGAAGACGAGATGCTGTGCAGTAACGATACCGAGAGGACCGACCAACCAACCAGTGAACGAAACCATAGAGAAACTACTTTTGCTGCAACTGTTGCTGGGGGGCTTCGGACAACGGAGCCAGCGAATGCCACATACATGCCGTGATGCCGTACCGTCGCCGGCGCCGTCGTCGTGCTGTGGAGCTTAGGAGAGGGTGTCTCTTCTTCCCCACCCAAGGCCTTACTGCTGCGACCACCATTACCACGACCCCCACTGTTACGACGACGACGACTACTGCTAGTACTACTACCACTACTTCTACGATGACTGCTAAGGGGATACCAGGCGCCCCGGAGGGCTGGCTCTTTGGGTGGCGCCTATCCGGCGGCGACGAGCGCCTCCACCACCACCACCACCATCATGTATCTATCTATCTACATCCACCCATCCAGACCCATCGACGACGACGACGATGACGCCAATGCATTGCACCCTCCTCTGTCCCTGAACCTCCCAGCCCCCGGCCGGCTCCGATGTGCGGGGCCGGGCCGGCCGGCCGGCAAACGATCGCTCGACGGGTGCGTGGGTCCAGTTCAGTAAAAGCGACGGCACCATCGCTAGCGTACGCCTAAGGCGTACGTAGTACGACTGCTGTACGTACGCAGAACGATGTACGATGCACGCACCAATCCTATCCTATATCAGCGGTCCCAGCGGCGACGGCAGCGGCGAAAACGACGAAGCAGCGCTGCCGCTCCTTCACCGCCGGGCCCCGATCTCCCCTATCTAGCCAGCCCACCCCTGGTCGGTGGCACCCCCCACCTAAGACAACCCTGCAACGACGCCTGCGGACTGGCGCCTTTGCTGCTGCTTCTGCAGCCGCCGCCTCTGCTGGTTGCCGTCTCTGTAGGGACAGCAGGAGCAATAGCAATCCCGGCCGACGTTACAACGACGACGACGACGACCACCACCAGCGAAGATAAAACATAGTAAACGAAGATCGCGACGAAAAGTCCTCTCCTCATCGGCGGCAGTGCCGTTTCCCAACAGCCCATACACCACCCACCGCCTACTATTCAGCCACCACTACATAACGCAGAAAGCTGGCTGCAAGAGTAGCAGCAGCGGCAGCAGCAGCAGCGGGAATGAAAGATATGAGGGGAATTATTGCTCAACGTTTCTCGCAGCAGCAGCAATAGTCGCGTAGAAGCACACTAGAAGCACGATCACGCAGGACAGCGATGGCAGGAAGACGGCTACGACTCTGGCTGGCTGGCTCGCTGGCGCCTCACTTCTGAGAGCTGACTACTAGCTACGAAAGCTGTACGTGGGGGGCCCTTGAACTCCTTGCGTGCCTGCCTGATGATGCTGATGATGACGTAGACGGAGGCAAACGCGGCGGTAAAAGGGCACAGAAGAAGGGGCGGATATAAATGAAAGAGAGCGAGGGTAACAGCAGCAATAGCAGTAGGAGGAAGAAGACGACGATGCCAGCGACAACGACGACGACCGCTGCGATGCAGGAGACGACGACGACATCTCTCAAACTTCAAAGCTTCCGCTCTCCGATCAAAGGAGAGGAGCGCGCGAGAACAGGAGAAAGAGAGAGAAACAGGGAGCAATCTCATAGATCGCGCGATCGCTGATGCTGTCCCACTACTGTCGTCGGCGCCGGCGCCGCCGTCGCCGTTGCAATTGTCGGCTAGAGCCGGAGCCACCACAACAAATCCCTCTCCCTTTACATCCATCGTTCCTAAGGCTTCCTCGTTCAGCCATTGCCCAACGACCACGTGTACTGGGCAGTGGGATAGAGAGAGGGAGAGAAGAGGGGGACTAGGAAAATATCCTGGTCGGGAAGGAGGCGCAGGTCGAACAGCGAAGAGGTTCTGCTACACTGCCGGCTCCCGGTCCCCCTTCCTACTCTCACAAGCAGGATTGTGCGCCCCTTTCTCGACGAGGTCAAGCAAGCTAGCGGGCAAGCTGGCAAGTCAACTATTGAGCCGCCGCCGCCACCACCACTACCATCGTGGGCGGAGCGGGTCGGGCCGGTGTGGGGAGGGCAGTGCAGGACAAAGAAAGCTAGAATATAGGGATGTAGATAGAAGATGGGGGAGGTGGGCAGGGATAGCAAGCATGGGATGATGGCAAGGAAACAGGGTTGACATGGTTGAAAACAGGGCAGGCGGGAAAGAATATATGGGGTGGGGGAGAAGATGTTCAAAACAGGGGCGCAGACAGAGACGACAGGAGCACTGGCAGAGGGAGCGCTATGGGAGGAAGGCACAATAGAGGGGAGGCCATTTACGTAAAGGCGCGCCACGGACGACGACGACGAGAAGTCCTGTCCCACATCCTAACAGCGCGTGGGTAGGGCTGTGTGTGTATGAGACGGCAAGAAAAGGAGGGGTTCGTTGCTCGGGAAGTGGACGGGGAAACATTGGGAGGGTTCGGCGTGACTGGTTGCCGGTCGGTTGTTTGGCGGGCCCACCGTCCTCCCTATGTTGCTGAGGGGAGGGGGAAAGATCCGTCCGCCTGCCGCCAGACAGAACCAGTACTAGGACGGATAGACAGACAGGATAGCAGCTCTGGTCTGCTGCTTCTCTCGCGCCCGGCAAGCGAAGGCAAGAGAAGATCTTCCTATCGACATCCAGGACTGCTTTGATGCTGCTGCTGCAGCCGCTACTACCAAAGCCATAGACCCCGTCGTCGGTGTTACCGAGACTGCCGCCGCTACAGCTCACTCGGCTTTGCTGGTTGGGAGCTAGCCAAGGCAAACCGGGGTATCGGACGACTCGACGGGACGGCACGAGACGGGACAGGATAGGACCAGTGCAGGGCGGGTGGATGGCTTGTCAGTGAGCTGGCTGGCTGGCTGGCGGCCGGGTGGGCCACATAGCAAAGCACAGCAGGACAGGATGGGGCTTGAGGGCCTGGACTGCGTGGTGAGAAGCAGAGGCAGTGGTAGCAGTACGGGATGGCGGCGCAGGAAGACATCACCGACGGACCTGCGGACGGATGACGACGAAACCACTACGACTACAACGACCAGAGCAGAGTCAGCAACGACGAGAGCAGCAGTCTCTTCACTCGCGGCCGACGAGAAGCCTGCTGGCACTGCTGAGAAAGAACTGGGGCGACTGACTGACTACAGAGACCTCGTAGCCCCAACCAACCCAATCCAGCCCAGCCCATACCCCATACGACAGATACACACAGACAGGCGCCTGTACATACAGGCGCCGCCGCCATACACACACGCACGTAGATAGACACCCAAAATGGAGATCCATCTAGGAGTGCTGCTGTTGCTGCTGCTGATGATGATGATGCTGCTGCTGTTCCTCCTGCACATCCTGCAATGTGGAGAGGAGTGGGAAAGCCCTGGGGTAGGGCGGGGGTGCTATAAAAGACACGACGACGCCAGGCCGCCACGTTGGCGGGCGCCGTCGTTGTCATCGGGGACGACCCGCTTGCTCTGCACATGACGATCAACTGCCATCCACCAGCTCGTGTTGCCGTTACTTGCCAGTTTGCCGAGGCCAGGCTAGAGTTCTAAGGATACAGCAGGAGCAGCATTTGCAGCGACAGTGGTAACAGCAGCAAGACGCTGGCTCTGAAGCGGGAGGCTCGTCGTTGTCGGTCCGTCGACCCAAACCTCGAACCTCGAAGGGAGCGCACCAGACGCGGGCGCTTAGGATTCCCGGAAAATACGCACCACTTGACGATATCCCTCCCGCACACTGTTTGTCACCGTATATTTCTTCTTTTCGTAACAACCACGTGGTTAGGTGCGCAAACCTTCCAAACGTTTCTAGACCAGATTCACGTGCTAGTAAGTCTGCCTTGCCCTCGTTCCTTCGTTCATCTCTTCCTGCAGCAATAGCATAAAAAAAATCCCAGAAACGCCAAAAACTTACGAGCAAGCAGGCGAACACGTTGAGAGAGGACCACGGTATGATAATCAGGTCAAGAAAAATACGACCCTAGCTGGCTTTTTCGTATATGATATCCAATGTTGGCCGTCCGATAGTCGGTCTCTGCCCGAATGCACCCGCGCGGCCGTTTAAGGCGCCCATAAGTTTTAGCTTTCGGCTATCTGCAAAATGGGTTCCCTCATATCTAGCATCAAATGTATGCAACAGCAGGGTTAGGGATATCGTGATAGGAAACGAACAGTGACCTGCAGCTACAGGGGATTCCTACTAGAACCTTGCCTGCATACTTCATAGAGCAAAAACCGTATGAATATAAATATATATATATATATATATATATATATATATACATACATATATATGACCATATTACCCACTCAGAAACACCTCATAGCACTTCCAAGTAGTTTGAGAAAAAAAACAACTTCCAAGAAAAAGCATAAGCGAGTAGCGAATAAAGGACAAATATATATATATATATATATATATATATAGATCCACAGACACAAGATATCTGGCTGCTTCTCGATTCTGCATCCTAAACGCACACAGGTTATCCGACGTTCAACAGGCCCTGCAAGCTGCACTGTTGTTGTTGCCGTCGTCATCATCATCGGCGTTGAGGTCCTGCTGCGAGAAGCGTTGCGATACGCCGTTCCACTCCACCCTCTCACTAGTGTAGGTTACCCACTACGACTACGACCACTACAGACTACCATGTCGTCTGCGAGTGGTGAGGCGCCGCCTTGCCTACCCCAACCTCCATCGACAATCTGTACATTGGCATCGTACAATATCGAGTCGTGTATAAGAGGCGCGGTCGGTCCCGGAGCGAGCGCATTGCTTGCTTGCTAGGTGGCTGGCTGTCTCGTTCGCTCACTCGGGCCACCGATACGTTTTTCCCTTCTCCTTTTCCTCCTCCTCCTCCTCCTTCAGTGCATTGACTGACTGACTGACTGACTGGTCAGGCGACGAGGACGATGACGAAACCCAACGACGAAGACCAACTGCATTTCCTACTAGAAGCACCTACTAGTGTACCGTGGGGGGAGGAAGAGGAAGAAGAAGAGTGAAGAAAGAAACGTGGGTTGGTGTTTGTTGTTGGTCGTCGTCGTCCCCGTGCGTCCTGTGCACAGTAGAAGTTGTAGTAGTAGTTGCAGTTGCAGTAGCAGCACAGTATCCACCGCGCGGCGCAGCAGCGGGATGAGGGGCCGCCATGTACGGTTGATCGGCTACCATCCTTTACGACCATGAGCAGAGCCGCCGCCGTTGCCGCGGCGGCGGCGGACGTAAACGGGGCCAACCTACTACTCGGGCTACTACTACTACTATTACTAGTATACCAGCCCAACTAAAGATAACATAGCCACCACCACCACCACCCATAGGCACACATTTCGCTCCGGGGCCCTTACCCCCAACCAAGCCCCCGACGAATGGACAGACAGAGAGACAGACTGACTGGCAGACCCCCACAGACGGATAGATAGCTAGATAGACGAACAGGGGTACAACCCGGCCCACCAACCCACCTCCCATGGACGCCGCACCCAGCAGGAGAAGATTCGGGAAGACGGGGTTGGGGGGTGCGTGTGGGGTGCAGGGACTAGCCATGAGTATAGGGTGGTAGTAGCAGTACAAGTCGTAGTAGCAGCTGCGTGATAGTGATTATGTAGTAGTTGTTGTAGTAGTAGACGTAGTAGCGGTGGATGGATGACTAAATATGAGAGAGGGCGCCCCGCGGGGCCTACCCCACCGCCGCCTCAAGACACAAGCACTCAGGCCGGCAGGGCCGACGGACAACAGACAAATACAGGCACGCAGCAAGACGGACAGACAAACATACAGGCACGTTGAAATACAGGAACAGACAGAAAACTAGCAGACAGACAGAGGGACTGACGGAGGGACGGAGAAGCTGGGTCGTTTGGTGCCGCTGCCGTCGACCGCCTGCTGCCCCTTCAAACTTAGACCACACACACACAGGCGTACACAAGCACATACATACACAGCCATACACCCATACACATATATCTGCTGCTGCTGATGATGTGGACTGTGCTGGATCCGAGAGGGTGGAGGAGTATAGGGCCGCCCGCCTGACAACGGCGGCCGGAGGGAGCAACGATGGCAAGCAAACGGGCGTCAGCATCGTCGACGTCGGCGACAGCAACAACAACAACAACGTCAGAAACTATGGAGACGAAGAAAGGGCCCCTCCTAAGGCTTGGCCGGCCTGCCGGGTGTCTGTCTCCCTCTATTCCTCTTTATTTCTCTTCCTAGCTCGGTCGCTACCTCGGTCTATGCCCCGCTGGCTAGCTGGTTGGCTGGCTGGCTGGCTGGCTGACTAACTGACTGACTGACTAGGGAACAGGGGCAGAACCCATTTAGCCACAATGGAACTAGCGCTTTTGCCAGCAGCGCAGTGTTGGGAATGGCGAAGAAGTAGGAGAAGGAAAGTAGGAGATGGGAAGGCAGAAGCCGAATAGTACGGTAGCGGCTGCCACGACAGCGACAACGGCACTCCTAAGAACCACCACCACCATCATCGTCGCCATCATCATGATCTACCATCACGACGCAGTAGTTTGGCTTCTGCTGCTTCTGTTACTGCTGCTACTACTAATACTACGAACACTCCTGCTGCTACTAGGCCACCCTACAATGCTATAGTCCTATGATCGTAACCGCCTTTACCTCCACCACCACCAACCAACCAACCAGCGAACCACTGCTAGGCACTGGTGAGCTGACATACTTTATCTCCGACGACGATTCCACGACGCCATCCCAAGTTCAACTCACGGAGCTGTTCCTCGTTTCTTCTTCGACTCTTCTGTTCGCTTTGCTTTGCCCTTCCTTCAGCTTCGCCGTTCGCAGCGGTTGTCCCCACCGTATGAGTGGGGTACCAGTCATACCCTTTGAGAGCGCAAATCGCGATATGCGCTCTAGATAAGTCATACGCGGCCGTCGCCGCCGCCGCCATCGCTACGGCCGCTTTGCTTATATACTAGCAGTGGCAGTCGTTGTTGTATAAGTAGCGTCGTTCGTAGTAGTAGTAGTAGTAGTAGTAGTAGTACCGGTAGTACAGCCCTCATCAGCATCTTCAGCGGCCAACCATTTATCCGGCGGACATTGTTCCTACACCCAAGAAAGTTCGTCCCGCCTAAGCTGGGCAGAGCAGAGCACATTGCTTTTCACCCTCATATACTTGTTTGTTTTACGACGACATCTCGGCATCGCGGCGGCTCCGCGAGTCTGGTGCGAGCATTGCTACGGACAGCCTAAGATTAGCAACACGTTGCATCAATCGAATGCATAAAGGTATACGACGGCGGTAATGACGATGATGGTGGTAGGATGGCAATCGTTTCAATTGTGGCATTGCCCATTCCGGCCAGCTCATGGTGGTCATTTAGCGAGCACTAATCAGGCGGATCGACGACGGTCAAAGTAAACGCGTCGTTGTCATCTGCGTTTCGTCTATATGTATATATATATATATATATATATATATATATATATATATATATTTAGATATATATAGTCCCGGCGCGCCAATCCGTCTACTAGCATTGCTCCATTGCCAGTCAATGATGTCGCTTGCTCTTCGTCGAGATCAGTTGGCATCATTCTTTCACTGACTACTCGCTCTCTTTCCTTCCTTCTTTATTTCTTTCTTTTTCGATCTCTCAAGATGTTTCTCTCATTCTCGCGCCTTCTCTCACTCTATAAATATATCTTTCTGTCTTTCTTTCTATCTTTCACTGTCTATCTCGATCGTCGAAAAACAGATACAGCACGATGAAGCTGGCCCCGACGGACGCCAGAACGAGGGGAAAAACGCAGAGCAGACTCTCAGAGGACGACGAGGAGAAGCCGGAGCCGGGCGAGAAGACATACTGATCGGACTCGGCCGAAAGTCAGCAGAGACAAAACGAACAACAAGATAAAATGATGACGAAGAAACGCAAGAAAAAGAAGGAGAAGAAGACACTACTTGGCATTTCGATGCGGATCGACTCCTAAAGCACCCATTCATCTATCGATTCGGCCATCCAGCAGCCGGCCATCCAGACAGCCAAACACCCACACAGCCCCAACAAGAAGCGACCGAGCACCCCCCCCCCCCCCGCCCCCCGCCTTTGCCCTATCGCACACGGCCACTTACCCGCCTGCCTCCGTGATCTGCCACCGATCAACGACGACGGACCGTCTACGTGCCCTTTCCTCGGGCGAGTGACTCTTCCTTGCACATTTACCGCGCTCTTTCCTATCGTCGCATTTCGTTCTTCCGTGTTGTTCTGTTTTTGGCCCTTGTCCTCCGCGCAGCAACCTCCGCACACTCTTTCTCTCTTTCGATATATCTCTAACTCGGTATCTCTCTCTCTCACGCGCCCTCTTGTTTCGTCTCCTAGCTTCACACTATCTTTCATTTCATTTCTCGTTCCGTGTGTCTCGACGATGCCCTGCTCCTGCGCGGAGGAGCTCAACTCGATGCATCGTCGTTTTGTCTTGTCTGCTCCGCCAGGCCATACGAATCGAGTCTTTCTTTCTAGCGGCGTGGTAGCAGTTTCGTTGCTCCAATGCTCACTCTTGTTGGGCTATTCCTCTCTCTCTCGCCCCCCCCCCCTCCCTCTCCCTCTCTCTGAGATTTATCCCCTCACCGTCGACAACAGAGCCGGCGATGAAGTTTGTCCACAGCCGCCGCCACGCAACTACAAGGGCAGGCAAATGGTGGCGGCACAAGGCGGCACGAGGTAGAAGTGCTAGTGGCCCGACCAATGACTTTGACTTTTTGACGAGGACGACAACAGAGCCGATTGGGCCACATCATCCTGATGCCATCCTGATGCAAAACAGCCTCCCCGCGTTGACTTGTTCGCATTACGACCATGATCGTAGACGAGTAAGAAGAACCAGAAGAAGACGAAAGAAGAAGCAGCATAGCTAGCTGAAAAACAGCCCCCCGAGCTGAACGGGTAGTGGTAAGCCATGGCAAACGTAGAAATACGCCTGTGTCTGCTGCTCTATCGGGCAGCACGCACGGATATATGAGCAAACGAGCGAAAAATTGAGACAGGCTGAGAGAGGGGTGGTAGACGAATTAAAGTGCCAAAATGCATATATGTATAAGCCGCAAGAATTTTCTACGTGGCGGAAACACACCTTTTTCCTGACAATGACAATCAATAATTACTGCTAATATACTTTAAATAAATATGCTTTGTCGGGCGGAACCTCAGCCAAGACTTAACGTCCACGGGACTGCTTTTTGCATTGCTTCGTAGACGGATCCCCATAAATACAAATGTGCAACGGTGGGGCTCGAACTCGACAACGTTATTTGTTATATTACTGCCACTTCGACTACTACTACTACGATTTACAAAATTATCTGCAAAAACCAAACCTCTATGACACTCGGCGGAGGTCGCTCAAGACCGAGATAAATAATCCTCGATTTCAACTGTACTATACGTATATCCATAAATATATATATATATATATATATACATATATATACAGGCTGTGTGAATATGTATATATATACATACATATATATATATATATATACATACATATATATACAGGCTGTGTGGATATGTCGCCATAGATCTCTTTCCATCTATCCAGCCAACGGCCTCCGACATTAACGTTGACGTTGGTTGAACTCGTTCGTGGTCGAATAGTAAGTACGTGACAATTTTGTAACCGTTTGTCTTTCGGTGCGTCAAGCCATAAATCCGTTATGTGTTATTACTTGCTACCGCATCGGAGTGTGTTGTGCTGGTAGTTACGGACCCTATTATAGTTGTAGATATTGTTATTGTTGTTGTTGTTGTAGCTGCTGCTGTTCTTATGCTGGCGTGATCGCTGTTGCGATGATTGCTCTGATAGCAATTGTCATAGTGTCTTCGTGTTAATGTTTGTTGTTTTTGTTGTTGTTGTGTTTATGTTGTTGTTACGCCTGCCTTTGGTGCGACTTATCATCAACAATAACAATGCCACCACGAAGCCACCACCACCACCATCACCATTACCAGCATCACCCACTATAATGCATGCCATAGAGGCCAACCAGTTGTCGCGGAGGCGAGATTCCTCATTGTCACGCTCTCCTCGTCGGCGGCGGCAGCGGTGGCTGATGATGATGATGATGATAATAATGACGACGACGGCAACAACAACACCAACAACAACACCAACAACAACGGCAACAACAACGACGACAAGACTCAGCTACCGCAGTTGATGTAGCTGCTGGTCCCGCTGTTGCTGCTGCTGCTACCGTTGCCGCCACGGCCGACTAACACTTGTAAATTCTAGTTGGCCAGAGAGCACAGACACACGCGAGTATGACAAACCGTCGAGATGACCCCGCGTACAGCCTATACCTACCGTTGTTGTTGTCGTTGTCGTTGTTGTTGTCGTTGTTAGAGGAATTGGCATGGCTGCTTCTGCCGCCGACCCTACGGCCGTCATCAGCCTCTCCCACTCTCCTTCTCACACAGACAGACACACTCGATGTCTCTCTACTTCACTTAGAATATCTCTTTTTCTCTTTCACTCTATCCCTCACTTAGAATCGCTCTACCCCTCACTTAAAATCGCTCTCTCTCTCTCTCAATCGCGCGCGACTTTTGCTGCTGCTCCCGGCGCGCCGATATTTTAAACGTTGCTCACTCGACACGTTGTTAACGCTTGCTGCCGCGAAGTTCGACCACGAATCCACACACGGTCGAGCCATATTACCACACATAGCACACAGACGTGTACACACAAGCATACATTCATACATACATACATACACGCACATAGACATACATACATCCATCCATTCCAGACGACGCATCGCGAGATGGAGTCTATGATACATGACGAGGGACGACGACGAGCAACAGCAACAACAACAACACAACAACAACAACGACAACAACAGCAACAACAGCAGCAGCAGTAGCAACAACAAAACAGCAACAACAACACAACAGCAACAACAGCGACGCTAAGGAACGCTCGCTACGAACAGCCCAAGTAACAAGCGATGGACGTTCGGAGACATGCGGATGGACATGCGACTTGGACGGAACGAGAGAGCGCAGAGACACTTTGATCGAGGTAGCTAGCAACACACCGCCATTGTTGTCGGTGTTGTTGTTGTTGTTGTTGTTGTCGGTGTTGCTGCTGTTGCTGTTGTTGTTGTTGCTGCTGCTGCTGCTGCTGTCATTATCGTTTATCGTATTCGAGACTTTATAGTAGCCTAACATTCATCGCTGGCGCCGAGGACGAAAAGAGGAAGTGTTGTCATCATTGCCGACGCTTAACATACATCAGCAGCAGCATCATCACCATCATCATCAGCAGCAGCAACAACAACAGCAACAACGAAGTCGACGACGACGACAACAACAGGAGAGACCACGGTCACTCTTCTTTTAGCAACAACAGCAGCAGCAGCAGCAGCAGCAAAGCATAGACAGGAGGAGGAGGAGGAGCGGCGGCAGCAACAGTAATGATTGTCATGAACAACAACAACACCATCATCATTAACAAAAACCACATCACCATCATTAACAAAGACAACATCACCAACAACAACAACAACACCACCATCATCACCATCACCATCATCACTATCACCATCATCATCATCGTAAACAACAACAGGATCATCGCACCTCTTTCTTACTACGGCGACGCCACCGTAGACCACGATGGCTGCTGACCTGTCTAATCGTGAATGACCTGAGAGTGGTCAGGTCTTGCAGCAAGCAGCACGTGGCGAGTGGCTGCATGGCTAGTGCAGATATTGCTATTCTGATTAAAATGATTAGCATAATGATGATGATGATGATGATAATTAAATTGATGTAATTGATAATGATGATGATGCTGCAGATGATAATGATATGATGATGATGTGACGATACTGATACTGCCAATTGACGATTATTATTAGTATCAACGACAATGTGTCGGCGGTGGAACGGACGGTGTGGTAGAAATCGCCCCCTTCGACTCTGCCAGCGTACGCTGAGTAATAGTAGTAGTAGTAGTAGTAGAACTAGTTAGTGGTAGCATTGGCTCTGATCCGAATTCGACGCTAATAAGTCTTAGAGATGTTGGGGACTTATTTACCGGCTCTATGAGTAAGCGTCGTGTAATGTCGTGTAAAGACCGTGAAATATGATTACTCGTTCGTATACGGAAGAAAGGAACCAAAAAGAGAGACTTATCGCGATCGCGACGACACCAGTGAATAACGGGGACAGCAAAGTGGGTACGACAATGGTAGAAGAAGACGAAGAGGCAGCAGCAACAACAACAGCGTCATTTTGAATATCAACAGTAATCCCGCCAAGAATATTATTGCCACTATTCAACAAAGTATACCATTACAACCCTAACAACAACAACAACAGCAACATCAACGACAACAACAACAACAACAACAGCAACATCAACAACAACAACAACAACAATTGCATCAACGACAACATCAACAGCAAAAACACAACAACAACAGCAACAATGAAGCTAACAGCAGCAAAGACAGCGTTTGCATGCAAGATGCAGCCGTTTGCACATTTGGACACTTAACCTCTGCTCCCGTATCAGCTCACAAGCTAGCCAGAACAGCCACCGACATGGTGGCTGTTCTGGCTAGCTTCTCTCGACAGTTACCGACAGCAACACCTAGCAGCAGCACCAACAACATTAGCAGCAACATTAGCAACAACAACAATATTCATATTTTTGCAGCCCAAATGAATGAGTAGGGAAGCCAGCCAGCCAGCCAATCAGTCTATCTGTCTGTCAGCCAACGAACCAACCAACCAACCAACGAATCAACCAGCTGGTTAACTAAGTAACTGCTCCCACAACCTCTTTTTTGCCACCACGACCACGACGACTCGGGCGATTGTTACTACAACGACTACTACTACTACTACTACTACTACTGCTACGACATCTATACCACTTAATGGGGGGATAGATGAAGTCGGCGTCGACACCTGGCCAACGTTGTTGCTGCTGCTACCGCCATAACGGCCCTCACCGTCGATGTCGTTGTCATCGTCGATGTCTTCACGGCTGATGAAGAGTCAGCCATACAATATGCTGGATAGTGGACAAGCGGCGGCGGTGGCGACGACGACAACAACAACAACAACAACAATAACGACGACGACGACAACAACAACTTCAACTTGAATTGCATCGTCGTCATTCGCATGCCGCAGTTCTCGTCGTGTTTTTTGAGGTTACATCGGCCAATGGCGATGATGGAGATGGAGATGGTGATGATAATGACGACGATGATGTTCATGATGATGATGATGATAATGATGATGATGATCACCGCCCGTCCAGCAGAAGACTGGTCGATCAGCAGAAAAAGGCTGTCGAAATGGTCGATTACTTCGCCCTCTGCCCGGTCGCCTGCCGTCCGCCCGGGCCAGCGTGTGGTGGTTTTTTTTTCGCTACTTTTGCTGGCCGCCGCCCTCGCCGCCGTGTCAGCGAGCGTGCCGCGATGCCGGGCGCTCAAACGTCGTTTCTCGTCTCGTTTCGTGCCGTTCGCTCTCTCGGTTGTTCGTTAAATGTCCGTCCGTGAAGTGTTCGTCTTCGTCGTTGTTGTTGTTGTTGTTGTCGTTGTCGTTGTCGTCGTCGTCGTCGTCGTTTGGCACCGCGACGCGCAAATACTGATGAGGTTGATGCCAGACATTTGTCTGTGCCCCCCCCTACCCCCTCTCCAACACTGGGTTTGACACCAGACATTTGTCTGTGCCCCCCAACCCCAACACTGGGTTTGATACCAGAGATGTGACCCTTATGCCGTCCCATCTTGCCACTCATCATTCTCGTCATCCTCATATATCCTCATCATCATCGCCATCATCACATGAATCGCAGCTCCATCACACCATCATATTCAATATCATCATCATTTCACCACCATCTACCACTACCACCTCTCATCACCATCATCAGTTACGCGTGTTGGCGTTTCCACAAGCCCCACGGAGTTTGCTCGGGGGTACAACATGCCTGCAGCGGTCCCACCCACCCACACACAAACACACCCTCAAACACACATGCACGCAGGCAGGGACACAATGCTCCAAGGCTTTATAGCGAAGCCTGCGCGAACAACACCTTACCGCTGTGCGAAGGTATGCGGCCGAACTTTTATACAGAAGCGTCTTTGTTCACCTGAAGAACCGCAAATATATATATATATATATATATATATATAAACGCACACAGCCGCATAGGTAAGAACATTTTAGACCGTTAGCCTCTTTACGAAGGCATATTTGTTTGTATAAATATGGATAGTTTAAATGGCGCGTTTCGATAAACGGTGACAGCAGAGGCCCTGACTGGAACGTTTGTGTGTGTGTGTATATATATATATATATATATATATGTAAGAACATTTTAGACATAGGCGTATACACGTGTGCAAACAACAGAAAACATTTTAAAGCCGTGCTACATTAAGGAGTTATATATTGGTGGAGATATTGTCTTGGTGATAATTGGTCATTATATATATATATATATATATATATATATGCCATTGCGTACAACGTGCCTAACATTTCTCATTAGCTAGACCTTCTTTCTGCCTCTCTCTCCATGGAGAAAAAGTCCCTCGGTGGAGATTTCGTCGACATTTTAACGACATCCTGTCGCCAAGATCGCCAAAACTAACGTGGTATGGTTACGCACTCGGAGTGGAGTAGAGGCAGAGCCACTACAATAGCCTAGCGTCGTCATCGTCGTCGTCGTCTTCGCCGTAACACCCACGGAGGTATAATAATTATAAATGTTAGTACCATTACAAAGTACAAGACAAAAACCAGCCAAGAGCCAGCGAGCGAGCGAGCAGACAGGCAGAGAGATAGGCAGAGAGACAGGGGAAAAAGCAGGCGACTTGTGAAACGTGAGACTACATCAACCTCCGACTGATCGGAATGATGCTGCTGCTCAGAGTTCTCAGCCAAATCATACGAGGAAAATATCACACGCTTTAAAGTTCAGCAGCAGTAGCTGCTGCTAGCTAGTTCATAGTCGTTTTACAGCTACTACTACTAATATTACTACTATAACTACTACTAGTTCCACTATCACTACTAGTATAGCTATTTCTACTACTGGCAGATTCCGCAACCGAGTCAAATCTGCGCTGGTGAAATAGGACACTGATGAATGCCTACAAGCCAGTCCCTACTCCTCCTTCTCGAAGAAGGAGAAGAAGAAGAAGAAGGAACCAGTCACTCGGCGAAGAACAAGAAGAAATTGAGAAAATGGTGAAGAACAGGAAGAAAATGGGCATGGAGAAGGAAAAGAGAAATCGTGGAGGAGAATCAAAAAGTGCTTGTTCCCCCCCATTCGCTCTATGTCATCTGCGCTCAGCAGCAGACGACGACGACGACGACCCCCTCATTTCTCTGCCCTCGCGAACTCAGTCTCTCAGATAGATAGCTAGATACATAGATGGACATACTACAGACAGACATACCGCTAGCCAAACGATATACTATTACTACTACTATGCTGCTGTTACTACTACGAAGCCCAACAACAAGTGCGGCAGCGGCCTCCCACTCTGTGGTGGGTGCTCCCACACACACACAGTCGAAACTAGAAGATAGACAAACATTTCCAGAGCGCGATGTGGTGCGGCGCGAGAGAGTGGTGAAATTGATAAACGGGGGGGGGCCAGGGGGCGTATCCAGCGAAGCCAGAACGACTCCGCTCCAACAACGGCAAACGTCAGAAGACAGCCTAACTGGCTGACAGAGAACATAGGCCGATAGGCAGTGGCATAGTATATATAGAGTACAACAGACACGGATTCGCAGGCTCGCAGATCATAAGCCAGTCCTAGGCCACCAGGTTGGCTGGCTTCTTCTGTCGATTCGATTCTCTAGTCTTTCTTGTTCATCTTCATCTTCTTCTTTTGCGTCGTCGTCTTGTTCTCTTTTTTCGTATTATTATTATTATTATTATTATTATTATTATTATTATTATTATTATTATTATTATTATTATTTTGACTCCTCTTATACTTGTACTTGTTGTTCAACTACTTTTTCCCGTTCCATCTCCTTGTTCGCGTTTCTCTTTTCCCTGTTGGTGTAAATTCCAGGATTTCGGTTGCTCTCGTGGGGCTGAGTGCCGTCGACAGCCCACTTTGTCGTCTCCTGCGGCCAACGTTAGTTCAAGTGCATCTCCACTAACTCGAATACTGCGACTTCTCTCACTAGTGATAATGATGATGCTGATAATGGTGGTGATGGCCCGTCTGTTCGGGCAGACGGTCATCCAGTCGTAGAAGATCAGTTAGCAATCCTATAAAATGCTGCTGATGTTGTTGTCGTAGTAGTAATACAATCAGCATATCCTCAAAGTCAACTCGGCAACAACAAGCCGACCACCAACTACATATATACCAAAGGCAGACATGATGGGCTAAATCACGGCGAATCTCGTTGCGTTGTCGTCTGCTACAACAACAGACACCATCAACAACGAGAATAACAGCAGCAAAAACAACACCAAAAACCTCAAAATCGATTCCCTGAGGACGGGAATCATCAAAAAAGCGATTTTTCCCTTATTTCCACAATGAGCACGCTCGTACGGCCGGCTAGACTGCGGTCGAGCAGCACGGTTAATTTTGGTGGGTTGATTTAGCGTCGAGCCGCTCAAATCGTCATGTTGTTAATGTTATACCTCGCTGTTATATATACTTGTGTTGTCGTCAATGCTATCCGTTGTAGCCTATCCGTGGCGACGCTTAGCAACAACAAAAACAATAATGACAACAACAAGAACAACAACAACAACAACAACGACGACGGCGGCGGCGACGACGACGACGAAGATAGGCGGAGCCACAACCTTATGGCTTAGTAAGCGTAGTCGCAAAGTATTCGTAATCAGACGGCCAGCGATATTGGTCCCCCCACGTCACCTCTCCATCTCTTTATCCCTCCACCCCCCTGCTCTCTATTCCTTCACCCCCCCCCCCCCGGTTTCTCTCTTTCTGTTTATCTATCTATATGTCTATCTGTGTGTCTGTCTATCTATATGTATTGCTGTCCGTCTGTACGTCCGCCTTCGTCTGCTAATCGCGTTCCGCCCTGTATCCAGCCTACTTCCACCTACTTTGTATCTGGATCGGTCGGCCTCAGTTCGAATTTCCTTCGCTGTCCCAAGCGTTCGAGCGTCGGCGTCCCCTCGCTTGACTTGGTGGCGGGGCGAGGTGGAATGCTGGTTGCTTCGTCGTTCCCGGCTGGATGCCTGGTTCAGTGATTCTTCGTCGCTTTGTGGTTACTTCTGGCCGAATAACAGTCAGACCCATCACAGCATCAACAACAACGACGACGACAGTCCAACGACGATAAGCGACAACTACAACAATAACAACAACAACAAAAACGACAATAACCACAACCATGGCAACAATGATGAGCATGATGACTCCAAAATGTATCACTGCTAGAGGCGATCCATTCTTCCCCACCAGCTTCTCTTTCTCTCCCTCTCTCTACCTCCACACAGGTTTTCCCCTCTCTCTCTCTCTCTTCCTCTCTATGTAACTGTCCCGTTTTCTTAAACTAAGCATAAACACCCACTCAAACGCGTCGTCATCACTTTTCCACTCCAAGACGACCACCGCCACCAGGCTCTTTCTTACTCAACTCCACGACCAGCCCCAGCAGAAAGAAACAGAGCAGCGGCAGTCATCACCGGCAACATCAACAGGCAAATTCAAAACCTTTCAGCAAACTAATACTAGCTGATCACATAGGTCGTCCTGAACAGGTCGTCCATGGTCCTTCAGAGATCTCAGAACAACTGAGAACACTAAGAAACCTGCCAGGACCAGTCAGTAGCCTGGTCCTGGCAGGTTTTTTGGTTACCTTAACCGACCTTGTTATGATTCTCTTTCTCGATCGTTGTTGTTGTTTTTGTTCTTTGTCGTCTTTTCATCATCAGTGTCAGAGCCCTGATAAACAACTCATCACGCACCAACCGCACCGTCTCACCATCAAGAACCGTGTGAGTGTTGTTATGTGTCATAATGTCAACAATAACAATAACAACTATTATTATTACACCGTGGGTGACGATGACGACGAAGACGACAACAACAAAAACAACAACAGCGCTCACGTGGGCCTACGAATGTGCGTGCTTCACATCAGGCCAAGCGATCCGCATGAACACGCAAATAACACATATACATATATTGAGCTTAACCCATGCGCTTACATACATATACATATATCTTTCTCTCTCTTATATATATCGAGAGTACACAGGTAAGTGGCAAGCAATGTAACAAAATAAAAGCGACTTGATCACACAGTGTTGATTATCCCACACTCCAGTTTAGTACAACTGTGGTTTATCACTTCTATGACTACTATAAGCGATTACAGCTAGCTAGTAACTCACTATAACGAGCCTGAAATAAGGGGATCAACCGGGAGACACCGGCAACAGCAACAGCAACAACAATAAAGGCAACGGCAACAATAAAGACAAAAAACTATCTCGGTGGTGGCTACTAAAATTGCATCCAAAGGTGCGCTCGGAACGGAAAATACTCGGACCGACAGTCATTCCTATGGTTGTGGTACATCTACTCTTGTGCGAGCGTTGTAAATTGAACCTTATAACCGGTGCTACCGCGCGCGCGGCTGTTGTGGCCACTTTCAATTAATGCGTACATGTTGAGGTTAACCGCACTGCTTGTTCAAACTCAGTGTAAGGGTACAGAACACACATACAGACATACAGTCAAATAAAGACACCTATATATATATATATATATATATATATATTATACACACTACCTCACATGACAACATATGCTGGCTGCCCTCTCGACTGATACCAACCACCGTATAAAACCGTGTCGCAACCACAATGCATCGCGCTATATATATATATATATATATATATGTGAATACGCAGGTCATTCATCATCTATACATACGTGACTTAGTCACTTTGTAGTCAGCTCGAGCGATCAGCTCAGCCAGTTCACACTGTCACGCAACTTCACTGGCACAAAAGCGGCTCTATACGCGTACCCTTGACAAATTCATGCTCTATCGAATGCATGCAGTCGCGACGAATTGGCTTTTAATTGCATCTATCTCAGCACAGAGCCGTACGCAAGTGAGTGACGCAAAGAAGGCACAGATTTGAGGACGCAGTCACGGAGTCATCCGGGAGACACGTTAGCGTGACAGCAGCGGAAGAAACGCGGAGAGTTCAGAGATTACAACGTTCAGACGACGTGGGCCATTTTCAAAGGACACAATCTAGCAATTGTAGCCGCTGACCGACGGTCATTGTCGCCAAATAGCAGATAGATAGACAAAACAATCACTACAAAAAAAGCCGCAAAATAAAATGTAAATAGCAAAAGTGTGAATCAACGACAATTTGTATACAAATTGTGACCAAGCATATAATGTTTGGCGGCTCAGCCGTTTGCCTCGCAGTCGACGTTCACGGCGGGCCACTCTAAATCTTGTTTTCCAGGTGGATCTTAGTTGTATCGACCATTACCGAGTATAAAAAGAACATTAAACAAAAACAGATGGTGCATTACAATCCTCCATTAGAGAGAAAGGAACAATATATATATATATATATATATATATATATATATATATATATATACATATATATGTATATATAATAAATACCTCAATGTTTAGTACTACAATTAAAAAATTCACTTGTGAAACGCTCATCGTGGAACGTCTCTTGTTGTCTGCGATTATCTAACCCTAAATTTAACATAACTCGTATCAAAAACAGCCTAAGCCACGTTGAGTATTTACGGCTGTCCGCTTCGAACCACTCTTCCCCGAACCACATGATTGGTATATATATATATATATATATATATATATATATATATATATATATATATATATCTAAATATATCTATATGGTGTATTTTTATATTTATAAGCGCGCAGCATACGTGACGTCCGGGACTACTGAAAAATGTGGCCAAACAAAAGCGTTTTTCCCAGACGCCTCCTAGGTTGTCGACGACAACACATGTGATGATGTCGTCGTCGTTGTCGTCGTCGTCGTAGTCGACAGCCGTTCATCTGGCAAGATCAATAATACGTCAAATGTGTGTGATGCCGCCTGAACGGCCGAGTTGGCAGGCCGGAGAGCCGGAGATCAGCCGATTGTGGGCGGCACTTAATTCGTAAAGGTCACCCCCGTCGTCGCCGGCCTCTACTATGCGCGTTTGCCGCTGCTGTCGGCCAATCAAGTCACGCTTTTGCCAAAAAGGGCATATATATATATATATATATATATATACATATATATTTAGATGTAATTCATCGTGCTAACCAGCCCGTAGTCAAAAATGGTTGGGCCTTTCCAGGTTCAACTCCGCCGTCGCTGCGATCGCTTTTGTTCTTGTCGCCTTTTTTTTTCACCGACACCCACCAATGGCAGCAAGAAGATTAAATTTCGCCAGAACGCAAGATACAACAACCCACGAGAGCGTTGGTTGACGACAATACTGCCTGGCCGACTCATTCAGTCACTTGCTCACACTCGATCAGATATTTTGGCTGTGGTGTGTTGGTGGTGATGGATTTCACAGTAACAAAAACAACACCAACAACAATAACAACAACAGCAGCAACAACAGCAACAAAAATAACAACAACAGCAGCAACAGCAGCAACAACAACAACAGCAACCGCCACAGGGTCGGTCAGCAGAAACGGCAAAGGCACCAGCATGTTGAATCGTGATACGTGATAGAGAATGCAGCTAACCGCTTTCGGTTAGGCTAGGTGGGTGAGGTAGTTTTACCTCGTAGTTGTAAATGACGATTGCCCACCTCGTCATCGCCAGTGCTACCTGCTGCTGCTGCTGCTGTTGCTGCAGGGCCGTCTCCCATCTCGTCTGCCGTCTCGAGTGAGAGCAGCCCCTTCTTCGTGTGTTCGTTCTTCGTAAGATTTTTTCTCTCTCCCCGTTGAAGGAGGAATCATGCACGATTGATTGAGTCAACAACAGTAATTCAATTTGTACACATATCATCGTGAACAATCGGTTTCATTATTCGAGTTCGAATTCAAGTCACCCAGCCCAGTTATTTTATCTCTCAAGCACATTGCAGGGGCACACGCTGCAGTAACAAAGGCACGGTAAAGCATTTATTTTTACCAAATATGTGGTATATATAAATATATCTATATATATATATATATATATATAGAGCGAGAGAGAGATAGATAATATGAATATATATATATATATATATAGAAAGAGAGAGAGAGAGAGAGAGGAGGTAACCAAGTGCAATAATAATAATAATTATTATTATTACTGTTGCTACCATTTCTCGAAACGGCAACAGTTCAATGCCTGGTGGCTTGAACTGGAAACGCATGACTCAGCGTCTGTTTTCCGCTCATTTTGCAGACAATTGTCAATGTAAGGAAGGAAGGAAAATTGGAAACCAACATTGAGCGAGCAAACAGGAGAGAAAGAGAGAGAGGGAGAGCGCGCGAAGGAAAACTCCTCTTACTTCTAGTCTAGAGTGTATGCTAGCTACTCTTCTCGCTTTTCTCGAAAGCAGCAACTGCGTTCACCACCGAATTCGCCTCTCCGTGCCGACTCACGCCGACCCAACTCCACTGCTTGATTCGCGGGTTGAGCGACCGAATCGAATGCCGAATTACAACGGCACCAACATCAGAATCGTTTCCGGTCGATATCGCCGCGTTGAAAACCGACTGTTACTTCCAACTCGGCGACATATACTCGATACGGTGTTACTTCTGTTGGCGTTGCTGCTGCTGTTGTTGTTGTTGTTGTGTTATTGTTGCCATAGGCTGATCCACCATCGACAGTCCTCTCTTCGATAGTTTCTAGACTGTTTCTCTATTTACGGTGCTGTTCGCCGCATTGAATTTACTGGAAGCAAACAGCCTCAGCAATAGGCTGTCGGCTGACCAAACAGGATCTTTGCCGCTATGTCGTGGTTTACCTCATCGTTGTTGTTGTTGTTGTTGTTGCTGCTGTTGTTGTCGTAATTGTTATTGTTGCTTTTGCTGCTGCTACTGTTGTTGCTGTTGTCGTCGTCGGACATTGTTAGTCAACACCCAACCAAACCAGAGCTGGCCAAGGCAGCAAAATAGCATCTGCTGTTTTATTCGGATGGTGTCGGCGGTCAAACCCGAAGCCGCACTCAAACGTGCTGCACAGAATTAGCAGGTCGACAACGATAGACGCTGACGGTCTGAACCCACTCGATTCACTCGACTATTATCATAACAATAATAAAAATGATGATGATTAATATTACTATTACTCGACTCACTTTCTACCACCACTGTACACACTCAATTGACACGGCGATCCCAATGCGACAAATTCACCTAGCTAAAAGATACTAACAACGACAAAAATACTAATAAATGTAATTTCACTCATCGAATCATCATCACTATATATATATATATATATATATATACAGAGAGAAAGAAAGAGACATGATCCTGTGGACAATCACAAACGTTCTGATGACAGTGAGAGAGACTCATAGCACGATGCGTAGAAATAGTAGAAATAAACTCAGCAAAATAAGTTAGCGTGTATCTAGCCAAAACGGCTGCACGTCCCCATCAGAACAATGTTCAATAGCGCGCCATCAGGACCGTGATCCCATCAACAGCCGGCGAGACTTCGCAACCTCAGGCATAAAGAGCGGCCGACGAGGTGCACGGTGACGTATTCCCGTTTCACGCGTCTGCTGTTTCACAGCAACGTGGTTTTGCACAGTGCTTTATATATATATATATATATATATATATTATATATGAGTGTGTGTACGGCGTTACGGCCATGTTAGTCGACAAGTTTGTCGACTTCGAGTAACGCAGCCAAAACATGGGTTGTGCACATTTTCCAACTCGATGGGCCCCGGGATGTGGTGTTAGTCCTGTGGTTATCGTTACACCACACACATGTCACCCGTTTTACACCGGGGGCGCTGTCAAGATGCGGCAGGTGATGCGCTGGCAAGGAGGTGACGCTGAATGCGTCATCCCTGACGCTTCGTTAACTATCGTTTAACCATAGCAGTAGTTGTAGCGGCAGTAGTGGTAGTAACACTTCTCTACACTAGTAATACTTCTCTACTAAGGGAATCAAGCAAAAACTTAGTTCGATTCCCGTAGCAATAGTTATTCGGACAATAGTAGTGACACGCATTGCGTACAGCAAGAATCCAAACTCTGCTTGATTATTTGTTGATCGTGTCTGGAGCGATCTGAACCCAAGACGTTGCATTTGATAAGAAAGTTCTGTTGGAAGAAAACAAGGAAAATACGAACACGAAAACTACTAATTATGAAACGTCAGCGACCACAGCAAAAAAACAAAGCAACAAGCAACAACAACAACAACAGCCACAACAATAACAACAACAACAGTAATGACAAGAGCAAAAACAACAACGGCGACAACAAAAAACAACGGCATGAGCGCACGAAATTCGTACAAGATCAAGTTAACCACGGTGAAAGAAAACAAAATGCTACATTGACATAAAGAGGGAAAACACAATGCCAGGCAGTAGGGCAAATACTGAACGCGTTGGCGACAAGAGAAGGATCTACGCTAGTGTGGTGACAAACGTTACCACCAGAGCAAGACCGTCATGACGACTATGTAGTTGTTGGGGGCCCTCGTAGATACAATTACACGACAGCATGACGACACTTGCTGTGCTGTTCTCAATTCGGCCTGTCGTACATTACCGGCCAATATTACAGTGTTTCGTGATAACAACAAGAAAAGCAACATCAAGAACAACAACGGCAACAACAACAACAACAGTCACCATAACAATAACGATAACGACGATGACTACGTTAAGATACGAATGCCACAGGAAAAAAGCGTCCGCAAATAGCAACAACCACAACGTCAGTAACAATAACAGCCATCATGGAAACGAGAAAATTATTCTAACGAGCGAGATGGTGATCTAGTAGAAAAGGCAGTGCCGTCTTGCACTCGAACTGCCGGCGTGGGTTCATTTCCAGAACCGGCCAGACACTTGAATCGATTTTCCAATTTAGACTAGTTGAATGTAGTGTACTAGAGTCGAATGTCGTCTACTGGCCAGGAGCTCGAATACGTAAGACTAGCAGAGAGAAGAAGAACGGAAGGGTCATATCACAGACCATCAGCGCTACCACCCCCACCACTATCAACAGCAACAACAGTATTACGATCAAGTACTACCTACTAGTACTATCTACTATTCATAATCATCATCAGCGACCACGATATTCTCCTCGCTGGCATTATTATTATTATCAACATACTTCCTGCATCCAGCACCTCGGCGTAGCCTAAGTTCGCTACAAGACGACAACGAGACTAGCGCGCGCCGGAGGACGGCCTCAGCCGTAACGCCTTGACCATCGATGACCACCATCAACAACGGGTTTACGACAGGACCTATGCAGACCTGCAGGTGGTGATGGGCTGGCTGCAGGTGATGCACTGGTCGATCACGATGATCTTCATGACACGTGCGCCCACAGCAATATCGAGTCAAATGGCCGTAGTCAGCCCGTAGTTGGGCGGGGGGGGGGTGGGGTGCTGGGTGTTAGTAGGTGGCAAATACAGAACTCTCGGAACTCGGCTAACTCTAAGAGCGATCCAGTGAGTGACTGAGTAAACGGGCGGACAGCAGATGATAGTGATGACGACGACGATGGCGAAGACAACGTCTCTACGTATCTACGATCATCTGACTAGCATCTCGTGACTCAGACAGAGAACACAGGTCGAGAACTTTCACCGCCGCCGCAGCTGCTGTTGCTGCTGACTACAGCTCTGCGTGCTGTAGTAGTTCTACTCTAGACCTTTGCCGGCTAATATTTTCTCGGTTATCTCTGTGTGCGTATGGCTCGTTTTTCGTTGAAATGAAGGGATATAGGACCACGGGGGCGACGGCAGTGACGCACGCACGGGCGGCCCCGCATGCATGTATGCATGATACGCGTGTTCTCGTTTGTATGTTCTTTTGCTAGGTACGTCGGTAAGCATTCGGCGTTAGCTGGCGTTAGATGGCGTTCGTCGATCGTCATTGTTTGGACGTTCATTTGGTACCTTATGCTGGTACTGCTGTAGTACTGGAAGTAACTCTGTACGAGCACTAGCAGTACCAATAGTAATAGTAGTAGTTGTGTAGTAGTAGTAGCTGATGTAAAACGAAAGTGTACCGCTGGAAATGGTTATATTTATAAAACCCCTAATATTAAAAGAAAAGTAATAGTAGAAGTAGTAGCAGTAGTAGTAGTAGTAGTAGTAGTAGAAGCATTGCTAGGAAAAACTAGTAGAAGACGTGGTGGAAGAAGCAGTGCTAATAATGTTGATATTAATAGCGGCGGCGGCGGTGGTCATGGCGGGGTGATAGCAAAGACAGCGGCGTCGCCAAGAAGGACCACGACGCAGACGACGACAACGACGACGACGACGCTATGGATGCGTTTTTCGTTGCCGAGCTTCTCCAAATTTCAAGATAGCACCACCACCGGTGGCGGCGATGGCGGGTGGTGCCCACGCAGTACTAATACTAACCGCGCGAACTTGTCGCAGACTCGAGGAGAGTTCGGAAGATTTCTCTTGATCCCCCTACCTCCGCCTACGGCGCCACTCTCTCTCTAAATCGTCCTAGATCTCTCTCTCCCTCTCTCTCTCTTTCTCTCTAAGTCTTCCTAGATATCTCTCTCTAAGTCTTCCTAGATCTCTCTCTCTCCAAGTCTTCCTAGATCTCTCTCTCTCTCTTCGTGTGTTGATCTCTATCTCTCTCACCCTTTCCATGTCGCGCTCTTCTAGATTTTCCTCAAATACTATTTTATACGTCGTCATCTATCTTTTCGTGCCGGCCCTTACAGGCCGGCCTATCCTCGTAGCTTTATGCTTCTCCTGCTCTCATTCCTCCTTGTTCTCTTCCTTCGCGGTTTCTTTCCTTTCCCTCACTTCTCCGACCCCCCCCCCCCCGCCCCCCGCGCTCGTTCTCACTTAATATTTCTTGATCTAGCTTCTTGCTTGTCTAGTCTAGGTCTCTCGCCGCCGTAGCGGCCCGCCTCTTGACTTGTTCAGCAAATATCGAGCAGGAAGAATAGAAAGAAATAGAAGTCCCACTAGCATTACTCGTAGCAGTCTAAGGTGTTGTTGTTGTTGATGTCGTCGTTGTTGTTGTTGTTGTTGTTGTTGTTGTCGTTGTTGGTGTTGTCGCTGTTGTTGTCGTTGTTGTTGTTTTTGTTGTTGTTGATGTTGTCGCTGTTGTTGATGTTGTTGTAGAAGTAGAAAAGTAAGATGACGATCACGCACGCCACAGGCGGCGCTGTAGTGCTGTTGTTGTTGTAGCTGCCGCTGCCGCCACTACCACTACCACCACCAACACCAACACCAATGTAGAAAAGACAACAGGAAGATTCAAAGAAGATTCAAAAAGTCCTCCTTAGCTTTTCACTAGCTGACTGACTGACTGGTTGGTTGGTTGGCTGGTTGGCTGGTTGGTTGGTTGATGCAAACGTGTTCTTGTGTGTGCGAGCGAGCGACAGGATGGGGCTCGATTTGCCCTTCCTCCTCTTCGACTTCTCCTCCTTGCTCTTGATTTTCCTCTAGCTTTCTTTATTCTTCTTGCTCTTGTCGTTGTCGTTGTTCTTGATGTTGATGTTGCTGCTTTTCTTCTTCTTTTTGATCATGTCGCCGCCGCCGTCGTCGTCGTTGTGTTCTTCGATCGTCAGCCTCGATTAGCAGCCTCGTGTTGCAGCAATGCACCTACTGGGCCAGCCGCTGTCCCTTGTAGGCTGCACAATTCTAACGCAGCTGCCAGCGACGGCCAGCAACGGATGGGGGATGGGGCAGAGGCAGCAGCAACAGCAACAGAACTCTGCCGCACGGAGTCGTAGTAAAAATAATAATAATAATAATAATAATAATAATAATAATAATAATAAGTTTGCAGAGGGAACGCGGCATCTATTTTAGGCGCCATGGAGTGAACTAATTATTTAAAAAACTTTGCAATAATACGTTTAGACCTCACAACTGTAACATTGTTTACCATGTAATAAAATAATAATAATAATAATAATATAATAATAATAATAATAATAATAATAATAATAATAATAGTAAATGTACTTGATGTAGTAATATTCGACTTCTGGTGGTGCTGATGGAGTTGTTAGTGTCTCCAAAGCTAAAATAAAATACTTTTGTGTGTTTGAGTGCATGCGCGCGTGTGACAGATAGGCTATACTGCTAGCGCATTACACAGAATAGGCAATACACAAATCGTCGATCGCTAATTGTGAAACTCTGTGCAACCCTTTACAACAACAACAACAACAACAAACAGCAATAGCGGCAATGACTGCGTACGAACAACAAAAGCAATAAAAGGAATAGCAACAACAACATCAATGACAGCAGCAACAACAACAACGGAGACACAAGAAAAAACAGCCACAACAATATCAGCATCGCCGCCAACCGTAGCAACTATAGTCACTCTAAAAATGCATGCATTAATTAAATAATTATCATTAGAAATAATCAAAGTACTAGTAGTAATGGTAATTTTTGTTTTTCAGTCATGCTTGTCTCTCTGATAAAACAGATGCTAGACATTAATTTAGCCAAAAAGCCGGAAAGCAATTTTCGAATCGACTCAAAAAGAAACGTCGCCTCCAAAGGGTCGGTCATGTTGAGATATCTAGGGTTTCCCTAGGTGGGTTTGTGAGTTTCATAGTAGTTGCTGACAGTTGACAGCGCCGCATGTGCTTTATGCATTCCCGAAATCTCCAAGCAAAACAACCAAGGTTTCCCCAACAGTCACTTGTGGCAGTACGACCGCGGAATCTTAGTGGTATATGCTTTATCATCTATTCTCAATAAGAATGATCGCTTAAAGAGAATTCGATCAAGAACAGGTATCGAGCCGGCGATACCCCTATGGATGACAACCATGACTAGCGCACTATGCCCCCTTCTCTTAACACTGATAATACAGGAATATAGAAAAAACGGCAGCATTTTGTATCAGTAGTATCTTGGACGGTTAGGGCATTCGGTTCTGACAAAACGGATCAAACGGAGGATCAAATCCTGCTCGGGCGAGAAGGTTCTTTCTTTTTCGCTTGACGTTATAAAAGAGCAGTCAGGTGTATGAAGGAAATTTCGGAAAAAAAAGCCAACTCGTCCCACTTCTAGCAGCAGTGCTTTCAAGCAAAAGTGTTCGAATAATAGTCACAAATAGCGGCTTGACATCGGAGGGTGGAGAGGGGAGCCGACGCGACACCGACACCAAAAGGCTGAGAGGAATCGGCGGAAGCGATTGGAATGAGAAGATCTATGTACACCAAAAAAAATGGCGTATATATACTGGAACCTGGAACACATACAGATAAGCTGCGACGAGCTGACAGAGTCGTAGATACACATGCATGCACAATAGTAATAATAACCATAGTAAAACAGAAACCTTGTCCATCAGCAGCTGCTGATCAATGATCGTGATACTGGCACAACAGATCGGAGGCACACTATTCCTTCTCCATTGCGAAGTATCACCAGACTGCTCGGGAGAGAAAGAGAGAGAGACAAACTTGCCAATCAGCTTTCTTCGTAGAACTGACACGTTTCGAGGGCCTTGCTATAAGCCCGAATGGAGAAAACCCACACCAATGAAGAAGAAATCGAAGAGTCTTGTAGCACATTGCGTTCTGTCTGAGACAACAGCAACAAAACAACAACACAACAACAACAACAACAGCAACAACAACAACAACAACAATATTTGCCAGCTGCCCAGACGTTGCCACACGTGCAACTAACTAAATACTCACAAACACACCCAGACACACTAGCACATTGCACTACTTCACAATCCATTGACAATGTTGACTAATAATGCACAACTAATATTGAGTAGAATATATCACGTCGAGGGCGCAGTAGAAGCCGCAGCAATAATGGCAGCCAGCAGCAAATACAGGTGCAACAACCCCATCGTTTGCAAACTAGCAATTTAGATTTTATCTATCTACAGTAACATCAAAAACAATAACAACGACACTAGCACCACCTTCAACTAAGACAAAACAACAACAACAATAGCAACGACAAGGGACAACAAACAAGCCAGCGCAGCAACAACAACAACGACAATTAAAACAACAACAGCACAACGGCAACAACAACATCAGCAACAACGACAACAACACGCAGGTCAGATACCTCAGACGAGCCAGGTGCACAACAACGGGTGAGATAAGGCTAAACGCTGACAATGCCCACAGGTGATCTGCACACAGGTGGCTAAGCGAAGAGATGAACGGAGGTGAAGAACCATCGTCGATTCCACTGCGTCTTCTTTCTACTTCGAGTTGATTCGCGGCGGAGCAGAACACCATCATTGCCACTACGACCACGACAACCACGACCACTACCACTACACTACACACCACGTCGCTGATGCGTTCGGTGCAACTCACTACTTGATAAAAACCAGTGCTCGACCAGTGGCAGACGCAGGTATACTTGCGTACTTACGCGGACAGTTGGCACAGCATGACCGGCGGACGGGGGGGGGGGGGAAGACCAGTTGTATTCCAACTCCAGTGGTGGTGACGTCTCCAGCCGCCTCTGTCTGCTAATGCTGGCTACTAAATATAGGTAGGAGAGATATACGATCTCGATGTACAGTGTATGCATATGTACATATACTCGAAGTTGCAATTACCAATCACTCTAATTGCAAACAGACCCCTATTTGGCGTTCTTTCTTTATCTCTCTCTCCCTCCCCACCCCATCTTGTGCTCATCTCTCTCTCTCTCCCTCTCTCCTCTCCTATGTCTTTCTCTATTTCTTCTAGATCATGATCTCAACGCATGATCAAGTGGCTACGGTCTGTTTCAGTCAAACAAGAGCGATACCATAGTCGTTCCAGCAATGGTACAACATAACCGTGGTGATGGTGGTGGTGGTGGCGTTAGTAATAGCCGTAGTAGTAGTAGTAGTAGTAGTTATAGTAGTAGCTAACTACTCGTAACACCAACAGACAGTCGAAAGCCGGGGCAATCTTAACCAAGCGATAAACAGCGACAAAACGAGACGTGCCACAAATCGACAGTTGATGCTGGTTCTGACGCACGCTGGTTCGCTCGCTGCTAACCACTAGTTAGTTAACTGGCTGATTAGTTACAGATAGTTGTTGATGTTGTTGTTGTTGCTGTTGTTCGTATTATTAATAGTGCGTCTATGTCCACGGCGACATAGATCCCCCTTTCTTTTTGTGCTCTGTCTCTATCTGTCTGTCTGTCTAGCTCGATATCTTACGCTCGCTTTCTCTCTCTTCCCGTTTTCCAGTTTTCCTTTTCCTCTCTTCTCTGTCTCTGCTTTTCAACGACACGATCAAATTCGTCTGGAACTCTGGTGGCTTTCGATTGGCGTGATTACACCGCGAGCAGTTATTAAAAAGAAAAATAGCTGAACAAAAACGCGTACAACGCGTGCACTATACAATATTTTTACTCATATTCACTTACTTGCTGCTGCTGCGGTTGCTTGTTATATTGCCTATGAACCTGCTCGTACCAGGCAACCGAGTGTACCATATATATATATATATATATATATATATTAGTCAAAATATCGATGTCGAGCTTGACAGCAGGAATCGGGTAGCATTCCGATGTGAATGAACACACATACATAAATACACAGACACACACTGACGCCGCACACAAGGTGTATTGACTTTTTATGATTCACATCTGGTGATCTATTGTGGAATTGGATCTCGTCTGGAAGGAGAAGAGTAATAAAAGAACCAGCAAAACTACGACTTGTAGAAAACGCTGAGTTACGCAATCAACAGACACATACCGGTTTCGGTTTGCCCATGCCTTCTTGTTCTTTTGCTCCACCACTCCACCCATGAGATCTTAACTCACATTCAAATCTCACTATTATTACTACTGCTACAACCACAATCACCACCACTACAACTACGAATATGGCTGCAACTAATCTACGTTCGTCTTAACTGTCTTCTTAGGCCTCCTTTTTCTTCTTAGTCTTGCTCTTCTTTTCAGCGACAACGTCCTTCTCGTTCCGAAAGCAGAGAGAGAGAGAGAAAAAAAGAAAAAACCACCGCGTACGTATGGTGGTATACGCCGTTTGCATTATCGGTGAAACAACGGGATAGCAAAGCAAACGATGTGGCATTTGCAAACAACAGTGTGGACGGACTTTCGAACAGGCCGGGTCGAGAGAGAGATAGAGGCGAACCGGGCCGCTGTTACAGGCGACCGAGCAGCCAACGAGTTAGTCGGTCTATCGAGAAATGCGAGTAGGTAAAGTAAGTGAATTGACGGTCGTCGTGTTGTGACATTGCGATTGATCATCATGTGTCCGTCCGTCCAGAACCAGAACCGAGGAAGGACAGGGGTGGTTGGGGTGATGGGGCAAAACAAAAAAACAGCGGGCAAGAAAAGATACATACACACGCACTTGAGATAATTGATCGGCAGATTCAGCACCGGTCGGTTCATCGTCGATATGCAGCGCGACATGGAACGTTATAGCGTCCTCCGCCGCCATTGCAGCAGCCAGTGAATAGCCGCCGGATTGGTTCGGCGTGGTGGTTAGTGTCCAGGTACGCGACAGCACTGAAATGTCGGTTCTCCAATTTATCATCATCGACCGCCACTATTGTTGCACTACGGTGCTGAATGTCAGCAACAATGAGCAACAACAATACAACAACAATAACAACGGCACCAACAACAACAACAACGGCACCAACAACAACAACGCCAGCAGCAACATCTATACCAACACGCCGAACAGATCAGTGTAGTAAATTTGCTATTGTCTGCGATGATAAAACGTGTTATCTTCATAAGTGCAACACGTCCGGTCTGCTGCTGCGAGGCAGGTGGAAAATGTCATGCGGAAAGGGGTTGGCCACAAAATAGATCCAAAATATCCAGGGTAGAGCTAGGGTAAGGTACGCGAACAAAACAGAGCAACAATCAACAAAATCCAACAATTTCCGAAACCGAGTATTACAGTTGTCGATCGACAGTAAAAGCGATAAAAAGCTAACGATCCGCACTCTCTACATGTGTACCTTGCATGTGTATGTATGTACGTATGTGTGTGTGTGTGCGTGTATATCTACCTATTTATCTATGCTGTGTTACTTGGGTACTTGTAGACAGCCCGACACCGAATAATTTCGAATCTGTTCGACAAGGTGACAGACAGGCAGGACTGACTGATTGGTATTGTACGGCACCGCCGCACTCGACTATATTCATAGCATCATTTTTATCATTTAGGCATTGCAAGTATATATATATATATATATATATATAGCAGGCATACATCGTTCACGACGCGTGAGTTGCTACTGCTGTGGCGAGCAAAAAAACACGGCAGATAACAGAACGAACAAGGCCGTTTTGTTAACCACAGGTCCTCGTCGTTCCCATCAGCGTCGACACGATTATTATTGTTGTTGCTGCTGCTGCTGCTGCTGCTGCTGTTGTTGTTGTTGTTGTTGTTGTTGTTGTTGTTGTTGTTGTTGTTGTTGTTGTTGTTGTTGTTGTTGTTGTTGTTGTTGTTGTTGTGTTGTTGTTGTTGTTGTTGTTGTTGTTGTTGTTGTTGCCATTGCTGTTTGTGAAATAAAGAAAATAATAGTAATACGAATCAGCGAATGAACAATAAATCGTACTCGGTTGAAGAGTCCCAGTTGGCCAAAGAGGACCGGCCAAAGTCATATTGTGTGTGTTTAACAGGGAGAGAGCGGAGAGAGAGAGAGAGAGAGGGCAAGACAGATATATATATATATATATAGAAAGAGAGAGAGAGAGCACGTGGCTGAGGCGCGCGACAAAGCGAACGCACTTCGCGCTTGCGAAATTGCTATCTGCCGGCAATTTCGCTTGCGGTGGCGAACTGGTTCTAAGCTGGCAATGGTGGCGAACAACGGCCGCTCACTGCCAGTAGTTGATCAAGCACAACTAAGAAGACCTACCTGCTCGCTGGCAGGACGCGCTCAGCCCGGAAGCCGACTGACTCGCAGGCAGTAGAACAACAGTACAACCACAGGTAGAGTAGGCAGCAACACTGTAGAGCTCGGCAGTAGCATTAGTAGTAATAGTAGTAGTAGTCGTAGTAGAGGTGGTAGATTTTTTTTAGTAGAGGTGGTGGTAACAGCATCAACAACAGCAGCATCAGCTGCGGCGGCGGCGCCGGCGGCTTTAACATATCAACATCTCTCTAATTGTTCTGCTTGCCACGCTGCCACCAACGGACGCTGCTATCTCTGTTGGTCCTATCCGACAGTAAAAAGTCGCAAAATGGACATTTTGCACCGCCGCCGCTGTTGATGATGCTGTTGTTGTCGATGATGATGTTGTTGATATTGTCATTCTGCTGCTGCTGCTGTTGTTGTTGTTATTGATGTCGTCGTCGTCGTCGTTGATGTTGTTGTTGCTGATGTTGTTGTTATTGTTGTTATGTCGATGTCGATGTCGCTATTGATGTCGTCGTCGTTGTTGTTGTCGATGTCGTGTCGCCGGCGCTCTAGTGGTCACCAGTGCAATGGCGGTGGGCCACTTGGACAATAATATGGCCAAATGTTAGCCATCTTCTTTTTCTTCCCTTACTCTTTTCCTTATCTTCTTGCACTCTTTTTCTTCGAACTGTATGTATGGTGGTGCTGGTGATGGTGGTGGTAGCGGCGGCGGGGTTTAAAGATGGTACTAATCGTGTTAGTGGTTGGTTCGCGTCGAGACGTGGCAGGGCGAAATGAAATGAATGAGAGAGAGAAAGAGATCGAGACTGGGGGAAGACAGAATGCGCGTGAGCATTACCAAGTTTCCAATATGCCAAATAATGTGAGTATATATATATATATATATATATATATATATAGAGAGAGAGAGAGAGATGGGAGAGACGAAGAAAATTAATGAGATGACAGACTTAGGGAAACAAAAAATAAAATATATATATATATATATATAGATCTACAGAATGGAAGTGGAACACAGAGAAAGGGTTCAAGATAAATAGTGCCAGTAGAAGCGCATTAAAGATGCAGACAGATTAAAAAACAAATAAATATCAGGAGAAAGAGAGATATGGAGAAACACAGCAAGAACAGAGGACGATCGCCAAAGGTGACAAGAGTCGGCCGCAATTGTTCGTTAAGACGAATAGAAAGTTTAGGTAAAAATGAGAGACGAACAAGAATATAACAAAACCGAACACGCCAACGTGCCGGTATAGGCCGGAAGACAGATAGATCTAAATGGGGCCGCGTTGTCGCTAGAACGTCACATTCTACGGACATTGCTACTTCACGTAATTCATATGTATATATATATATATATATATATATGTGACGTATGTATGAGTATACGCACGTCTACATGTCTGCCTATGTAAATCTCGTAAAGGTTTGTGCGTGTCTATAGCTGAGCGTGTCCTGTGAGCAGAAAAGTGAGCTTTTCTGCTGCTCACAGGACACGACCGATCTGAGTACCATGGACTACTCATCCCACGGTAGGTCTCATAGGAGAACAAGGAAGAGAAAGAGCTCCTTCATCGACAACGGTGATAACTCATCAATCAATCATTTTGACTTTGACTAGAGTTCATCATCATCAGCATCATCATCGTTTTCATCAGTAGCATCTCCAACAACAACAAACAACAACAACAACAACAACAAAAACAACAACAACAACCATAGCCTTATCCTGTTGGTACAGCTGCGGATGCGCTCTCCATTGCGCGCTCACCGAACTGCAATCGAAGCCGCAACAACCGGGAACAACACTCAAAGCGGACAAGGAGAAGGGAGCACGGAATTGGTGAGTAAGTGAGTGACTGAGTGCATAAGAAGTACTTGTCGTCGGCACGAACATGCGTGCTTGTACAACAAGCAGCGATCAACCCTTCCTCCAGGAAATCCAGCAAGCGATGGTGGTTCATCGAGCCCGGTGGCGGCGTGGTGGGTGCAATTCACGTGCGCTTCGCGACCGGAGGAAGCAACGTATAGGTGGTACAGGAGCCACAGTTTCGAGCCCCCACCGTTGCACATCTGTATTGATGGGGTCCGTCTTACACGATGAGCAATGCAACGAAAGCAGTCCCGTGGACAATAATGACAACAACACATCAAACCCACCCTGTAAACCAGGTGCCAGCTAATGTGTGCTGAAGTAGTTGTCTTGTGTCCTATGTGACGACTCTCGACTACAACTGTTTGGAGAGTAGTTTTCGCAGTTTTGAAGTAGTCACATCAGCAGCAGCAGCAACAGCTGTTGCCACCAACCATCATCATTACAAGTCCATCTCGTGACAAGGATTTCGGGGTCGACTTCGTCAACGACGCTATACGTGGCAAGGGTCACGCATCCCCGTAGCGTTTGTTCGTATGCACCCCCCCCCCGCCCCCCTGCATCCATCCATGCACCTATAATAGTATTAAAAAGAATACTAGTCATGATGTAGGTGGCTGTCCACCGATCAGCTGCATGCATTCGCTCGCTCGCCCGCTCGATCGACCGGCTGACTCTATCCTGTATGCGAGAGATCGATCTCCCAGCCCGGACTAGCGAGTCCGTGTGTCTGCCTCCTCTATTGGCCATAGCACGACTACTATTATTACAAACGACGGCCATGATGATGATGATGATCTTATTATTATTATTATTATTGATTTCAAATGTTCTTGCCAATCTTGGCAATTTGTGAGGTTTGCCCGTGTAGCTCAGAATTAAGTGTTATACGTATTATTATTTATTATCATTACTGTCATCATCATCATCATCATCATCGTCGTGGCAGTTGGGTGGGTGGATGAGTGGGTGGTAGTATGGGTGGTAGAGCGTGCCTAGATGAAATTGTGTTTATACTATGCGAAAAACAGCACTAGCGGCATTCGTAGCCAATTTCCGTAGATGTAGGAGTAGCTGCTATCCATACAGAGAGAGAGCACACCGAGCACAACATACAGTGGTGGTAACCAGCCAATGTTGTTGCTGCTGTTGTTGTTGTTGTTACGGCACCGGGGCCGATAGTCCGATAGTCGCACGGAGATCTGGTTGAAATCCCCTCTTCTTTCTATGTCGACCACCCTTAGCAGCCCTTAGCCGCCAACATGTCTCGACATGACCATGGGCCAATGCGGCAGCGGTCGGCGGAGGCGAAAGTTGGCGTCATGCACCACCACCACCATCACTACAAACAGCAACAACAGCAACAACAGCTGCAGCAGCACGGGGCAATAACAACAACAACAACACAACAACAACAATACGGAGCAGCAACAACAACAATACGGAGCAGCAGCAACAACAACAATACGGAGCAGCAACAACAACACGGGGCAACAAAACGGTGATGATGGCATCTCGCGTCTCGCAAGAGAAAAATCCGAACTAAAATCAGCAAAGCTAAGGAAACCCACACGCGAAGACACAACAAGGAAACCAGACTAGACACGAGAGAGGAGAACGCCGGAGAAGCTCGGAGTGAGAGACTCGAAACGACTAGGAAAACCCTGAACGCAGCAGAAGTGCGGAGAGAGAGAGAGAGAGAGGGGGAGAGGCGCGGGGGTGGAAATATGGAAAAGCAGGAGGCCACGCAGACATACAGACAGACAGGCAGGCAGACTATCTTCCAGGCCACTTTGTTTCAGGTTGCTGCACCTGCTGCTGCTATGCTGCTGCTGCTGTTGCTGGCGGTGGTCGCGGTCGTCCTGCCGTCATTTTCCATAGGCTGTCGTTTTCCATAGGCCGTCATCTGGCATCAGCCACCTCTTCCCGCCACCCATCAACGTTGTTCCGCCGCGAGGTTCGTCAGTAGTAGCTTTCGTTCGTTCGGTTTACACAGCCTCCTGCCGGCGCTGTTGCTGCTGCTGCTATCTCTGCTGCTGCTGCTGTTGTTGTTGCTACTATAGGATGTTCTCATCACGCTATGTAGTGGTTTGTGGCAGGTACAGGCGACAATCTGTCATGTGTTTTGTTGTTGTCGTTGTTGTTGTCATAAGCCTAGTCTAGTCATCATAGCTGGGTCTGTCTTCATTATCACAATCATCATCAGCATCATAGTCTTCACCATCATCATCATAATCTTCATCATCAACATCATCATGATCATCAACGAGGTAGAGTTTCAGCCCTCCGTTCGATGTTGTTGGCAATGCTACTACTACTACTACTACGAGTGCTGTTGCCAGCGCCGCCTATACTATAACGGTTGCTGTTTCAGGGCGAAATTTGTCTTCAATACTCGTCAAAAGTCGGGGCGGGGTATGTATGTATGTATACGACGGCGGTGGGATTGAAAGAACATGACAGCGAACATGGAGAATGGAGAGACGGGGAACAGATATATATATATATATATATATATATATTGAGAGAGAGATACAAGGAGGATAAGGGGGTAGAAAGAGAGGGACATAGACTGGCAGACGGACGGGTGAACAGACATATGTACAGACAGAGGAAGGGGGAGGTGGAGATAGTGGGGTAGGAAGGAACCAAGTAGCAAGGAACAGATTCACACACCAAAATCGGCAGGGCTAGACGACGACGACGACGACGACGACGATACGTCGCGGCTTTCCAGCGGCAGACGAATACAATCAACGTCTTATGACGGCCGCCTCTGCCGCCCCTGCCTCCACCGCTGCTGTCATACAAACAGACAAACTCTCTAAGACATACGCACGCACACATACAGCCAGCGGTGGTACACACAATAACAGCAGCGAATGACTCTAGAAAGGAAAGAAAAAACGAACTCTCGAAAAGTCTGTCTTTCTTATCTTCGAAGAGCTATAAAAGCCCTCCACCACCCCTCCGCCCCCCCCCCCCCCCCGTCCCGCGCCGGCGTCCTCTCGGGAAGCATCTCGCCAGCGGTAACCGGTCGGTCAAAGTTGGCCAAAATGCGGTGGCTGAGTCTATGGCCATCTGTCTGTGCAGATGCTAAAAGATAAACACGCCGCACACTTACTAACACACGCATATGGCGGTGGTGGTGGTGGTGATGTCTGCGAATACGAGCTTTTGCCAGACGCTTTCCGTAGCTATCGACCTAATAGGTATAATACGAATACGACGTATGTACTACGCGGTTAGTAACACGTTGAAGTGTCATGCAGCAATAGTCTCATGTACATATGTGTATCGACTCACCGACTTGGCAGTTGTAGGCACCGAGTACGTATGTACGCACTCACGCATGAGTCGACGTCGAGTTGAGTGATGAAGTCGAAGTTGAGGTTGCGCGCTGAATGAAACCTATGATGATGATGACGGTGACGATGATTTGCGGTCGGTCGGTGGGTCATACCGATGGTGAAGTGTTACGACGCGAATCCACAAGATATCTATCATATCTGTCTCTCTCTCAAACGAACAAAACGAGAACAACTAGAACCACCAAGCACAGACCACCGTAGCAGTAATTCCACCAACCGTTGATGTCTTCTACAACGGTACATAGAGATCAGGTCACCGCCTAGCTAGTCGGGTAGTAGTTAACGAATTCGTAGTTATCGCCTCCAGCAGTGCACGTTAGCAATGCACGTTCAACTGTCGTGGTGTAGGTAACGGTCCGTAAACGAGTTGTCGTCTTTCTTCTTGTTGTTGTTGTTGTTGCTGCTGCTGTTATTGTTGCCGTTGCAGTGGTTATTGTTGTTGCGCTTCTTGGTGTTATTGTTGTTATTGTTGCTGTTCTTGTCGTCGTCGTCGGTGTTGTTGTTGTTAGTGTTGCAGTTGCTGTCGCTGTCGTTGTTGTTGCTGCCGTTTCTGTTAATGATTGTTGTTGCAGCAGCAGCAGCGGTAGCTGTTGCAAATCTTCTAGTTGTTCTGGTCGTCATTCTCAGGTTGTCATGACATCCCGTCTCATCCTGTCTCATCCTGTTTCATCGTCAACCTCCGCGCCTAACGACAACGAACCACACAAACTATCCAGCGATATAACTAACTGGGTGTCTATATCTCTGTCTGTCTGTATGCCTGTCTCTCTGTATGTATGATGAGCAAGTGGTGGATACACGCAGACATGATGTGTGACAACGACGACGACGACAACGACGACGACGACAACGACAACGTTGTTGTTGTTGCTGCTGCTGCTGCTGCTGCTGCCGCTGCCGCCGGCGACGACAATCACACTTGAGAGTTAGTTGACCGTATGTATGCTGCTTTCTTCCGCGCGCGCGCGCGCCCCCGGCACAGACGTTCGTTAGGCATTCGACGATTGACGCGAGCGACGGTAGCAAGTGACGATGCTAAGGGCGAGATGCGAGACAGGCGCAATGCCGTTCATTCGTGTGCTGGCTCGGTCGGTCGGTCGGTCGGTGGGGGCACGCGGGGCGTTGAATTTCGCCCCCGATTGAGGAGAGAAAGAGAGACACACACGGCAAGACTTGTTACTTCTAGCGACAGCAGGTTTTTAGCTGGACTTTCCGCGCTGTGAAAGACGACGACGACGACGAAAACCACGACGACGACCACCACCATTACCGTCATCACCACCGAACGACGGACGCTAGTAGAGGGGCACCGGGAACCGTAGGCATAGAAGGAACAGGCGCATGACACCGGCGGCGAGGATTCGTTCCTCTGCGTGCGTCCTGTGATCCTGCAAATCAAATGCCACAACACCAAACCATATATTAGCCATGGTTATGGGGGAAAGGGACGACGACGACGACAAGTAAGTAGCAAAAGTAACCTGTATGGACGCGGCGGCGAAATCAACACCACCACACCGGCGGCTGATAGTGGCAGAGTGTGGGCCGCGGTGACACCGCGTTGATGGTGTCGGCGGCGGTGGTGGCGGCTAGATCAAGCTAAGCAACAACAATAACAACAACAGCAACAACAACACATCAGTGTGTTCCGACCGCCAGCCTCTTCCGCGGAATCTGCACCTACACACTAATGCACATTTATGTTTATATGCATGCATACATTCTAATATATATATATATATATATATATATATATATATATATATATATATATATATATATATATATATATGCATACATCTAGACAAAAGACACACACATACAGCATTAATAACCTACGGGCCGACACCGTTACTATTCTATAGCAGCAGCAACATAGTATGAGAAGATCGAGTTCGGTTTCCACCTTTTCTTCTGACTTGGACTCGGCAAGACTTGGACTCGACTGACACATCGGCACTTCGACATGACATATGTCGCCCCCCTCCCCCCCACCCCCCGCTCCCTGCGCGCGCTGGCCAACGGTAAACGAAAAAGCACGGATAAACGAGATCTGCATGTTAATAAAATTACGAATACAAAAAAGCAAGAAAAACCGCATCGTAGAAAAGTTCCCACCTCATACCTCATGGTGCAGAGCTGTCTTCACTCTTCTGAGGACCGCCTGCACCGCCATAGCATTGCGTCCCGCGTTTAGTTGCTGCTGGTGCTGCTGTTGCTATTTATGCTGTTATTATTATTACAGTCGCACTTTGTTGCACTTCACTCAGTGACATCGACCGTCGCGGCACCTCAGCTCAAAGTGCTGCGATGGCAGGAGTAACTACATCAACAACAACGACAACAACAACAACAACACTGCTTTGTTTTCCTCCTGAGCAAGCATTCTATTGTCGACAACGGCAATAGATCTGCATCAAAATCAGCAGCAGCAGCAAATACAACCACAGCGGTGACAACAACAACAACAAGCAACAATTGCAACTGGAGCGACAAGAACAACAACAGCAACAGACAAAAAGAAAGGAGTCGCCCTGTTACGACGAGATGTTGAGTAAGTCGTAAGTAGACAGCAAAAAAAAACGGTTAAGATCATAACAACAACTATTAGCCTAAACTGTAGTGCGCCTGGAATAGGCGCTGCAGCTGTCGCCGTTGCTGTTTTTGTTGTTGGTGCCGTTATTGTTGTTGTTGTTGCTGTTGTTGCTAGTATTGTTGTTGTTGCTGCTGCTGCTGCAGCTGTTGTTGTCAGCGACAACACCAGTTGCCCTTTGTGTTGTTGTTGCTGGTATTGTTGGTGGTGTTGTTGTTGCTGGTATTGTTGGTGGTGTTGTTGTTGTTGTTAATAATGGTGGTGTCGTTGCTGTTGTTGCTGCTCCTGTCTTTGTTGCTATTGTCATGGTCGGCGCTCCCGAGACACATTTGGTCCTCTGCAGTAGCGGTTAGCGCCAGCCAGCCAGCCAGTTGTTATTATTGTTGTTGTTGCCGTCTGTTACATGATTTTGGTGATAATAGTGATGACGACAGAGATGATGATGTCTGTCGATGATGGACGGCAGAGAGCTGATGCTGATGAGATGACAGCCAATACTGTAGTTAGCAATGTAGCAGCACTACTAATTGCTACTCTTGCTTCTACAACTACAAGCTGCGCTGCTGTTGATCGCGCTGATTGCTGATAACGAGCAACACAGCAACAGCGCGGGCGGCACCTTATTTCAATATGCCGCCCAACCGCCGTCATGAGATACGTACATCCGTTAGCATAGCTCATGCACCGCCGCCGCCGCAGCCGAATTCGAATCGCCGCCCGGAATTCGTTACCCCGCGGCAACCCCCGCAAGACAGACCGCGGACACAACCCCCGCGGTCTGTCTTGCGGGGGTTGCCGGACAGCAGCAATGATCTCGGCTGAGGAAGCAGCAACAGCAGCAGCAGCAACTACAGCAATCCTGGATCCTGGCAGGATCCTGTTCATAGTGATAATGATGATGATGATGATGTTATTGATGATTCTGATGCTGACAACAACGACGACGACAATCGTTGTTTGATGAAATGACATAACGATGATTTTTGTCACCCCCCCCCCTAAGATCACCTCGAGTCTCTCTTGTCCATCCCATCCTTCCGCCTTCCCCTTTGATGCCCGTCTAGTAACACCATCTTCCCTCCGCATCCCCCTTCCGTATGGGGTTCCTCTAAGAGGTAGCATCATCATGAAGATCATAATTATCATGAGGATAATCGTCAGCATCAAGAACATCATCGTCATCATCATCATTAGAATAATCATCAACATCAGCATCAACACCACCGCCATATCTATGGACTTTAATCTGTGGGCAATTTCGCCGCAAAGTGTCCACACAGCTTCTACGATCTATCTACGATGCTGTGGTCGGTGGTGGTGCTCAGTGGCTGGTAATCATCGCTCGAGATTCGCTGGCTGGCTGGCTGATCGACCACACTGTACAATGATAGACATTGCAAAGACCACGTTCGGTCACTTACTCACGTCTAGCCTGGCATTGCACGCAAGCACGAAAACTCGATGCTTGACTGTAGTAAAGGTGTTAAACGCAAGACGTTAAGAACAAATACAACAACAGCAGCAGCAAAGCAACAATAACAACGACGAAAAAACAACGATAACGACATCATCATCAATAACAACAACAGCAACAACAACAGCAATAACAACAACAGCAACAACAACAACAACAACAACAAATGCCGCAATAAAAGCCGCGACAAAAATGGGGAAAGGAAAACAACGCAGCAGCCACGAGATAACGACAAAGGCAGTAATAGTTCATCTTCCCCCCTTTCTTTCTCGTTCTCTGCCTGTCTATATATTCCTCCGTCTCTCGACATAGTTCTTAAAATTGCATATCGTCCTCAAGAAAAGGTTGCATAGAACGAGAAAAGTGGACAACAACAACAATGACGACGACGACGGCATGGGATGACGGGGGACGAGATGATAGAGCGGGTGGATAGGGAGAAGGAAGCGGGGGTGAGGGGGGTGGAGTATGCAAAGGATGGCGAAGAAATGATATCCGCGCATTTGCGTTTTTGAAGCTGCCCGACACGCTATCAGTCAGAACTTGCCTGCATCTTCAAAAGATAAAAAGCGAATGCACACACTCATACATATTTATCTATCACACTCTATGTATAGTGTATGCATATATATATATATATATATATATATATATATATATATATATACGCGTATAGAGATACGTCGGCATTGCTAAATGTTTACGATCGTGTCAGCTAAGAACGCGTCGCAGAGTTAGTTGCACCACGCCTCCACTGTAGCCACAATCTTGCCTTGTCGTTGCGTTTACATTATTTAGCCCTTTTTAGAGGTCTAACAAACGAGATAACAACAACAAAAAAAAACCACAACAACAACAACAACAATACCAATATCAATGGTAATAATATCAAGAGTTCCCCTACATCTCAAAGCAAGATAAGTTCATAGCCAAATCATAGAGGACAGGGACTATGTGGACAACAGTATTTATGCAGCAGCAGTAGCACCAGCACCACCACGACCACCTCTAATACTACGAATCACATAGCAGATCATTGGAATTTGTAGAAATCATCTGTTTCATCAAAGTATATATATATATATATATATATATATATATATAGAATTAAATAGATGCACATGACTCATACTAGAAGTATCTCTTATTGTCGCGCGCCGATCGGGGCGCCCTCCGGAGAACCGTTCTCTGCTCTCGCTCTCTGATCGACCCTAAAGGTGACTACTAATATATCAGCCTCGCAATGAGTAACGGCGACGTTGAACTGCCATCGAGGGCGCTGCCAATGTCTCACGCTTAGCGCTCGTTCTGTTTGCCGTAGTAGTAGTAGTAGTAGTCTTACTAGTAGTAGAAGTAGTCGGTATCAGGCATAGTTTTTTCACCTATAAGCGGATGCTGCTATGAGTGTGCACTCTTCGATCGATTACAAATCCGAAAAGCGCAACATTGCGTCTCTTGACCCCCAAGAAGAAGAAAAAGAAAAATACGAGAGTTCACGTCGCTCGTTAGATGATCACACGAGGGCAATGTCTGTCTGACCGAACGCCGGGCGGATGCCGGTGGTTCGATAACCAAATTTTGACCACCACCACCACCTAACCACAAAAAAGCAATCAGCCATCATTTTTGATTGCCGCTACGTTTGGGAAAGCAGACAGCAACTGCAGTAGCAGCAGCAGTAGCAACAACAATAACAACAACAGCGGCAACACGAGCAACGATTCTAACAAGAATCATCTATTTAGTCGTTTACTCAATCAAATGCGTGCACTCGATTTCACGGCATCTTTCACGTACCCGGCGAGCGCCCCGCTAACAAGCTTTACGCCACTGCGTTCAACTTTGACTGGCCAAGCCTACTAGGTTTTGTCTTAAGGCTAAGCACAGCGCGGGTTCAACTTTAGAAAGCAAGCCCCATTCGAGCCCTGGACTGACAACATGGCTGATTCGAATATAAAAAATTAACACTGGTATGGGCCATTACGCGTCATTTTTAGACAAGTAGGTGGGTGTGTACGTTGGATTACTAATAATTGAATACATATGTATTAGGATGTTCCCGCTCAGAAATGATAACGACAACAGCAACAATGACAATAATAAAAGCATTAAAAGATGCAACAACAACAGCAACACAACAACAACAACACCGCGCCGGAAACGATAATACCTCACGCAAGTGTTTATCGCTCAACCAACAGACACGAATGTTTGCGAAGCGGGTTTGTTTTTGCTTATGTACAAATTGCAGTATTGCGAAATGTACTAATGGTTCATAGGTGGAGCAATCCGACTTTGATGCCTTGTCCCTATTGATCAAATTTCCTCTTTAAGCGATGCTCAATTGAAATTAGAGATTATAAAACCACACCGCTGAGAATCAACGATCATAATGCGGCTGCTGCTGGTGCCACAGTAACATTCAAGAACCCCATAATTTCCCTCTAGATGGTGGGAAACACACGGTATCTCAATACGTCTAGCTCTCGGCGCCTCACTAAAGGAATTGAATGCGCCTTACGACCAGTTCCAAGCCTGTAGGGGACTCGAGGATAGTTTGTAAGGAGGAATTAACGACCTTATCTCTTCAACAAAATGTTCTAAATTCTAGTTGGAGCGAGTCGTAGTGGCTGTTGGACGAATAGGTCGAGACACAGCGATGTGGCTTGTGGCAGTTTCGTGGCGACGACAACGACCATGCGGCCGACGTAGGCTGAGAGCAAGCCGGCCTTCTTGGCAGGAGGCATTTTGTTTTCTCACCAACGAATGACGACGAATGGGGAAAGCGAACATCTCATCATGGCAAACGATGTACTGCGTGTGTGTGCTTTAACGTGGCTGATTGTGTTTACCAGCGTGTTCGTGTTTGTGTAGATACGTCTCTGTTTGTCTGTGTGTGTTTGTGTGTATGTCAGAGAATGTAGAGGATGCTAATGATGATCACGATGGCGATGCTGGTGGAAGACCAAACGATACCAGATCGGGCAAAGGAACTTTTTTCCGTTGAAAGAAAATCTCTACCTTCACCACGTCCTTGCTGATGTTGTTCACTGTTGTTGTTGTTGATTGTTTTCGTTGTTGTTGTTGTGCCCGTCGTCGTTTTCGCTCGTCAACTTGGTTTTGTGCTAGTTAGGATCATCGGCGTTGTTGTTGTTGGTGGTGTTGTTGTTGGTGGTGTTATCATTGTTGTCGTCGTCGTCTTTCCCTAGCTCGTACGTTTTAGGCCGTCGGGCGTCGGCGGTCGGGCCTCTACTATCATCATGTATTGCTGCATTATCTTGTCTTCTTGATTTTCTTCCTTTCTTTATTCCTCTTTTCTCTTCTTCTTCCCCCCTAGGGAAGTGGCTTTACCAGCAGCAGCAGCCGCAGTGGCGACGAACTGTCCGAACCCAGCACATCTGTTGTTGCTGCTGCTGCTGCTTCTGCTGCAGCTTGGGCATCATCTTCAGTCGTGCGCTGGCCCCGGCCATCCGTATGCTCTTCTTTATTTCTTTCTTTCTTCCGTTTTGCCTTTGCCTTCTTTTCCCTCGTTGGTTCCTTCGTCCGTCCGTTCGGTTGCCTGCCCAGGTCTCTTGATCAGCATGCTAAGTCAGTCTCGCGCATTCCACGTCTGTATCGAACGGAATAGAACGAAACTAAACACGGAACAGCTCTAGCAGTATAGATAGCTCTAGCTTCACGTTAAACAACTGACTGAAGCTTCGGCCCACAGACAGATAGGATAGACTGTAGACTGAAGTATCTAAGTACGTACGCAAAGTAAGCCCAGTGCTACAGTATCACCATCATCATCATCATGGATCAGCATCATCATCATTATCATCATTAGCATCGTCGTCGTCGTCGTCATCGACGCGGCCACGATCACCATGATGATGGCGATGATGGTGGCGGCAACAACAACAACAACAACAACAACAACAAAGTTTAATGTAACAGCTCCAACTGTTGAAGTACAATGTGTGCCTTCAACGCCTAGCCTACGCAGCGACTCGCTAGCTTAACGACCGCGCTATAGCAACGGCGCATCGGCATTTAGACTCCAACGTCTATCCACCAACACTGCTTCAGTCACTCTTTGGATCTCGCATTCTCCCTTAACCCCGCTCCCCCTACCACCCCCGGTCACCCCAATTTCTCCCTCTCTCTTTCTGTTCCCAACTCTCTTCCCCCCCCCGCCCCCCCCCGCCGCCGTTCCTTTTTCGATGTGTATGTGTGTGTATCTCTCCGTCCGGATTGTTCCTTTCGCTTGGCCCCGCTCTCTCTCTCTCTCTCACTAGAATAGAAGCAGCTAATCGTGACAGAGCGGCGAGGCCCCTCCAACTGTAACTCGCCGCCTTCAGTGGCCTCCCTCGTTCGCCGCCGCCGCCCTCGGAGGATCTCTTTCTTTCTATATCTGCTCGTACATAAAATAGCTAGAGCTTTTTCTTGTTGTTCTTGTTCTTATTCGGCTTCGCCTTCGCAGCGAGCGAGCGAGCGTCCGCCGTAACGCGCGCGGACAGAGCGCGTGCGTTCGGCGACAGACGACGACGGCGGCGCCGACGCCTGGCTTCTCGTAGACGCGGCAGGCACGGTCGCACGACCAGTGGACTACGAATACTATTAGCAAAACTATTACTACTACTACTAACTATTACTACTACTAACTATTACTACTACTACTACTACTACGTCTACATCTACCACTACTCTTGGGACTGCTAGAAAAGTCGTCGCTAACTCAAACGCCAACGACGCGAAGATCAAGAAGATAAAGAAACGCAAAGAAGGATTGGCGTTGTTGTTGATGGTGTGGTTGTTGTTGTTGTTGTTGTTGTTGTGGTTGTTGTTGTTGTGAGTAAAGCTGGCTCCAGCGTCATCGACCGCTATAGCCTCAATACCACGGGCAATAGCAGCAGCAGCAGCAGCAACAACAGCGCTTCTGCTAGGGGGCAATGTTCGTCGCCCTACCATCGCCCCTACTATGGACAGCAACAACAACAGCAGCAGCAGCAACAACAACATCATCAACAACAACAACAACAGCAACAGCAGCAGCAGCCACAACAGCAACAAAAGCGACCTCAATGGCGACGCCAGGCAGCAACGGCAAGCCTACAGTGCGGAAGAGCAGCTATTTTCCTTCTCTTCAATTTCTTTTTCTTTATCATCTTCTTTAGCAGCAGCCGCCGCCGTAGCGGCTAAAGTGCAGTGCACTTGTCTACGACGTACTTATACAGCAACTACCATAATTACGACTACTCATGATGAACTCACGGAGATTTGGCCGTACAATGCGTACGGCCGGCTGGCCTGTCCGTCATCGTGTTGTTGTCGTCGTTATTGTTGTTGTTGTTTTCGTCATTGTTGTCGTTGTTGTTTTCGTCATTGTTGTCGTTGTTGTTTTCGTCATTGTTGTCGTTGTTGTTTTCGTCGTCGTCGTCGTCATCATCATCATCATTGTTGTTGTTGTTGTTGTTGTTTTCGTCATTGTTGTTGTTGTTACTGTGTCCATGCTCGGCGCGACGTATAACGCGGGCCACTGTACGCATTCTTCACTTCTGTCCGTCCTACACCCGCCCTCTATTCCCGCTGCCGGATCACCCCCCGCCGCACTGTCGGCCGTACGCGCTGACTGGTGCTCGTTCGATACCTCCCTCCTAGCTTGACGCCCCTCACCGCATCGCATCGCGTCGTCATCCTTGGCTTGGATGTCGTTTTGCGGGCATCACCATGCGTGCCTTCGTTCGTTCTGCCTCTTCTATCCTGCGACCAAACGTACGAAGGCGGTCATGACTCTGTGACGATGGTGATGATGATAATGATGATGATGTTGTTCTACAGCTCCCCTTGATCTACCATCGTTGTCGAGCAGCAGCAGCAGCAGCAGCAACAACAACAACAGCAGCAACAGCAACAATAGCAACACCAAAAGCTGTAGCACAAATAGCAAAACAGTTCACGTACACTGTTGCTGTTGTTGTTGTTGCTGTTGCTGCACTTCACTGCCTGGCAGTCGCTTGTTGCCGCCTTCGTTGTCAGCCTATCATCGTTCTGGTTCAGCTTGTTGCTATTTCTGCTGCTGCTGCCGTTGTTGCTGTTTCTGCTACTGCTGCTGTTGCTGTTGCTGCTGCTGCTATGACAACAGCTATTTCGGCAGCTTTAGCGACTTTGCTAGTAGCTTTAGCAGCTTCGGCAACTATTCTTCGGCAACTTCAGCCGCCGAACAGCGCAGTCATCAGCATGGTGATCATCGAGCAAGCCGCTTCGGAACTTCTCCAGCCGTTACCGCCACCGCCGCTCTCCTCCGCCTCCTTCATCCCTGATCCATTCCCCCACCCCCCCCGCCCCTCGCCCCCATGATCATGGCCTGTGTGCGCCCCCATGGTGCTGGCCCATGGTGCTATCGGTAATGTTGGTGGTGGTGGTGGTAGTGCGCGATTGCTTCTGCCGGCGCGCCAGCGTCGACCAATCCGCTGTCGTTGTCGTCGTCGTTCAACAACATCAGCAGCATCAGCAATAGCATCACCACCCAGCATCGTTCCATCGGCCAAAGCTAGAGGCAAAGCCAGCGTCCACTCCACCCCCCCCCCCCACCGCGGCCGCCGCCGCCGCCGCCCTATACGTAGGGTCGTCGTAGCGGCGTCTCCTGCGCCAGATCTGTCCGGGGGCCCCTCGCTTGGCCATAGCGCCAGCTACGGCGGCAGCAGCAGCAGCAACAGCAGAGCAGCAGAGCCGCAACAGCAATAACAAGAGTATAACAGAACATACACACAAGGAGCGCATGAAGAACAACCACCACCACCGCCGCTGCCGCTGCCATTACCACCACCAACAACAACGACGGCAGCAGAAACAACAAAATCACAACAGCCACAACAACAACAACAACAACAACAAAGTCAGCAGAAGCAACAAAATCACAACAGCCACAACAACAACAGCAATACATTACAATACACACGCGCGTACGTCCACGTACGTACAAAGACAGACACGCATCATACACCAATACACACATATATATATATATATATATATATATGCATATATACATATACATACATAGGCACAAACACACACACACAACAAATATACACGCTAGACCTGCTCGTCTCTCGTTCAGTGTCAGTCTGTCTTCTTCGACTGAATGTTTAGTAGAGCGCAGTGTAGCCGGCAGGCTGCGGCAACATTTACATTGTTGATCCTGTTGTTGTTGTTGGTTCTGTTGTTGATCCTGTTGTTGCTCCTGTTGTTGTTGTTGGTGCTTAGCGTCAACAAACTGAATCTCTCAGTCAGTCGTCACTCACCGGTCCACAACATCACAGCCGTAGACGACGCTTACTTTCCTTCGACTACGTTCGACTACCCACCACAACCACCACACGCTAACGCCTCGGCCATAGCTAGCTAGAGTCTAACTACTACTACTACTACTGCTAACCCGATGTAGAGCCGACGAACTGGCGACGGTAGTCGGCGACCCCGATGATGCCGCCTGGCGATGATGGCGGCGATGATGATGCCGGTACTAAAGAAACAAACGCCTAAATATCAAAGAACTAACTAAATAACTAACCAAACGAACTGGTGGAAGCATAGCGCTGAACATACTTTGTTCGGTGTGCTCGGTGCTTGCACACACCAGCTACCAGCTGTACAGTCAACCAGTCATCCAGTCGATCAATGCCGTCATTGACATGACGCTTCGACGAACCTGTCTCCTCTTCAAGACCACAAACAAAATTTGGGGACTCTTCTCCCACATCTCCGAATGCTGCTCCACGGGCTGATCCATCCACGTCTTGATCCTTGCTTGACTTTTATACTGCAGCAGTACCATCGGGAAGCAATGAGGCCGAAGCAAACGACGGTGCAAAACAGAGTCGCTGCAGACAAGCTTAAGTTTTCGTTTTCGCTATCGTCAACTTTTGTATTGTTGTTGCTGCTGCTTCTGCTGCTGTTGTTGTTGTTGTAGTTGTTGCTGCTTTTGTTGTTGATGCTGTTGTTCTCGTCCCCGTCTGTAAGCAAATACTTAAGAGCGGGGCCTACTTCGTGAGAGCCGTTGGCAAATACCGCTGAGAGCAAAGGTATATTTACCGCTTACCTCAAGAGACGCAACAAGTGCACTTTAAAGCCCTCATCATCTATCTGCCTCTCGGAGCGCTCGCCTACCCTCTTCGCGACCTGGTATCATGCCGTGCTATCATCGTACGTCCTTATACCTTTGCCACGCTAGCTAGCTGTCCTGCCACGTTGGGCTTGACAGGATTGACACTTTAGGAGCCTCGTCTCTGTGTGTGCGGTTCGTGATGGCTGGCCGAGCGATTCGCTCAGTTTTGGGCCTTCGCCATGGGCTTTTCCCTATTAGCTCGTCTCGCCCGCTTTTACCCTGCCCTCGTTTCCCTCCCTACAAGTCCACTTGTTTAGCCCTGGCGTTACGACAGCCTTCTTCTGGCTGGTCTTCATCTTATTATTCATCATCATCATCATCATATCACCAACCTGATCTTTTCCTTCGTTTTTCCCTTTCTTCTCCTCTGGTCCCTCATCCTGCTCTTCTTCCTGCTTGTCTCCGCGTGCATCGTCTATTCGTTCATCTACAGTCCATCAAGCATCTTCGTTGGTTTATCGATCTACGACTACTACTACTACTTCTACTACAGGTACGACTACCACCAGAGAGCTTCGCGCAGTGCACTAGAGGCTCTCTGGCTCTCCGACCAGGCCAATCAGACGGGCGGGCAAACGACGTCTTCTGTCTTCGGTTTTCCGCTGGTTGCGCTGCGCTCATCACGCTCATCCCTCACTCAGGCTGTACCACCCTTAGGAGGAAAGAATTGGAGAACGGGGGAAAGAGCCTACAAAGAAAGGGAGGGAGAGAGAGAGAGAGGAATAGCGGAGGAAGGGAATAGGGAATAAGACAGAGAAATAAAGTGCGAAACAGAACATAGAGATAGTGTGTGTGTGTGTGTATGTGAGAGAGAGAGAGAGAGGGAGCGAGCCGAGCAAGAAATAACGAAACAAACAGATAACTCTAGAGAAATAAAGAAAGAAGAAACAGACAAATCCCGTTGGAGGCGGCTTCGACGACGGCCGCGGCCTACAGTGGTGGCCGTGGTGGCCCCAATAGCTGACTTGGTGGTTAGTTTGCTGCTTGCTGGTTGGTTGGTTGGTTGTTGGTTGCTGGTAGTTGCTCGCTCGTACCCGCCTGGCTCATCGCATCGCATCGAACTATGCCTGTCTAGCAGCGAACACTGAGCAGCATTACGAACGAACTGCACTAAGCACTGAGGCACGGTCGTTTCGGCCGTTCGGCGCGGCAAGAGAGCAAATCAACAACAACAACAACAGCAACAACAACAACAACAACAACAACAACAACAACGACGAGGGGAGATAGATAGATTCCCTCAGCTCCGAACGGGAGACGGTGGCGGGGGGGGGGCGCTCCCGCTCCTGCTCCCGCTGTCGCGCTGCTTATAGCTTGCTTGGCATCTAGCTAGCTTTCAGGGGGCCCAGCACGCCAATGCTAAGCCGTGACGACCGACCGACGTCTCCGTATAGAGATGATGATGATGATGACGACAAAAGCGGTGGCGTCCGCAGTGTCGAGGAGCTGTCTTTGTCTGTCTGTCTGTCTGACTGACTGTCTGTCTGTGCGTCTGGGTGTCGAGACGACGAAGCGGCCATGGCAATGGTGGCGCCGGCACTTCTGTCCGGACACAACTTTCTGCGGTGATGATGATGTTTGTCCGTCCGTTCGTCGTTCACACGAGGACCACGTTCCTCTCTCTGCTCGTCCCTGTCCTCAGCGAGAGCTAGCTAGCAAGCTAGATAGGTAGGTAGATAGATAGATAGACATACATGTATACGTATACATAAATGCATAATACATACACATACAGGCAAATAGACAGGCCAGCCACAGCAACAGTAAGAATAGCTACAGCTACAGTAAGAATAGCATCAGCTACAGTAAGAACAGCATCAGCAACAACAACAACAGCAGCAGCAAGAACAACAACAACAGCAGCAGCAGCAATGACCTCTACGAGGCTCGTCACAAGCTTACCTCATAGCCTTTTATGCGTTGCCGTTGTGATATTGCTTTTTCGGTGCTGTTGCCATTGCTATGGTTGTTGTTGTTATCGACGATGTTACTGTTGTTGCTGTTGTGGTTGTTGTTTTTGTTGTTGTTGCTACTCCATGCTGTTTTTTGACGTAGTTTTGCGAACTAACAACTCCCGAGAGCGACTTGACTGATCCAGTACGCTCAGACGAGGCTGGCCACAAGAGTTCACCGTCGTCGTCACTACGGCTACCATACCAGCAATAATAATAACAACAACAACAACAACAATAATAAAAACAACGGCAACAACAATACTAAAAACAACAGCAACAACAATAGTAACAACAGCCGCAGCAGCAGCATCCACTGCCGAAGCAAATCATGAGCCTGTCTGTGGGTGTCTGACCTCTATCCTGTCAAACGAACGTCAAATGAAAGCGACGGACAAATGTTCGGCTGATTGCTACAACAACAGCAACAATGCTAACTAATGGCAGGGATGTGGAGACGCAGGCAGAAATGAGACGATTATCGAGTAGCAGACGCAGCAGAAGACCTAAAATCAAAAACACGCATCATCTAGCAGCCGCAACAACACTCGGTTCAACCAATCAACAACTGAGATAACTCTGCAATAGACTGCCGCCGCGGCCAACCAATTGACGAACTGACGAACCAAGCCTACAATTAGTACAACGTCTAGCAAGCGGCGAACGCACGCATGACAGTAGAAATACCAACGGCCTCACATCTACAGCAGAAACTAAATAACTGCATACACTACTTGCTTTACCAAGCAAAAATACAAAACAATACTTCTTCACAACACGCGTACGTTCCGCAAGGTATTTAGGACAGACGCCAACCAACCTGTTCCTTGCGCGGCTCGCCGGTTATAAATGGGGAATATGTTCCACCTATCTTCTCTCCTGTTTTAGATCGCTTTAAACGACGAAGATCATCAGTTGGGGAACGTATGTTTAGAATGGCAAAAGACGTGCTTTCTACATGTGCAGGTCGGTAACTCGTTTCCCGTAATAGAGTAATGTCGTCGATACGGGTTTTAGACCCCTCGTACATCGTAGAAAAAGCTGCGAATTGTCCCACACAAAATCATGTGGAATGACGTTACGATACTATCGGATAAGAAGTCCGATTGCTATCTTACCATCGGCGTGTACTTGACTAGTTGCAATAAGTCGCACGTTGGGGGACGAACCATTGTTTTACGTTGCCAGAACACATTCTGTAAGCATTCTGGAGTCACGAGAGCCTTCCACCTCATTGCCTCGAAAACAACCTGAAGACGCTCGCTCTGCTGGCAGCAACGGTGAAAATCACCTATGGTCTGATTGACAATTGCCAACGTAGGCGTAGCGATTAAAAATAGCTACCACCTTTTGCAGAACTGAATAAAGAGTGCTAATGAGAAACTTGAGCTGAAGACAACAACGATAGCACACTCGCCTTTATCGATATTTCCACCTTTTATACCATAGTACTTCAAGCTACTTCGCCTTCTTCACTACTTCAGACTTGGTCTTCTGCTTTACTTTACGCTTCGCCTCCTTCAGCACTTTAGCCTCATTTTCGAGTTTCTTTCGGTGCCTCTTAGACAAACCTTTTCCGGCTTCCATATAAAATTATTTTTAAGAAGGTTGTTCTTAATTCTGGACCATTCTTGGTCCGATCTACGGGCCATCACGGAATCGCTGTTAGGCATATCTTCACTGAGACGGTATCGAGCGCCGGACACGCGCCCGTTTGTCAACCAGTCACCCAATACTGTCTACAAGATGCCATCTTCAGGCTGCGTCTGTTGAACCCGGCGACGTGGCGGGTGCATTCGTCTGCGCCTCGCGACCGGAGGAGACACATAAGAGGGGCGCGGGTTCGAGCCCTACCGTTGCATTTGTTTGTATTTATTGGGGTAGTCCGTCTATGAAGCAGTGCGCGAAAAGCAGTCCCATGGACGTTGAATCTTGGCTGTCATGTACATATATGACCGTGACGTTCTTGTTGCTGCTGTTGTTATTGGGTCAGATGTTCAGGTGGTCAGCTAACGTGCCCGGTCGGTCGGAAAGCATGTGAATAATCATACATGTTTTCTAATGAAGTTAACAAACATTAGTAGTAATAGTTGTAACAATACTATTATAGTAGCAAAGCAAGTGCGACAGCAACAGTGACTGGCACAACAAAAAAACTACAATAATGATCGTACAGACACCTCCGAATTTGCCTGAACAACATCGCTAGAACACGGAAAACATCATCTTAAATCAATAACGTAGCCATGTAACAAGTCCGCAATAATGACAACACAAATCGTAGTTATAACAAAAACAACAACAACACAAAAAAGGCCGGAGATCAGCAAGAACTATCGCAATATATATATATATATATATATATATATATATATATGATATGACGGGTTCGAAGTAGCCACTGCAGGATCCGGTGGGAAATCACTCGAGTGCCTATCGTAGTAATCCACTGTGCCGTTATGTGTCTATTTTGTTCACATAGGTCCTATCGAGCAGGTCTTCACCGGTTCACTGAAGTCATCCCGCAAACGCCCCGGCTCGGGGAGCACCAAGTTTTTAGTTAGCAGTGTGTAGGAGTCTTACACTACCCGACTTAGACTAACGTGCGTGCATTATGTATTTTTGTTCCTGGTTCACCAGTAAAAAACGATTCGCCAGTAAATGACGTACGTCAAAAGCAATAAAACCAACCTCGCACATAGTAAGCATAAACGTGGTTCACTACTGCCAGTGCGTTCATACTGCAATCGATTGAAGAATGCGCACACATACATGCACACCTAACGCATATATATATATATATATATGTCCAGAAGGATGAGATTTGGCTTACCTAGAGACAGAGAGAGCGCGCGCATTTCCAGAGCGGTCCCGTTCCCAATCCAGCCACTAGATAGGGAACATCTCGGGGGTCACTTCACAGAACGTTCGAATCGCCTCATTTGCCTGCAATAGGAAAAATAAACACATTAAATGTCTGCAGTGACGGCGGCTACTATAAAGTCAACGACAACAAAAACAGCAACAACAATTTCTACAGTGTTCAGCGTGTTCTTAAGGTAAAATGTTTCCTCTCAGCAAAAATGCATCATTCATAGTTCTTGCCGGGGCCGTGGAAGCTCACTTGACTTGCCTTCATGACTGTATCTTGCTGCATTCGAATCCTCAAGAGCCTTTTAGCTATAGTTGCAAAATGCCCGTGAAATTCGTCTGTTAAGTCTCTGTTTCCGTGTAAAAATAGAACAAATGTTTACATTTGATGAATTCGTGCTTCTAACTATTAATAACTGTAGCTCTCTAATGGGCCCTCAGTACCAAGATATATATATATATATATATATGTACCATATTTGTTTGCATGGAAATGCATGCTTCGAAGAGGACACAAGTAGTCGAGAAGAGCAAAACCATGCATGGATAACAACAAGATACCAAATGGCGAAAGCCGATCTTCACAGTCACTTCAGCACAAACGGCACGGCACATAATGGGCGAAGGAGAACAAGAATGGCAACAAATAACTAAGAATTAAAAACATGACGAAATGTTACGGAAGATGGTGGTGCGTTTTACTGGTGCCGTGAAGATACGACAAGGCCATCTGCATTTGAGTCGAGTGCTGCATCGCGGGATGTATCTTTGTATCTATCTACCTACCCATTTATCTATCTATCGGTCTGTCTGTCTATCTCGAAAATCATCTATTATTATTTTTATTATTGCCCCGCCGGCGGCGAAATCTACGGCAAGCCTACCTGTTTTAATGTCTGAAAAGTGGCTCTCCAAAGCCTTGCGGCAGTACGCTTAATTTTGTATCTATCTATGTATGTATATATATATATATATATATATATATATATATACAGTTTGTCCGTCTTCGAGTGGAATGTTTTGCGATGATCCGAATCTGCACAATTCTCGTTTGCAGTAGTGGCGGTGGTAGCAGCAGCATGTCAAAGCACGACCGGTAGGAACGAACCGGCCTTCTTGGGCCGATCTCTGTCGTTGTAAGAAATGCGCCTCTCCTCAAAATAAATCTTGTCCGCTTAGACTTGGTGTTATTGACGATTGCATTGTTGTTGTTACTGTTGGTGCTGCTGCTACTGCCGTTTGGAACCTTGTCGTTGCTGGAGTCATGGTTGTTGTTGTTGTTGTTGTTATTATTGCTGTTATTGTTGCTGTTGTTGATGTTGTTGTTGTCGTTGTCGTCATCATCATGTGTATGAGTGCTGTCTGTTGTTCTTATAGTCGCTTCTGTGCTTCTCGTTGCGAACTAAAGCGATCGAACGATAGGCGATGACGATGAACCAACGACATTTTCGGTATCAGTATTTGCTGTCCCTTCGCCTGCGGTATTAGTGTACTGACGACGACCCGACTATTTTCGTTGGATACTGCTTTTTTCTTGCTCGTTACGGCTGCTTCTGCTTCTTCTTCTTCTTCTCCGTTTTCCTCTCTCTCGTTTTTTCTTCGTTCCTTCAATCGTCCGTCCGTTTTTCGTACCTCGACTGACTAAAGTAGGGGGTATCATCATCATCATCATCACTCGAATTATCGATGCCGCTATCATCATCATTATCACCATGCCAGTACCATCATCATCATGGCTTCTACCACTACCGCACCAACACGACCCGATCACCCCCGGTCGGTGATCGGGGCCAATGTTCGCTGCGATATACCCGCTGGCCATCTCCGGATACTGCTGTTGCTACCGCTGTTGCTTCTCCTCTTCCTCCTCCTCCAACTGAAGTGAATGCCGTTGGCCCCGCCGACATCGTACACGTCGTAGGCCCTGCTAGCCCTGCTGTTCGTTCTCCTTGGGCTGTTGTTGTCGTTGTTGTTCCTTCTGTTCTCCACCTTCTCCTTTGGTTTCTCCTTCTATTTCTGCTGTCCCTTCGGCTTTCCGTTTCGGCCTCGGCGGCTGTAGCACTACCAACCACAGCCACAGCAGCAGAAGCAGCAAGCACGTCGTTAGCCGGCTGTGCTTGTTTAGGCCGAAAATAAGCCTGTTTGTTGCCTCTGGTCCGGTGTCGTCGGGTGACTCCGAAAGGACGCTACTGCGTGACGGTCACACAGACAGACGCACACATATACATACGGAGACATACACGGCTACAGAGTTTCAAACAGCAACAACCAACAACAGGGACCACAGCCACAACAACAACAACAATAATAACAACAACAACAATAGCTAAGTCGACCTCGACGACGACGACGGCGAAGTCATACCACAAGTCCAACAGGTAGATAGATGGCCTGCCTACCTGCCAGTCAGCCCATCCTTACCTGGCCGTGGTCGTGGTCGCTATCGTTGTTTGGCGTTGTCGCCATAGTCGTCAGAAGCAACACGACCGCCAGTAACAGCAACAACGCAGCCACGTTGGCGCCTATCTTTACTGTCAGCGCCATACGTAGCTAGCGCCGCCACCACCACCACCACCAACAACAACAACAACAACAACATTAACAACAACAGTACCGAAAACAACAACGACCTCAATGTCCTTTTCGTTTTTTTTGCCCCGTCGTCCATCGTCCCCATCTATTCCCGCCCGCGAGGACTGCCCTATTCCTTCTCCTTGAAGAGCGGCAGCGGTGGAACGGGAGAACCAACAACAACACCAACACCAACAACAACTGGATGCCTTCGTTTGGTACCTTCTACATATATTCAACAGCCCAGCCCACGCCAGGTTGTCCGTCCGTAGTTTCCTCAGCCGGTACCGCTGCCACAAGTAGCAGCAACAGCAGCAGCCTCCACGGTACCATCATGCCATTTCGTAATGCCTCCAACGATGAGGGCAACAATGATGAGGAAAGTACACTATCGCCGTATTGCTACTGCTTGGTACTGTGTTTATTGCGTTGATTCTGGTTGTCGTTGTTGTTGCTGCTGCTGCTGCTGGCTCTGGTTGTTGGTGAAAACTTAATGCCGTTTTTATAATTGTCGGTATTGTTGCCGCCCGTTGTTGTTGTTGTTGTTGTTGTTTTTGTTGCCGTCCGTTGTTGTTGCTGGTGGTGATGTTGTTGCCGTTGTCGTTGTTGTTTATAGTGATGGTGCTGAAAAAGCCACGTCGTTATCGGCATCATTGGTCCTCTGTCATCTATTGGCGAATCAATTCTCCCCCCAGAACCACCGCTACCTGCCTCTCCGTCCGCTCCCCCCCCCCGCCGTTTCTTCCTTGAAACTATTCTTCTTGTGTTGCGCGTCGAGACAACATACGGACGACGACGATCCAATCCGGGCCCTGTTGCTCATCTAACCCCGCTCCGATTGGCCCGAGGACAACAACTGTCGGCGGTCATCAGTGGGGTTGGCTGCAGCCCGCCTTTCTTCCTGCCTGCCGCGTTCAATCGGTGGCTGATGGCGTACTGTGGACAGCCGCCGATGAACATTCTGGCTGCTGCTGTTGTTGTTGTTGTTGCAGCAATTATTGAGATTTGCTGTTGTTGTTGTTGTTGCTGTTGCTGCCATTGGCACCACGGCACTGCGTCGTATCACCATGCTTTGGGGGTGCTACTTCGTCGACCGTGTTGTTGTTGGTGGTGGTCGTGTTGTTGTTGTTGTTGTTGTTGTTGTTGTTGTTGCTGCTGCTGCTGCTACATAAAGTAACAATAGCGATAGGCCGTTAGCAGAAATGGCGGCAGCAGCAGCGACGGCGGCGGCAGTTTTATCAAATTTATCAACAACAACATCGACGATAGAGACCACGTCCACGATAACCGATGGAACGAACCGACGGACGAACGAACGAATCAACAATGTCAAGTTGGGGCTGCTCGATCTCTCGAGCCAGCCCCAAAACGACGAGAGAGAAAGATCTTTGACGTAACCGTATCGTTGCCCCGCGCTCTGTATCGCCATTGCCCCCACCACCATTATCATCATCATCATCATCATCACAGCAACAACTGCCATTAACATCATCGTCATCAACAACAGCAGCAACAACAATAACTGCAGTGACAACAAAAACAGCAAAAAACCAACAGAAACAGCAACGATGTCCACAAGGCGGCCACAGCTTCACTGACGTTCACTGGCGTATTCAAAGAAGACATCGCTTCTGCTGCTGCTGATGCTGCTCTCGGCTGCTCAATGTCGACCAACCAACATCGACCAACCAGACCGATCGGTCGCGGAAGGTAGATAGATAGGGCTTGCTTAAGGAGTTTGGCTGGCTGGTTGACTGGCCGACGACTAGCTTGCGAAACTGCTTAGCATTTATTCGCTGTCGTTGCTGGTGGTGGCAAACAAAGAAGGAAACGACGAAAAAAAAGGGAAGAAGGAAACAAAGGAACTGCCTGCACCCCCCATCCTCACGCCGGCAAACCCGCGTGCGTCGATCTTCTGCCTACATCCTATCCTATCCTCGTCTCAACCAGTCACTACTACTACTACTAAAAGTAAAGTTTTCGGGCTGACCCTCAACCAAGATTTAACGTCCACGGAACTGTTATTCACATTGCTTTATAGACAGACCCCCATAAATACAAATCGGTGCAACGGTGGGACTCGAACCCGCGCACCTATTTAGTGTCTCCTCCGGTTGCGAGGTGCAGACTTGAGCCACCATGCCACCGGGCTCTACAAACTACCTCGACATACTACGTAATACTACTAAAGTAAAGTTTTCGGGCTGACCCTCAGCCAAGATTTAACGTCCACGGAACTGTTTTTCGCATTGCTTTATAAACAGAATCCCATAAATACAAATCGGTGCAACGGTGGGGCTCGAACCCGCGCACCTATTTAGTGTCTCGTCCGGTTGCGAGGCGCAGACTTAAGCCACCACCACGCCACCGGGCTCTACAAACTACCTCGACATACTACATAATACCCGGCTACCTCTACTACTACTCTACTACTACTAATGCTGTTGCTCAGAACGCTGCCGGGCCATCGGCACATGGCCACATCACACACAGACGCCATTGTTGTGATCATGAGGGCAGCCAGCCCGAATGCTCGATGCCCTTCTACGCCGGGGGGGGGGGGGGGGGGGGGCGCGAGGGGAGCAGCGAGCGAGAGTGCGCGCGAGCGAGTCAAGAGATGAAGGAGCGAAGCGAACCTCACCGTGGCGTGGTAATGCTGGTTAGATGGTGGTGCTGCTGCTGCTAGACAGACTATTTCCCTTAGTTTTCTTGCTTTCTTTTCGGTCGGTCCGTTTGGTCGTCTTGTATTGGGCATTCGGTCGTCGTGCAGGGTCGTCGTGGTCGTAGCCGTCGTCCTCGTCTTCGTCTTTTCGTTCTTTCATCGTTCTTTATTCTTTGACTCTTTTTCTCTCAGTTAGTCCCTCCCTATTTCCCCTTTCCTTCACCTCCTGTTCACCCTACCCTACCCCATTTCATCGTACCATCAACGCATCCACCGGCCTCTAATGTCCTTTTGGTTGCCTTGGCGTCCGTGGTCGTCGTCGTCGTCGGCGTTGTACCCATCCTCATGGTTATGATTATTATGATTATCATCATCATTATTATTACGATTATTATTATCATATCTATAAGTTCTTTTACAGAATCATCACCATTTTCTGCTGCTGCTGCTGCTTCGTTTGTGCTAGCCACCACGACCAGATGGGAAACTACTCACACTCGAACATACATACATTTATACATAACATCACCAGCAAACTTGAACATTGTTGGTTGGCACAGTAGTGGTAGTAGTAAGAAGTCAAAGCACCAGCAAAAGCAGCGGCATTAAACGTGCAGATAGTTCGTAGTCGTGTTGCTGTAACAGTTGTTGTTGTTGCTGTTATCGTGTTGCTGAGGATGACATTGTTGTTGTTGTTGCTGTTGTTACTGAAGATGACATTGTTGCCGTTGCCGTTGTTGTTGTTGATGATGATGATGATGATAATGATGATGATTAGGCTGGTGGTGGTGGTGGTGGCGATCGAACGGTCGCGTTCGAACCAGAAAATGCAACCTCCTGATACTGAGACTGATACGAATACTGCTGCAGCTTCTACTTTTCTGCTATCGTCGACGATGGCCTTTTCCCCCATCGCTGGTTGGGGCCGGCCGGCCGTCCGTCCGAACTGTTCGCCACTGGCGACGTCTCCGTTGCTGCTGTACATCGCTTACATCGTCGCTCGCGCCAGCCTATTGCTCCCTGCCTGTCGGTCTTTGAGCGAGTTGTTGTTGTTGTTGTTGGTATTGCTGCTGTTGATTACGGTCTGAGCTAGCATCGGACACCAACAACGACAACAAGGAAGAATAACAACAGCAACAACAACAACATCAACAACAACAGCAGCAGAGAGTGCCCCAACCGGGCCGGCATAACTCGCGTGGCGCGGGCGCACAGGCCACGTAGCAGTCGGTGTCAGTCGGCCTACGACAACGTCGACCACGGTAAGGATTACGACCAGCAGCAATAACAACAACAGCAGCAATAGCAACAACAGAAGCAACAACAACAACAACAGAAGCAGCAATAGCAACAACAGAAGCAACAACAACAATAACAACAACAACAACAACAGCAATAACAACAACAACAACAACAACAATAACAACAGCAACAACAACAACAACAACAACAACAACAACAACAACGACGACAACAACAGCAACAAACGATCATGGTCATGGTCGCAGCGGTGCTGATGACGACGCGGAACTGCCGAAAATGATGGTAATGCTGGCAGTGCAAAAACGCGAGATGCCCAAAGAAAGATATATACATATATATATATATATATATATATATATATATATATATATATATATATGGATATATACATTGATATAAAGAGAGAGAAAGAAAGGAGGGGCGAATACCGGTTAGAACGGCAATAACAGTCAATCGTTTCGTCGACGTTCTTCGACGCTCTATTATTATTATTATTATTATTATTATTATTTCTGCCGTTTCTACACGCCAGGCCGCCCAACACTACAGGTAGGAGGACTCTCGTTCACTCGTTCGCCAGCTTGTTTTAGCTTTTTTTCTTCTGCCAGTGCAGCGTAAGCGCTTGGGGGTGCCCGGCCGGTGCACTGCCATAGTGTGCAGCAGAAGTGCCAGCCAATTCCCTCCGCGCAACGTTCCCGCTGTTTTGGTCAATCCTATCGCAGTTAGGACAATTGTTGTTGTTGTTGTTGTTGCTGCTGTTGTTGTTGCTGCTGCTGCTGTTGTTGATATGATGGCTGCTGTTGCGCTGTTGTTGTCGAATGAAAAACGACATGAATGATGATGATGATAATGATGATGATGCCGACGACGACGACGACGACGACAATAACAACAACAACCCACTGAAGTGAATTACCATTGCCTCTCCCCAGCCGACCAGCAGCAAAAGCCCTAGCAACAGCAGCGCTAGGGCAACAAATCACGACGACGATCGCCAGCCAGAACAAACGGCCCCCAAATACAGCGAACGCGTTGAGCAGAACGGCTCTGCCGCCACCGCCGCCGTCGACGCTCGCTCGCGACCGAGCGATCGCGTCAACCAGAACCGTAATGACAGCAACAAGTGAACGCAGAATAGACGTGGCCGGGCACAGGCGGGCAGCAACAGCACCACAACGGCACAACTACTAGCAACATCTGTAGCAACAATAACAACAACAACAATAAACGCAGCAACAACAACAACAACAGCAGAAGGAAGGGTCATAGCGGGTAGAGGCTTCCGCTGTCCGCCACCCGCGAAACAGAGTGAGAGAAAGAGAGAGAGTGATAGAGTAGGGCGAGAGAGAGAGCGTGAGGCCACAATCTAAAAGTACACAACAATAACGAAGTCGACGAAGACTACAACAATACAGCATTATTGCTTTTTCAAACAAAAAAAAAATATATATATATAGTAGTATTCTCCTAGTAGCAGTCGAACTCATGTCACTCTCTCTATTCGCTATAGGCGTCGATGACACGATTGTTACTAATGCTCTCTTGTTATTTGCTTTCTGTTTTCGTTCTTGTTTTTGTTGTTGTTGCTACTGCTGCTGTCGCTGGTGTTGTTGTTGTTTGCACTGTTGTTCTTGCTGCTGCTGCTGCAGCCGCTCACTAATGTTGTTGTTGTTTTTCAACCTGGGCCGTCCAACATTCCGTTGTGTATTCCGCTGTCGATTGTATTTGTTGTTCTTGCTGCTGCTGCTGCTGCACCTTGCCCTTCGATCTATTATGTGCCGTTGCAATGGTGTTGGCGTCGTTGTTGTTGCTGCTAATGTTCCTGTTATCCTTATTATTATTATTATTATCGTTGTTGTTGCTGTCCTCGTAGCAACCGAAGTTTAGTGAACCGGCTGGCAAAAGCAAAGTCAGTATCAACTTTAACAGCAGCAGCAGCAACAGCAGAAGGACAAGAGGACAGCATCATCATCATCATCATCGATTGGCAATGACTCAACGATTTGAACGTTTGTCGACAAAACCACGACCACGACGACGAATACGATGGTGATGATGATGGCGATGATTATTAGGATGCGGATGAAGGACCACTCTCGCGGCAACTATCAGCACGATTAGCATTACAATTTTCGGGGCTTCATCATCTTCATCAACAACAACAACAAATAACAACAACAACAACAAAACCAATAACAACACAAACAACGACAGTAACAACAACAACAGTATCATCGTCATCAGTTATCGGCATCATTGCCGGATCGCCGGCGGCCTCGCTCCGCTCCTCGTATCTTCGTCATTTCAGTAATGCCGCGCTGCTGCTGCTGTTGCGGCCGCTTGAGTTGTTGTTGTTGTTGTGGTTGTTGTTGTTGTTGTTGTTGCTGTTGTTGTTGCTGCCGCCCGTGGTGGTGCGGCGAAGGCCACCAAACAGAAAAAGTGCGCTTGCTAGCGCGGTGGGGCGCTGGGCGCCGGGCGGGTGGCTGGCTCGCGCGATCGCCAGCCACGGAAGGGCACGAAACGAAAGGCCAAATCACAGATTACAGAACCGGCGGCCGCCGCCGCTGCCGCCGCTGGTTCTGTACGTACGACGGCCGCCCGCACGCTGCCAGAGCTGAGTGAGTGAGTGACTGACCTGTTGCAACATATCTATCTGTGTGTTCAACTGTAATGAAGTAAAACAGTATCAGTGGCAACGACATCACCAACGACTCATAGATGCCAGCGTACATACATATATTTAGACATACATACATACAAACATACATCGAGCCACTCGACTGCGAGGTGAAAATGATGACAACAGCAGAGACTACATAAGCAATGATATAGACAACAACAACAACCACAACAACAACATGAACTACAAAAACAACAATATCAGGAGCAACAACAACAACAACAACAACAACACGAGTAACAACAGAGCTAACAGGAGCAACAACAACAGCAACTGCAGATACAGAAGCAACAAGATCGACAATATGAGCAACAGCTGCAGTAGCATAGACAGCAACAACGTAAACAATCTTAAGAACAATATGAAGAACGTGTATGCAACAAACAAGAACAACAACAGGGATAACCGCACCAACATAAACAACAGAGAGCACAAACGCAATGCTAAAAGCCAGAATGGATACAACAGTAATCATGTAAGCAACAATTACAGCAGGAACAACTACAACAACAACAAACACCAATTACCGCAACAACAAACACTTCTGTGACGTAATGATGACAGCTAAAAGTGAACGGAAAAATCCGGAATCAAATTAATAACAGCCGAACAACAAATACCCTGATAAAGTACCATTAAAATACACACAACAACAGCGACAACTATAATCGCCAACAGCAGCGCCAACAACAACAACAACAACGGGACTACCAGTATAGCGGTAGCGGCTGCAACTGCCGGACGGACGGACATAGGATGACATTACCCAAACAACAACAAAATCCTGCCCCGAACGACAGAAGAACAGAAGGAAGCAAAGCAAACACGTGCACACGTGATACCCACGCGCTCGCCACGATAGCGACAACGAAAACAACAGCGACAACAACAACAACAACAACAACAGCGACTACAGCAACAACAACAACAACAACAAAAACAACAACAAAGACAATAAACACGTCCACGATACCAGAAGCAGCAGCAGCAGCTGCTGCAGTAGGAGCACCGGTGACGATAACAGAACAAACACCAGAAAAACCAGTTGATGTCGAAAACAACGAACACGACGACGACGACGACGATTATGACGACAAACAGAAGCGACCAAGGGAATGACGGAGGTAGGGAGACTGAACTGTTGCAGAAACAGAAAATGGGAAAAGTTCGAGGGCGAAACAAGTCTCCTACGACGACGGCGACAACGACGTCGAAGCCGGCATTATTGGCGTCCATCCAAAACCGGCCGCCGCTCACCTTGCGGGTTCCTGCATCCATCTCTGCATGAATCCTCCGTTTACGCACTCTCAAACAAACCTCTCACATTCACACAGTGAGGTTGCCAGCAGCAGCACCCCAGGAGAAGCCTCTTTCATTGTCGCTGCTGCTGCTGGGACAACAACATCGTTGTGGTTGTCCAACTATCGTCCAACTAACGGTATTCAAAACAAACCTAGTCAATGCCGTCATTATCTTCATTATCATGATCATCATCAGCAGCAGCAGCAGCGGCAGTAATAGTAGCATCATCATCATCACCATCGTCGTCGTCGTCGCATCGTCAACAACCATTATAGTTTCTTGAACTTGTTCTTCTAGTAGTACTACTATTGCTACGACTCCCTCCACTACCACAATCACAATCACCAGCACCATTATTACAACGATGAATTACGACCTTCCACCGCCAGATGATGATGGCCACCTGCACCATCATCATTATCATCATCATCATTACATCGATGAATACGAAAAGACGTATTGCCATCGTCGTCGTCGTCATCATCTCCCCCCTTCGCTCTCCGCCTTCGCCAACGGCATGTACCATCAGTAAGTACCACGGTATTGAATGTTGGTACCGCTCCCGCTGCTGCTGCTACTGACAACATCCGTGTTGACGCTCGTATTGGCTGGTGTTTACGCGATTATGACAGCAACAGCAGCAGCAACAACATCAGTAACAACAACAGCAACAACAACAACAACAGCAACAACAACAACAACAACAGCATCAACACAAGAGGGCGACGACATCAGAAGCAGTTACATCACACGCGTGACGCGACAGAAGTAGTCGTAATAGTAGTAGTAGTAGTAGTAGTAGTAGCGAAAGCAGCATGAGACATGATCAGTCGCCGCCGGCGGTGGCGTCGCGAACCAGTGAAAGGGGTAATTCTTCTTGTTCTCAGACAGAAATGCTCCCACACAAACGGACACCGACGACGGGGCGCGCGCGTGCATCTACAATATCTCGATAGACAGATAGACAAATAGATAAATCGATATATGTCTGTACGCGTGAGCGCATAAAGCGCACAGATGATACGCACACGCAAAATAGCTCGCATATATATATATATATATATATATATATATAAATATATATCGAACACACACACACACGTCGCATTCAGTCATCGACGAAGACAACGCGAGCCCGCGTCATCTGGCTGTATGATATGCATACATATATATATATACATACATACATACATACATACATACATACACACATTCATTCATCGATATATGCATACATACAAACATTCATTCATCGATATATACATGCATACAAATCTTCATTCATTCATCGATATATACACATTTACACACGTGATCACACACATATATGTATACAACCATAGACGCACGTGCGTGAATATACACAGACTGACATTCTCTCTCTCTCTCTCTCTCTCTATATATATATATATATATATATATCTCTATATATATATATATATATATATATATATATATATATATAATATAAAGATAGATAGATAGATATATTTCTGTCGATATGCCTACACGGGTCAATAAGCCAGTAAACAACAGCAACCACCACCACCACCAGCAACCAGAAGCAACGCGCCGGTACACACGCAAGACGAACATAGATGAAGAGAAAGAAAAAGAAAACGTCAACGATGACAACTACGACGACGACAGGATACCGTACGAAAAGTACCGTTGTTGTTGTTGTTGTTGTATCAAGCTGGCCGCCACCTATCATGAACATGTCGCTCACGTGTCGAGAGATGATAGAGAAAGAGAAAGCCGGAAAAAGTGGTGGATGGTGATGATCGGGTCACGTGTTGGCATCGCTCCATCGTACTCTGTCATCAGTCCCATCATCAGTACTATCTATCATCCGAAACAGAAGTAGCACGAACCGTGGAAGAATAGTCACAACAGTAGTAGTAGTACTTGCAGCAACAGCAACAGCAGCAGCAACAACAAAGGAACAACAACAATAACAATGATGATGATGCTACGACCTTCAACAACACAAACCAAAATAATAACAACAACAATGATGATGACGGTGATGATGATGATGATGATGATGGCGCGAACGTCAACAAAGAGATTACCAAGAACAACAACAACAACAACAGCAACAACAACAACAACAACCACAGCAAGAGGAACAGTATCAACAATAACAGCAACAATGACACCGACAAAGCGCTTGTGGATAAGACTTCTCTGTAAGCGAAAGGGTTCGCGTGCCGACTATGATGGCGGCATAGGTGATATAATGTTGTTGTTGTTGTTGCTCTTGCTGTTGTTTTTGTTGTTGTTATCGTTGTTCTTGCTATTGTTGTTATCGATCTGGTCGCCAGGCGCCGACACAGAGAGTTAGCGTTGACGGCGCTATCGTCGTCAGCAGCGGCGGCGGCGAAATTACAAACACGAATAATTCTCATTTAAGTAGTTCGTAGTAATTAATAGCCGCTGTTGTAATGGCGCCCGCAGCGGTCATAACAACAAAACTATCAAGATTGTTATGCCGACTAATAGTGTTATTATTATTATTATTATTATTATTATTATTATTATTATTATTATTATTGTTGTTGTTAGCAGTAAAAAGCAGTAGCAGTAGGTGAAGCGAAAGTAGTTCCAATGCAAGTTGTTACGGTAGCATAATGGAGTTTAATTATGTCTAGTATAGGTTGTATCGAGAGAGTAGATACACGTCGCCAAATACGGAAGCGCAAGTGGAAGAGAAAAGACACAATAGAAAAAGAACAAGAAGAAGAAGAGAAATGACACGAAAAGGCAGACGCAAAAGAAATTAAAACGTTGGAAAGACGGCTGACAGCGCCGATTGACGACGAAAACAAGATTGTTTTTAAAAAATGTACCGTTTGCTACAACTAGGTTAACAGAAAAAAAGTACCGTATTATACCTGCAAATAGCAACTATATGATATTGTACCTTTTTTACTGGTACATCGATGTCTCGCTCGTACGTAGCCGTAGCTGTACGTTCATAGACGTGTTTCCCTCCTTTTCTTTCTTTCGTTTTTTCTTCCTGTTTTCTTTCTTTCTCTCTCTCTCTCTCATGACGTATGTATGCATGTGTAGAAATGCCTTTATTTTTCAACTAAATGGAACCCAATGATATCTACCTACCTATCGAGGGTCTGCGGCGCTGATCACATGCCCTGGTCACGACCAGACCTCAGTGTGTTTAAGTTAAGCAACGCGTCGGCACGCGTCGGATTTCTTTTCGGTGAAATCTGCATTTCAAAGAATCCCCTAACTAATAATTCGAGTGATGCACACGGCTGCTCACAGGATCTCTCACACCAACTGTGGCGTCCCCTCCCCCCCCCCCCCGCTTCCGCACCGCCCAAAGCCGGTAATATAATAACGGTAACATGGCAATCATCATCATCATCATCATCATAATAATAAAAATAATAATCACAATCGTATTAATAATTATTAATACTAATAACAACAGCCTACTATGTACTAAACGAACAGGTGGACAGCCAACCACAAAATACATGTATTCGTATCTGCCCTACCTTTGCCAAGCCCGTCCAAAACGCATGTTTATCAACAAAATGAGAGAACAAGTGAATGGAGAGAACAGATATCGCCATATGGAAAACAAAACTCGACGCTCGAAGGCGAATCGTTCAAGTGGAGGGCACATATCTTAGACAAGAAAGACAAGAAACAACATGCAGCATGACGGAGCAGTCACGCGTTGACATTTTTCGTGTTGTTATCACGCCACAACTTAAGACCGACAATGGGCTACCAATGACTGATGATTGGAAAACGTTAAAAATGCTGCGCTTCCAAACGAGAAACGCTAAAAATGGCCCCCGAAGACCACTGGAGGCTTGTTAGCACAGTTGAAAGTTCGCCCCTCGCCCGTTCAGATATGTATGCATGTATATATATATATATATATATATATATTTGGCCAAGCACATAAATCATTTATAACGAAACAGCATCTGGGAACTAACTATCAAACGATGCTTACCACACATACTAATTCCAATAAGGAAGCAAACTAAATGAACTAACGATCACCATTCAATAAGGAGAGATTGCTCGTACAATTATAATTAGTAGTAGTTGCCTAAAATTGGACGACAGAGAAAGCCGTTCTAGCACTTTAACGTGGCCATGACGCGTACGAACGCCAGCATCCCGTTGCATCTATGCTTTGTGCCAAGAGGCACGTTGAAAGTCCCGGCAGGTTTTTCCAAAAGACAGTTTGTCATGCTTTTCTTATCAATCTGCGTCATCCTGCAAGCGTTTTGCCTTTGGCAGGATTGGCGCCAAGGTCAACCGATTGATCACCTTGTGTTGGACCAAATGTGCAGGAAAAATAGAAAAATATAGACTAACAAACTACAATAACAAAAACAAAATCTGGCAGGTAAAAATGCCTCGCACACGACGCTCAAATACGTATATATATATATATATATAGATAGATAGATAGATAGAAGACCCGCGTAGTTGTCGTCTTAGTTATAGTATTTGTATATAAAATAGTATTTGATCACATGGAACTCCTTTTAAGCCACAACTTAACCAGTTGGTACTGCTAGATTTAACTGCAGCCCTAATTTTTTTATGACCGTTGGCCTGTACGCTTGTTTCAGAGTGCTTTAGCATACACGCGGAAACGGGCAAATGTATCTGTTTTATATATATATATATATATATATATATATACATACATAAATACATGTATAATTCGCGTACTAGCATACATTCAACCGAAAACGAATCGAACGTAGATGGCAACAAAGCTGGCTTTGTCAAGCAAGGCTGGCATATAACGCGTTAAAGTAGTGCAGGGCTCTGAAATGTAATCTAAACGAATACAACACATATGGAACGTGTGTATGGAACGGTGACAGTGTGGTGTCGTCGCAGCGTTTCGATTGGGGTCGATAAAAGGTATTTTCACCGGCAACTTCGTTCCCTTGTCTCTTTCCCACCTTTCTTTTCCCCTTTTTATTCGGGCTGTAGCTTA
>QVRM01006660.1:225000-355000 GCA_003439945.1 Dermanyssus gallinae
CTCTCGAAGGGCTAGAAGCTGATGAGTATCGTCGACGTGCGAAGACGTATCGATGGCGAAAAGAGATGAACGAAGCTAATGAGCGTCACGCGAAGAGTGGGCGTACTCTGGGATGTGGTCGGCCAGTGCAGTGCAGGACGCCACAAACATTTCAACGGCCTTAGAGATGGAACATATGCACGCCCGCCCACGCCCAGCATTAAGCCACGCCAACCACACGAACCAGCAGAAGCAGCTCGAGAAGTGATCGAACAGCAGCCAAAACGACATTTCTCCTGGTCGCCTACAGCAGAAAGGTCCACACTACACAAAAACAACAGCAGCAACAACAACAATAACAACAGCAGCAACAACAATAACAACAACAACAACAGCAGCAACAACAATAACAACAACAACTGCAGCGTAACAGCAACAATAACAACAACAGAAGCAAATGACAACGTCAGTAATAACGATGATCACACCAACAACAAGTAACACAACAACAACAGCAACAACAACAACGATAACAACATCAACAACTACACTATTAGCATACGATCCCGAAGTAAAATTCCCTGGCTGGCCTTGCTAAGAAGTCGCTTTAGCATTTTCGGCCTCTCCTCTCCTCTCGTTCGCAGTGTACTTGGTACTGTTAGCGCTAGATCGCTGCTCACGCTGACGGGTCGCTTTCCTGCACAGCACAGCGTGAATTCATCTCGCCGCCGCCGCCGCCATAGGCAGCCACAGTCGCATTCCACGCTGCTTCTGGTGTCGCCTGTGGAGCTCCTACGAAGTACTACGAATGTCGACGTAACTACGCTATATGATGGCGGCGCGGGAACCGACAATACCGATATACGAGCATATAGTCCGTATATATATATATATATATATATATATATATATATATAGTCTTAAAAAAATGTTTAAGGGGGTTGCTTTATATATAGTCAAGCAGTATCATCTGGTCCTGGTCCTGGACGACAAATGTGTGTGTGTGCGTGTGTAGAAAGTTCATTCAGGTTGTTCTGCAGAGGGACAGCAACTCGCAAAATATCGACGTCCGTTTCTTCTGTCCGTCGGGATGTCTATGTTTTGCGCGAGCATTTGTATATGCGTGTGTTTGTGTGTATGCATGTGCAAGTAGGAAAGAGTGCCACAGTGTCTGACTTTAGGAGCGTCACTCTCTTGGACTTCGTTTCAGCAGCGCGATTTCAAACTACCCTATGCTCCTTATGGAGCTTCAGGCTTCAGCTCCCGCCTCTCCTCCCCCTTACGGTCGTAAGTCCCCTCAGGTCTATCGCTCATAAAACGCAGGGTGGAGTTGCGGTACAGCTGCCGTAGTTGGTTACTGTGACTTTTCTGCTGCTCCTGCTGCCGTCGGCACTGCTTTTCTGCCATTGTTGTTACGTTGCTCGTTTACGGCAGCCTGCTGTATCGCTGCGAACAAAGCACTTGGCGTTGGTAGGTCTTGATCTAACCTTTTTCTTTCGTTTCTGTCTGTTATTTTCACTGCGCACCTTATCGCGTCCGCCTGTCTGTCTGTCCGTGTGTCTGTTTTCTGTTTGTCTGTCTGCCTGGCTAGCTGAGGTGGGTTGGTAGTTGAAGGTAATGGTCGATCGACCAGGCGACTCACTGACTCACTGGCCAGCCATCATCTTCACCTGACCCTCGAATGGTTGCTGCTAACTTTGTGATCGGCGGCGGCGGCGGCTGCGGCGGCGGCACCTCACCTCAACCAGCGCCACCATCACAACCACCACTTCTTCTACCCCACCGCGAGCAACAGCAGTAAGATTGTTACCCACCCCCCCGCCCGTCCCCCAGACCCCCCCCACGATCCTCGATGTCGTCTTCGGCATCCTTCGTCCTCCCTCATCGTCGTTAAGGCGTCACGGCCCGACCCTTTCATCGTTTTTCCTTCTTCTTTTCCTTTTGCTTCTGCAACTTTCCTCCGTTTTCTTTTCCTTTTGCTTCTGCAAATCTCCTTCTTTTTCTTTTCCTTTTGCTTCTGCGAATCGCCTCCTTTTCTTTTTCTTTTTGCGTGTGCTCTTCTCGTGCTTCTGCATTTTATTATTTTCCTGTTTTCTTCGTCGGACTTCTTCTCGCGGTCGGTTGGTTGGTTGCTTGGTCGGTCCCCACTGACAGTTTGGAGGAATTCCTTCTTCTCCTGCCAACCTCCTCTTTCTCTCTCTCTCTCGAAATAGTAACGCGACGGTCGACCACAACAACGACCAACCGACTTGTCATTATTACAGTGTCTACTAGTAGACGTTTTCGCCGCTGGTAAAATTTAACGTCACTACCGCCAGTATCAGCACAATACCTCGCAGCTACAACGTCGACGATGAGAACAACAACAACAACGACAGGGCTTCGGTGATTTACATTCGGCGACATTTAGTACGCAAACCTTGTTAGTAATGAACGCTAGCCGCGACGATAACCGCAATAGATTGCAACACCTATAACCATACAAGTAGCAATAATAATAATAATCATAATCATAACAAATAAAAATTATATTCGCAATAATGATAAGATAATAATAGTAATAAAAGTCAAAACTAGAATGTTTAATATAAGTATGCGATGACCGCGGCAACCAGCAGCAGCAGCAGTAACAACAACGACAACGACAACAACAACAGCCGCAACGATATCCGCAACAACAATCAAGACAACAAAGCAGACGGCCTCAACAATGTGCAGAAGACGGTAAAGGTGTCATCATGTCGTTGTCATCAGCCCCCCCCCCAGAGCGCTGGAAGAACACCTCCTCCATCCCCCCTCGAGAGTGGTTCAATGATACATACCCTTCTCCCATCTCCCGCCATGTCCGCCCGCTTGCTGTCGACCAGGCATAATACAATAATCGCTTTTTGCCTTTTCTCTCTAGCTTTCGTTGGCTCGTTCTCTTGACGTCTTTCTGGCGACCCTAACTCTTCGTGGTTCGTCGTGTGACGGCGGCGACGACGACGACGACAAGGAAAATAATGACAGTACTAAAGAAGAAACTTGAGGCAGGCAGGCAGGCGGACGTGAACGTTGTTCGCGAGCGCACTGTGCGCGCACCGATATTGCGCCTCATGGCCCGACCTCATCATCGACACCACAAAACCCACGGCTTTTAGTCGCACAGTTTGGTCTCCCCCGAAACCTCGAAACTTACAGCGATCTTGTGCGACTTCCCCGGCGGTCAATAGCGGTAGCGCACGGGTCGTTTTCTTCGTTGCGTCAAAAAAGTTCTCCGACCTTTTTGTCGCCACGCACTGCACATCTGCGCGCACATTTCAATTCTTTCTCACTCCTCTTTATATATATATATATATATATATATATATATATATATATATATATATTATATATATATATATACATATATATATATAGACGGAGAGAAATGCAGAGAGAGAGAGAAAAAAGTGGCATTTTTACTGATGTCAACACATGTTCTCTTCAACACATTGGGGTCATAATGTGTGCACGCGCGAAATAGCTGTTAGCCTGACGGCAAGCTGAGTTGTCTGCAACTTTTACATTATGCGCACACATGTACACCCCCCTTCCCCATACACAAACTTACTCCACTACAAGAAGTCGCGCGAGCCCTTTAAAAGATTCGTCTTCACTACATTAGTCGAACTCGTTTGCATCGATTGCAAAACCTCTATATTTAGATATCTATATATATATATAAGGTTAGATCGCAGCCATTGAAGCAGTTATGTATATATATATATATATATAAGCTAGATCGCAGCTATTGAAGCAGTTATATATATATATATATATATATATATATACACGCGAGACTAAGAGAAGCAGAGAGAGAGAGAAAAACACAGGTAATTAGTCAAATGTATGAATGTGTATATCAATTAAGAAGTGAAAATTAACGGAAATGAACCAACTGCATACAACAGAGACAAAAAAAATCCTCAACCTGTAAAAGCGTATATTATATGCATAAACAAAGGCTTGCCTTGGCAACCGCCTCCAACGCTGACTGACTCACTAATCTTAACCAGATGGTAGCGGTGTGGGTTGTATCAAACGACGGCGGCATAGTAGTACATATCAGATGAATTAGGTGATTCATGATCGTTAATAAATACATAAATAAATAGGCAATAAAATTCAAATGAAGTAAATCGTACCGACTGGTCGAGTCGGGGCCAGCCGAATCACAGCGTTGCTGTTGTAACCGAGTTACAATCATCCCCGTGCCAAGCATCTCAACTAGATGGTTCAAATGTTAACTATCGGCGATCAGACTTCACGATACGAAGCGTTCGCCACTGACCGCCACGGTTAGATGCGACGGTTGGTTCGGTTTGGGTGGGCCCGTCGACCAGTTTAGTCGTTACCGCCTAGGGGCCAAAACTGGCTGAAATCATAACGACGCCGCTATGATGATACATGCCCGCGTGATTTGTCGACATTCCGCTTGTATACTCCGCTTGCAGTCGAGCTGTTGTACTCGTCGTAGTCAAGAGCCGCAGTGCCGCCCGCCACAGTTAAAACGACGAAATAAACCGACAGAAACAAAATAAATGCACAAATAAACAAAAATAAATAAACAAACAAACACACGCACAGCGCAAATCAAGCAGCCCGCCCGGCCGAATGCAGCTTGTACATCGCCCCTCGACGAGGTAACGTACAATCGGGGACGGTGGCGATCCACAGTGTTGTCAAGGGCGTCAGCAGATATTATGGCTTAGTGCGCATAGATAGAGAGCGACGAGGATGACGACGACGACGACGACAGCAACAAGTACAACAACCAACAACAACAAAACAATCAATACAGCTACCTTCCACCAACGATAACAACATCGACGACTACAACAACAACAAGGGCGGCAACAACAACAACAACAACAACAACAGAAACAACAACAACAACAACAAGGATGGCAACAATAACAATGACGACAGCAACGACATCAACAACAATGACGACGACAACAACAGCAACGACAACAATCACTAGACCAACAACGATGACAACAGCGGGAATCGACGGTCGCTCACATTCGCCACGACTAAATAGTGTCCGTGGCGCGATGGGTGATGATGATGATGATGATGATGGTGATGATGGCGAAGCAAAGCACGAAAATCCAGCAACCAACTAACGGGTGCCCCCCGATCTATTATAGCCTATAGATAGGAGCAGTAAGAACAGCAGCAACTACCATCATCACCGCCATTGCCGCCGCTGCCTCCGCCGCTGCTGTCATGAGCAACACCACCTCCTCCATTAGGATCTTGTGGTTAATGTTGATCGTTGTTGTTGTTGTTGTTGTTGTTGTCGCGGCTGTTGCTGTTGTTGTTTTCGTAGTTGTTGTTGCTGTTGTTGTGGTTCGTCCTCTTCCTCTCATTCTTCTTCTTGTACTTCTTTGCCATAGTTCATCATGCAGCGGTGTACTCGTATAGCTAGCATGCCTTACAGCCAGCAGCCTGTTGCTGCACCGCCCCCTATAGCAACCGTCACCGTCACAGCAGCAACAGCAGCGGCAGAAGAAGAAGCGTATCAGAGGCAACTCCAACATCATCAACAACAACATCAGCAGTAGCAGCAGCAGAGGCAGCAGGAATCGAGGCGGCAAAAGCACAACAAGAACAGCAACAAGAACAACAACAACAACAACAACAGCTACAAACAACATGATACGCCGCAACAGATGATGCGCCTGAACACTGCAGCTGATCGAAAAACGACGGGACAAACGCGGGCGGGCACGGACAACAAGAACGCCGACGCCGACAACAACGACGCCTTTCGAGGAGGAGGCGGCGGCGGCGGAGTTTCTCCACGCATACGAAACGTACAACAACAACACCAATCAGAACAACAGTAACAATAAGAGCAACAACGGCAATAACCACAACAACAACAGCAGCAGCAACAACAACCACAACAACAACAGCAACAATTACAATACCAACAACAACAGCAACAATTACAATACCAACAACAACAGCAACAATTACAATGCCAACAACAACAACAGCAACAATTACAATACCGACGACAACAACCGCGGCAACAGCAGCCACAGTAGCAGCCGCAACAACAACAACAACAGCAACAATTACAATACCAACAACAACAATTATAATACCAACAACAGCAACCGCAACAATAGCAGCAGCAGTAGCAGCAGCAGCCGCAACAACATAGTCCGCAACAATGTGTTCTAACAACAACAACACCATCAACAACAAACGGTCCGATCCCAACAACCTGAAGCAGCAAACCACCGGTAACGTTGCCGTTGGTAACGCTGCAGCAGAGACGCGACAGCCTCGTACGCTAAACGACCAAGCCAGGCAAGGTTCTCGCAGACGCCAGTAAGGCATAGCAGCGACAGGCAGTCGGCAGTAAACAGGCGATCGCACTCGACGCGATAATTCGTTAGACACAGCCATCCAGTCATTTGGTGAGCAGCGCAAACGCGAGTGAGCTAGGAGGGGGGGGGGGCGAATTCTGATCGATCCAGACTATAATCTGAGAGAGAGAGAGAGAGAGGGGCAGCATACAGTAACCACTAGAACAACGTCAACAACAATGACAACGTCATCAACAGCAACAATGACAACAACAACAACAACAAAGACAACAACGACGACAACAACCACTACTACTACTACTACTACGACTACAACTACGCACAGCAAAACCAAGCAAACCAAGTGAAAAGTCGGTAATTTCGCTGAGTTCGCGTTCGTTCGCGCGCACACACATCAACTTCATCTTCAGCCACACCATTGTCACGACTGTTACAACAGCGGCAAGCACGTTATGTCTATCGTCGTCATCGTGAATTGAATAGTTGAAGTTTCTTTAATCATGCAGTAAAGGGGTACAGTACAGACAGTGCAGGAGCCCTAAAGCCCTCTGCCCGATGCACCATCTAGCAGCATGTATTAATATGATTGTACGTACAGCGCCACCAACATCACACGAATCGTCTTACGATGATGATGATGATGATAATTCGTCACACGAGCCGAGCACACGAGCCCCTCGTTCGCCGCGCTGTCTATCCTCTATAGCAGTACTAAGAGCCGAAGTAGTCGTAATAGTAGTAGTAGTAGTAGTAGTAGCAGTAGTAAGTAGTGATGGTACATCCAATCGGAGAAAGACACTCCTTCGCTTTTTCTCGACGATGCGTTCCCGTATAGTCGTTGTTCTGATTTTTCGTCGTGCTCGCTTCTCCTCCCCCTTCTCCTCTCGCTTCTTCGTCGTCGTCCTCGTCGTTATCGTTGTTGTCGTCATCGTCGTTTTCTGCTCTATTCTTCTCCCTTCACCTCACCTCACCCCACCCCCCGCCGGGGGGGGGGGGGGAGGGGCGGCGCCCAAGAACCCCACCACCCCCTCGAGGAGCCGGCGTTGGCCAACAAGCAGTAAGCCGACTGTGCATCTCTCTGTACATACGTATGAGCGTACATACGTATGAACATACACACGACACACACACACGACTAGTACATACCTCACGTCCACACATACGAATACTACATACCTCTCCCTCTCTCTCTTGCTATACCTCTTTATACCTCTCTCTGCCCGAAAACACACACACACACACATATATAAATATATATGTATGTATATGTATATTTATATATATATATATATAGTATAAATGTATATATATATATATATCGTACGTCGCCCGTCCACTCCTACACACAAGGCGCATGGCCGATTCGAGCGGCCAGGCGGGCCCCCTCGAATTGCTCCGTCGTCCGATACGACTCTCCGACCTACGTACGACTGGATGGCCAGCCAAGCAAGGAGGAAGCATCAAGCACAAGCAAGCAAGCAGACGCATCTAAGCGACCACCCATCCCATCCCAGCCACCCACCGACAGCCATCGACGATCCACGAGCAGGGCAGCAGCAGCAGCACGGGGCCAGTAAACCAGTTAGTTAGTCAGTCAATCCGACTGATTGTGAGCTACACCACAACTTAAACAAAGCTACGATCTAACAGACAGGTCATCTACACACACATATATATACATATATATATATATATATATATATGTATATATATGCATATATATTCATATGTATATATATATATACGTTGTGTGGGGACGTATGTAAAACCTTTACGCAAAGCGCTTCAACTGTGGTTTCGAAGCTTGGTTGCGTTTTGTAGCGCAGTGTAACAAACAGGTCTGCGTCGCGAAAGAAGAACATTTGCGGAGAAAATTGCTAAATTGCTGTATATTTATTCTATGTTGCAACACTTTTTTGGGTGTCTAGTTCGAACATCTCGTGCATACGAATTCAAGCACGTGGACATAGGGAAAGTTCGGCTGCTGCTGTGATGTGCTTTCATGGTGCTTCATGCGGCGACAGATTTCGAGTGTAAAACAAAGTCGGCGGCCATCCTCTCTGAGGTAGACTTCAGTAGTTCGTTTCGCTCGTGCGCCATGCAGAACTTAAAAGTGAAAAAAGAACACCAGGCTAGACACCAGGCTGGTTGCGCCACTACTATTACTACTACTACTGCTACAACTAGTGCTACTAAAAGTACCACCACTACGATTACTACAATGTTGAATGCTGCTAATTAGTATCATCTAGTAATTAATTGTCGTATAATAATTGCTTCTGGCTTTGTCTCCGCAACGCAAGTCAGCAGCAATGCATACACACACGCATCGCATGGTCACTTACTACTGAGTGTGCTCCCCTTGACTTGGCGCGCCAACAGAAACGAGAGGTACACATTCGATATAGGCCAGAGAGCCTATTGGCGTACGGTTTAGTCAACACACGAAATTGGCAACCTATCTCTCAACCATTGATATACGTTCCATATATTCATATACTTATAGGTCTCTCTGCGTGGAGGGGGGGGGGGAGCGGACAAACAGACAGACATACAGACAGAGCGTTAGGGAGACGGAGAGGCCCCAACGTTGAGGCATCCCGTCAACTAGGCGCCGAATACAAGTACGATCAATTCGAGCGGTGAACTCATGAACGTTTTGTATTGAGCCGAGTAACGTGTGCGTCTATCTGCTGTCCTGTTCTTTGCGTTCTTTATTGCTAGCTACGAGGCTATATTACCGCTAGTGTGTGAGCAACTATGTGGATTGTCCCGACTCTGCGAAGAGAAAGGCCGCCATCAACTCCTCCGCCAACGCAAGAAGCAAAAGCGGCAAAACGAACGATATTAGTACAACGAATGGTCACATGATTCGCATCGTGAATTACGTCGGCGTCACCGTTGTTGCTATTGTTGTTGTTGTTATTGGTGTTGTTGTTGTTGTTGTTGTTGCTATTGTTGTTGTTCATGATGATGATTTTATTGAGGTCGTTCTTTGTCAGAGTTATATGCGGTGTGCTTGTGTGTATCTATGTGCATACTGGTGCGTACTAAAGTACGCACTAATATATATCTAAGTGCAAACAATCTCACGCGGGGGTGGTCAGTCGTTGTTAATAGTCCGTTTTCGTCGGACGATCGGCGGTCTGACTGTCCGTCCATCTGTGCTCGGACGCGTCCCGCGTTCGTTATTCATCGCAGTACAAAGAAGCAGAACAAAACCGCAGAAGAGTCGCGTGCGACGATTTCGACCGACGGCCGCACCGGTAACGTGGAACCACGTAGCGAGGTCCCCCCTTCATACATTCACCACGAACGGTTTTTCGGCCAATACAGCGGCTCATACACAGTGTCCGTCCACACGTATATAAGCTAATTCGAAAAAAAAAATATATATATATATATATATATATATATATGAGACAACGGCAAGACAGCCGGCAAGACCGCAAATTGTTGTTGTTGTTGTTGCTGTTGTTGTTACTGCTCTCTCGCTCTGTAATGTTATTGTTGTTGTTGTGTTACTGCTGCTAAGGTTATTGTTGTTGTTGTTACTGTTGTCAAGTTCACCTTTTCTGTGACACCCATCGTCACGGAGCCGCCTTCGTTGTTACGGTCGAGGCAGCTCCCACCGCGGCGGCAGCTGATGCCGACAGCCTACAGACACCCCGATATCGACGTCAACCAATCGGATACAGCACAACGCAATCGTGTTTCGTATATATATATATATATATATATATATATATAAATATATATATATATATATATTTTTTTTTATAATTAAAAGATGAAGAGAGATGTCACAAAAGAAGCTGGGTCTACTGTTGCTGCTGCTGCAGAGGACAGATTTGTTCAAGGGCCCCTCCCCATTTCGCCTGTGCTAGAATTAAGAACATTTTTTAGGAGGTTGTTTTAATTCTAAACCATCTTCCGTCCCCTACGGGCCTGAAATTCACCCTTAAGGCATATTTTCAAGGCACCAAAGGCCGGACATGTTGAGATATCTAGGGTTTCCCCGCCAGTCCTTGTAACCGCAGCATGACCGCTGACTTTCAGCGGTACGGTTTATCATCTATTCGCAATAAGCATCGCCCAAACAAAGTTATATCAACAACAGGGATCAAACCGGCGACACCCCAGTAGATGACAACCATGACTAGCGCACTAGTCCCTAGTCCTGCATCTTTGGCAGGGTACTTCAAAGAACCAGAGAATAGATCCATTATTGTTGCTTGGATTTTGTCTATATAGAACGTTCCAGGCTATTTTGTTCTAGGGTTCCAATCCCTCCCCCCCCCCCCCCGCCGTTTGGCCATATTGTGTGGGGCCAAATTCGCCTTGGCCTGTCGGCTGTCATCAAAAATGTATTGGATGGCACTCTTACTATGTAAGCCTTATATAAGGCTTTCTTTAACAACACCTCGCCAGTGCAGCTTATGACACCAACGTGAATTGACCAAGCCAAGTGCGCCATCCACCAACGTGTGTCATCTTGTTTCAGATGCGTCATTAGCGTTATATGCATACACGTGTTCCTGTCCAGCGAGTGTGTGTTCGTATTCGAAACTAGATATCTCCGAGGTAGATCCCCGAGACAGTCAGAATCGAACACACCATGGCCGGCCGTGATCTAACCTCGACCACCGCCAGCATCAGCAGTGGCAGCATCAGCAGAAGTCAGAGAAGCGCCTCCCATCACCGCTACGCCAAACCAAGCTGGCAATGTGTGCTGCAACAGGTGCCATATAACCAGTACCGCTGATCCATGACGAGTCTGCTAACGAACACTAACTTTAAACCAAACTTGTCGACTCCTGTCGCCCTCGCCCTCGAATAGGGAGGGAGAATTGCTGGCGCGCACTATTACTACTTTTAACTGTACGGGGGGGGAGAGGAGGAGGAGGAGGAGACGGAAAAGAGAGAGAGGAGCACGTAAAAGACCGAGGAGAAGGTGTGAGGGGGTGTTGGGGGGTGTGTTGGTGTAGTGTGGGGCCCGGGGCGGGGGCGGGGGTCGAAGGATGGAGAAGTACACGAGGCTGGCGGCGGCTTCTCTCCCCCCGCGCTGCAGCCCAACCCAGCCAGGGGCGGCCATGCTTGGAGGCGCATAATGCTACTACCAACTACCAGATTGTGACGATACACTTCTAGTGTATGACTGGCTGATTAGCCAGCCAGTAAGCCAGTCGGGCTCTGGGTCGCTGAGTTCGCACCACCACCACAAAAAAAATTAGTAGCAAAATTAATACTGAGCAGAGGAACGACCAGCCGTAGCAACAGGAACGTCAACGACCATAACAACAGTGACGACGACGACGACATTAATAACAGCAGCATCCGCGATAGCAACAACAACAACAACAACAGGAACAACAAAGATCAAGCAAGCACTGGTTACTTGCCATAGATCTATGTAATGATCACGCATGATCCACCATCAATACTACTCTACCACTACTACTAAAAAGTAAAGTTTTCGGGCTGACCCTCAGCCAAGATTTAACGTCCACGGAACTGTTTTTCACATTTCTTCATAGACGGACAGTCCCCATAAATATAAATGTGGGGCAACGGTGGGGTTCGAACCCGCGCACCTATGTGTCTCCTCCGGTTGCGAGGCGCAGACTTAAGCCACCACGCCACCGGGCTTGACCTACCACGACTACTACGACTACAACTATGATTACTGCTAATGCGAACTGACTACTGCTATAAATGCCGCCCTCTTCGGCAATTGACCCTTATTCTCGCTGTGTTTCCCTCTCTCTCTCCTGTATGTGTTTCGCTGTCTATTGCTTATTCCAGACTTACAGAGATAGGTATATATATATACATACATACATACATACATATACACACACACACCTACGTGTTCACGATGGTGATCATTACGTGATGATGCCGCGCTAGTTGGACGGGGTAGATGCATCCCAAAATTGATCGGATTTCGTCTCTTTGCCCTCAACGATCGTCTGTCCCCGTAACGATGAGCAGATAGGGGGGCGGAAGGGAGGGGGGGGGGTCAGCCAACAAGATCAGCGAGATCAACCACCGCCGCCTCCGCCACCACGGGCGGCGGCAACGGACGGGTAGAGGAGCCAGCGGAAACGGCACGGCACGGCCGGTCAGCGACCAACCAACCAAGCAATACGGCCGCAGAGCACAGAGATATGCAACAACAGCAACATGAATAGGTGGTAGGTAGGTAGGTGGTTGGTTGGTCGGTCGTGGTAGTGGTGGTGGTGGTAGATGCGGTGGTGATGGTGGTAGTAAGGGCCGTCTCGTATCGACATCATGCATGCCACTTGCCAAACACACAGACAGACATGGCCGACTCCATCATGCCTGGATTGGATTGGACCACCGCGATATTGGAGTTAATGGATGGTGGTGGTGGTGGTGCTGCTGCTGCTGCTGTCGTTGTTGTTGTCATTATCGTTGTTGTCGTCATTATTGTTGTTGTTGTTACCAACAATAAATGCTTCTTAACCATTCATCGAATGGCATGAGAACGCCCGACGCGTAAACAACTAAAAAAAATAATATATATATATATATATATTTAACCTAGATAACTCAAGTGAGCATACAAATAATGAGGAAAACTAAATTAATAACAGTAACAATAATGCAGGCTACTAACTAAAAGAAAAGCGTAAACGGAAATTGCCGGATTTGCCTCAGTTAGACATTAGACTATATCTTGGTCAAAAGTCAACCTGGGAGAATCATTTTGTGTGTGTGTGTGTGTTTGACACACTGAGTTCGACTGAACCGGGATAATGCATAGAGGTCGGTCGAACCGTACATTGGCGCATGTACGGTTCACCGGCGGTTGAATGCAATAGTTCACCAATACACAGTACCGAACGACCGACGGCCTTGCCGTATGTATGAATGTGGTGTCGCGTGAACACACTCAGTGTACAGCATATAAAAAATACTTTCCGGGCTGACTCTGAGCTAAGATTTAGCGTCCACGGGACTGCTTTTCGCATTGCTTCATAGACGGACCCTTATAAAAACCAAACAAGTGCAACGGTGGGGCTCTAACCCGCGCATGCATATGTGGTGGCGCAGGCAAATGCACCACGCCACCGGGCTCAACAATGCACAGTATATGTGCGTCACGAAACTGCATTGCAGCGCAGAGAACAAACATAAGTTACACGTGCACCGCCGCTGCTGCCAACACCATATCCATATCCAATATTACGCCCCATCTCCATCCAATATGATATACTCCCCCGCTTCGGCTAGCCAGTAGATCATACGTCCATCAGTTAGCGAGTTAACATCACACTTCAACGCACCACCTTCCTCCTCCTCCTCCGTGCTGGGCTCCGTCACTCAATGACCTGTCTGCAACAGACAACTAGTTGGCATTTGCTATTGCTGCTGCTGCTGCGGTCGAAACGATATAAGACAATGATGACAACAACAACAACAACAACAGCAGGAGTCACAGCAATAACAACAGCAACAACAACAACAACAACAACAACAACAACAACAACAACAACAACAACAACAACAACAACAACAGCAACAACAACAACAACAACAACAGCAGCAGCAGCAGCAGCAGCAGCAACAACAACAACAACAACAAGAGCAACAGCGACAACAACGTCAGCAACAATAGAAGCTATAACAGGTACCGCATTATTATTATCATTATGTACAGGAAAAATATATAACATATTTATTAAAATGACATTTAAGTGTTACAGCGAGATGTTATTAACTATCAACACTAGGGCTTGTGGGGAGCGCTACCAGTCGAGCTTATCCTCGAGGCAGCCCCTCATTGTGCCCATTATTGCTGCCGCATTGCCGCGTTGAACTGCCAGCGATAGTCGCTGAAGTAGAAACTCAAGTGCTCTTTTTTCCCCTGTTGCCAGTTTAATTTGTTTGCCAATCTTCTGTAAAAGCGACCATGCCCCAGGGCCGGGCCCCCCGAGTGTCTCGAATACTAGCGGCACGAAAATGAACTCGTTGGCGAGCTGGGCATATTTGTTGGTCTTTAGACGCTCAGCCTTGCGTGCTGCGGAGCCAGCGGAAGATGCACTGGCCTCCAGGTTCGACGGGGCGAGCGTGTCGGTGATAGTCGCATCCCAAACAAGCGCCTTTCCCCTTTCAAAGGGGATAAGGGTAACAGGTACCGCAGCAGCAAATTAGGCGCATAGCCATCGCAGTAAGAGTGGTATTTAATACAAGTATTAATATACTACAAGCGGTTAATGATTTGTACAAGCATAAGTGTAGTAATAATAAAAATAGTAGTAATAGTATCACTTTCTGTCTACCGTAGTAATAATAAAAAAAGAACGAGTCCATCTCGTAGCAGAAAGCGTAGTTCGAGACCTAGTATTGAGACTGTTGGCCGGAAGAGCGCGGTGTGGTGGGCATCGTCATGGACCATGGACGTGAACACGGGGAGTGGATCCCCCACACTGGATCACCGCTGGCTGACGCGAGCTGATACAGGCGGCGAATGACGGAGAGGGAGACACTGGACAGCGACGACACCCGCACAGCAGCAGGTGCGGCATGAATAATCTGCATGCTCTCACACGAAAAGGGGCAGCATGTCGCAGAAGACAGCGACCGTCCGACATCGTTCATGCTTCGACATGCTTCGACATCGCGTTCCACACGTTCCACACGCCATGATGAGGCAAAGTCAACCAGACAATCCTACTTATTGTGTTGTTTTGTGCTGTTGCTTCGATAGTTGATGTCGCTGCCGTTGCTGCTGCTGCTAATGTTGGTGCTGTTTGTACGACGTGGTTCGTCGGCGCTGTGCTAACAACAACAACAGCAATTGCAACAATATAAGCATATAATAGAAAGCAGCAGCAAGAACAGCGACAACAACAACAACAACATCAACAGCAGCAGCAGCAAGGACAAAAGTTGCAATGATTGTAGCACCGATAACAACGACAACAACAACAATAATGACTGCGACGGCAACCACAATAGAGCGATAGCATTTCAACAACAGCAGCAACAACAGCAAAACAACAACGACGACAACAACAGCAGTAGTAACAATAGCAGTAACAACAACATCAGCAGCAGCAACAACAACAACAACGAGAACAACAGCAACAATAAGCACGGAGAACCAACATGTTTAGATGCCGCCAGTTGTTGATGCTTGCTACCTGCTCTTCTAGGCTAGTTAGAGATGGCAGAAATGTATTTTTCGTCTCATCTCTGTATTCGGTCAGTCTGCGGCGTCGAATAGCATCAGCGGTAGCAGGAGGTCGAACTCATCGTCGTACTCGATAGACGCAGCCGTAGTAGTAGCAAAAAGTGGCACATTTCAAGCGCTATCATCATTTGTATGCCCGTCGTCGTCGTCGTTGTTGTTGCTGCTGCTGCTATCGTAATCATCAGGTCGCACCATCGAATAAAGAGGCGGTGAACACGTATATAGATAAATTAATATATATATATATATATATATATATATATATATATATATATATATATTAGAGAAATGCAGAATGGTCAGGAGATGCTGGCTTGACTACTGAGAGAGAAAGAAAGACAAAACGTCAAGAGATCGATATAGTGAGAGCGCGATAGAGAGAGAGAGGCCGCGACAAAGTCGGGGGGCGTCCACCACGATCGCACACCATTCCAAAGCTTCCTAGATCGAATTTCACAGCAGCAGCATTAGCAGCTAGCACATATTTCTCTCTGCCGTTCGATCTATGAGACTCCTGATGCCGCTGCTGCTGTTGCTGTTTCTGCTGATGGTGCTGTCCGACTTTTGCTCGCGCCTTTGGCCGCGCGCCTGCACTGGATGCTTCTCTGGATAGTTGGTTGGTTATGCTCTTCTCTTCGACTAGACCAAGACCACGACAGAAACAACAACAACAACAGCGGCGGTCACAGCAACAACAGTAGCAACAACAGCAATAGCAACAACAGCAGGGGACACAGCAACAGCAGCAACAACAACAACAACAACGGCAACAGTTGAGGCGACGACTTGCGACGAAGAAGTCTCCCTGCAGGACCAACGTGGACCGGACCATGACATCAGGGTGCAGCAGGACTCCCTCTCACAGTGACCACGTGGCTGGCACTGGTGTACAGACACCCACTCACTTCGTCGCATGACTACGTTGACGCCTTCTCAAGTGCAAGTGTACATTTCGTACACGTCGTACTAAAGGTTCAATGGGTATCCTGTCTGTGATTAAAGCGATATCCTACTTGGGCCGCCAGAATCCGCGGATAACAGCACAGGTCAATCGACTATTGACTTCTTTAGTGGCATGAACTTACGGCCCATTGATATGCTGTATCTGTATGCTTGGCTGCTGCAAAGGGCTATATATATATATATATATATATATATATATATATATATATATATATATATATATATATATATATATATATATATATATATATATATATATATATATATCCGAGCTAATAAATCCGGCTGTATATATAGATATATATATATATACAGCCGACGTAATCAAGTGTTAGGTCGTCATCGTAAAGATGGTTTAAACGGTCAGTCGAAAATATACACATGTACGCAGAACGTGACTGCAGTTTCTTCTTGCAAAAATGTATTCTTGTGAAACAAATTATATATATATATATAAAGAGAAAAGGGCGACATATATATATATATATATATATATATATATATATATATAAAGAGAGAACGGGGAGAGAAAGCGAAGATAGGAATGAAAAAGTCAATGTAGCTCGATCATGTCTCAATCGAGTCAAACGTATGAAAACAAAAGAAACACATCACATTTACCTCACAGCTCCATCACTTCCAGCCGTGCTTGCATTCATTGTTGAACATTCGTCCGTCGGCGATTTCGAAATGTTCACTTTAACCATTATCGAGTGCAGTAAACAGGCACGTTTCGAAACGGCCATGCTAAACCTACTAGATAATGGTCACAAGAACGAATGTAAAGCTCGATCGAGCCAGAAACGCAGCACGAGCAGATGACGTATTTCTTTCTCTATGTTTCTATCTGCCGTTCTTTGCAGGTCGCATGTATTCACTTATCGCATGATTCTCGCGCTCGCTTCTTCGTAGCTTTGACTCTGCCCCATCTTCATCGTTCTAGTTTTCTTGTCGACAAGCCGTGTCTAGTAGTGCATTCATCGTAGTTTCACAGTCATTGTCTGTTGAGTCTTTTTCTGTTTTCCTTTTCTCTTTCCGCTAATTTTCAAGTCGTCTCTCAGTGAGTGGCGGTGACTCCTAAATAGTATCATCTTGGCTCAAATTGTCCGCCAGGTAGCCCCTATGAGCGTACATAGGCAATTATTAAAGTCCGTGTTGTGAACGTGTCGTGGAGTCATGGCAAAAATACTTTAAAAAAAAACAAATAAAAAGAGAGTAAAATAGACAGGGAAATCCACGAGAAGAGAGAAGACGGCAAGCGGAAGAAAATGTCACGCACGCAAAGAAGAAATACCAAGCAGAGCTGGATCGGCTGCAAAATGCTACACAGCAATACCAGTGAACATGCGATAACAATACGAAGAAAAAAGAACAGCAAATGCAGCAGGAGTTATTATACCCATCGAAAGCAATCACAGGAGTGCTAGCGATCCTAATCGTAGAAATAGTGTTAGTCGTAGTACTAGTAGTAGTAGTAGTAGTAGTTGTTGTTGTAGTATAATATATAATAGTAGTAATGGAAGGAGTGGTATTAAAGTTTGTATTCTAGCGTTAGCACTAAGAGCAACAACTGCAGCAACAGCAACAACAATAACAACAATATCAAGAACAACGGCAACAACAACAACAACAACAACAACAACAATAACAACAATATCAAGAACAACGACAACAACAACAACAACAACAATAAGGCAAGCAGCGAACAATAAAAGCATCTTGCTGCCCTTACAATCGGACAATAAACGTATTAGTTGATGTTGTTGCTGTTGTGGTCATCGATGCAGCCGCCCATAAGTTATTGCTGCAGGAAGGTGAAGCGGAAGGAGAGTGGAGCAATGTGCGGCGACAATGTGTTGCTGCCTTGCACATGGCACGGGAAAAATAAATGATTCGTGAGCCGATAATGGCCACAACAGTCCAAACTCCATTTGATGTGTAACCAGGGAGCGTATATTTACAGAAATTACAGCAGCAGCATTATGTTTCGGTATATTAGTAACGTTGAAATACTTTCGGTTTGACGAACACCTTAGTTCAAGCAAAGTCTTCGGCTCCGCCATTAGCTAACCATGATCCAATTTAGCCTCCATCTCTATCCATTTCTTGTTTGCTCCCGGTTTCATTTCTACACCTAGGATCGCCTCCTCTACTTTGATTTGATTTTCCTTGCATTGCGTCGTACTAGTTTGTTCTTACATTGCATTGCTGAACAAAGTGCAATGTAAGAACAAACTATAATAGTACGAAACACCGCGAATACAACGAGAGACGAGTCCTAACGGTGCAGGCACGCGTGCATCAACCGTTTCCATCAGTGGTTAGCTGCTAGCACGCCGTTAGTTAGCGTTAGTTAGTTCGTTGGTTAAGGCCGTGTCTATCTAAATCGCTGCACCTGTAGATTTGCAAGCTCATCTCATTCATCAGCCCTCAGTCACCCACAGTATGTATTCTACGTAACTGTACCCAAATGTAACAGGAACACTGGCTAGGCAAGCATTCTCTTCACATGATCGTAGCGTTACCTATGCACCCAAGAGGGAGTTTCGTAAATGCTTGAAAACAATAAGAGCAACAACAACAACAACAAGGGCAAAAGTAATGAGAGTGATCATCAGGGAAAATCTAGCAGTAGACTGTTGTCGTTGTTGTTGCTGCTGCTGTTCTGGGGCTGCACAAGCAGCAGAGACCGCAGATAATAGAAAGAATGGACATGTCTGTAAAATGCACCACTTACCTTAGTACGTTGTAGGAGAAGGAGGTGGTGGTGGGGGTGGTGATGATAATATTAGCCACGTCGCCAACGAGCGATCCATGCCGATTCATCCACTGGCGTAGGCAGGCGGACAGGGGCCCGGACGCTGCCATCGGGGGGATATGAAGACTGGTATGTATGACTTGCTTGTACACACTTGCTCACTCTCACGTCGATTGATGAGGTTCACTTGTGTTTATAGTAATGTGGGGCTAATTGTTGACATTGACGACAATTCGACGACGAGGACTCAACACTATTACTACTGCTGCTGCTGCTGCAGGTCAATCTTCATTCCCTAACCGGTCCTCTTCTCTATGGCTTTATGGTAACTGATGATTGGGCGTTGGGTTCGTTACCACCCCACTGGGCCCCCATGTGCACGCACACGAAGAATCCGATTCTAACAACACGACGTAGAAGAGCGCACCAGAGAGATTGTCCTGAGAGAAGGGGAGATTGTTCTGTGGCCACGAGGGACATTGATCGCGCGAAGGCGAACCACAGCTCGAGTGAGCGTGCGAAAGCGACATAAAAAGAAAGTCCGTGAACAAAAGGGCAGAGAAAAACGAAGCAGGACAGAGGTCGACAGGCAAGGGCCTCGTCAGAGGGTCAAACTGAGTCACATCCATAGGCAGTCACAGCGACAACGTATCGCGAACAACAACAACAAAGATCAAACGTGTATACGAAAATGCACATGTATGTACATACACGCAAGGGCATACATACGAACATGTATACACATCTGAACGCCCACACTCACACATGAACGCGCGCACACACAAACCGACACATCACTTCAGAGTGAGAACAACTCTTAGTCCATGACCAATCAACCAACCAACTAAACAGCAACTATATCTGCTTCGTTTAGCTGGTTGATGCTGCTGCTCCTGCTGGTTCTGCGGTTGGTGGTAGCTCCTTTGTAGCTGTTTAGCTGGCCGCTAGCAGCCCGCTACTGAAGATACAGGACACCCCTTGGACTGCGTACTACGACGGGTGAAGTCGACTGAAGTTCATCTCTACTGAAGTCGATCATTATCATCATTACTGCTACGACGACGACCACCACCGCGACGACGAGCAGCAGCAGAAGCATCATCACCATCGTCATCATCAGCATCATCATGGCAGTGCCTCGCTGAAGGCCTCACGAGGTCTCACAACTGAAGTCGCTGGGTGCTTCTGGTTGCTGGCTGCTTGGCCAGCGATCCAGCCCACCGCGAGCCGTCTCTGCGTTCGCGCACTTCACTGCTCAGCAGCAGCAGCCGTAGGCGCAGCCGAGGGTTCGCGCTTGCCGGCATTTAAATCAGGCCGGCCGAGCCGTGACTACCGCTACCCACAGGATTCCCGCCGCTGCCGATCAGTTTGGCCTGTCTGTGTGTGTGTTGAGTAGTGAACAGGCGGCCCGGCCCTACTGAGTTCGGCAGGCCGGGCCTTCGTCGTCGGCGGCGCTGCTGTTTCTCCGGCCGGCCGGCTCTGCTCGTAGGCTCTTGTTGAGAAGACAGACTTCTTCTCTTTTTCTTTTTTCGGCCTGTGCTCATCATAGTGGTGTTCATCGGCTCGAGCCTTGTGGCGTTGCTCTTGTTTTCGGTCGTCGAGCCCGGTGGCGTGGTGGCATGCGTCTGCGCCTCGCGACCGGAGGAGACACATAGCAGGTGCGCGGGTTCCAGCCCCACCGTTGCACATTTGTATCTATGGGGGTGGTCCGTCTATGAATGAGCAAAGCGAAAAGCAGTCCCATGGACGTTAAATCTTGGCTGAGAGTCAGCCCCGAACGATTTTTTTTCTTGTTTTCGGTCGAGAGTTTTAGGAGCTCGCGCGAGTGACATGGCCGTGAGGGTTGATGGTGATGAAACCCCCATGATGCCGCCGCCGCCGCCGCCGCTGGTGATGGTGGTGATGATGGGGTGTTTCGATGATGATGCTGGTGATGGCGGTGATGATGGGGTGTTTCGATGATGATGCTGGTGATGGCGGTGATGATGGGGTGTTTCGATGATGGCGGTGATGATGCCAGTGGAGTGGTTCGGTTATAAAGATGATGATTATAAAGCTACCTCACGTACAGTTTAACTCGCGCTGTACTCGAGTCGTTGTGCACGATTTCATAACGCTGTGCCGTGTTTGTGCTGTGCCTCGGTGTCAGGTGATTATTGAACATGGTGCACACCGATGAATAGTAGCAGCACCAGAAACAACAGCAACAATAACAACAACAGTGGAAACAACACCAGCAGCAACTTGAAGCCACAGAGAATAGTATTGGACTTTTAGGCCGTGCGTATGCGAAAGGAAGAGCAAAGTGGCGTACCAGAATGCACGGCAAATACAATGCGAGAACATGACAAGACGAAGAGAAGATAGGAAACAACCTGCTAAGTTGAGAGTTTGCAGTTTGCATGAAGCAGTAGCAGGTAAGGTGGCAGACAAATATCCAAAGTGTTTTTGCTTCATTACGACAACGTAGCTGTTCAGTTCAGAGAGATAAATAGTCCAGTGCATCGTTCGCGGTGGCGTCATTACAGTCAGGAAACTTTCTCTCTCTCCCTCTGTATGTCATTGTTGCACCTCCTCGCTAATGTCGCCAGCATTCGTGAACGTGAATTTTAACTCCACGGACAACACGGTTATAATGATGAGGAGGATGCTGATGATGATTATTACATGGTGGTGGTAGTGGTGATGTTTATAATGACGAGGAGAACGTCGAAAAACGACAACAGCAATATCAACGATAATTTGATACGAATTGAGATGAACTAACTGTTTTGCTGCTGCTGTTGTTGTTGCAGCATTGCTGTATATCGTTGTACTAGAGTGTACAACGGTACTCTGTACGCCGCAAAGTGTTCTGAGGTCACACACTTTTTCACCGCTGGAGGAGGCAATTAACCAACAATCGCATCCCTCACCACCATGAACACCACGGCCACCGGCCGCACAACAACGCTGATCGTTCTTCTGAACTTCTATTTTCTTGTTGTTGCTGCTGCTCTCGTTTCCGTAGGTGCTCTTTGAAGTTGAATCACTGTATTACTACTACTGTACATTTATCTACTCGTACTGTTTGGTACTGCTGCACACCGTCTCTAAGGTACGAAGACCCAGAAACAATTCCCGTTCGTCAACGCGCTGACTGACGACAATGCCGCCTAAACACGCACCATTCATTCTTCGGCGACACGAAGTAATAATGAATGAAAACGAAGCTGATGAAGTAGATGAAGACGAGAGACACTCAGCATATACCGGCGACTACCACCGACAACAGACCGATGACCACCATCACCATCAATCCAAACATAGCGTCAGTTCATCTAGGGAAAATTGCCACTTCTTCCCTCGAATCAAAACAACAACCACCAACACCAACAATAAATACAACTGACTCAACAACATTAACAGCAAACGCGTCTAAAACATCTCGAACGACGCGCGTGCTCTTATTGATATGGCCTGCAGGTGCTGCTGTTGCTGCTGCTGCTACCACCGTTGTTGACACGACCACAAGCTGCCTGCTTTTTATTTTCATGATCATCTTCTTTTGCTTGTTCTTCGTCTCCATCTTCATCTTCGTCTAGCTCTCTGTACGGTGGTAGTGATTGTGGCGGTGGTGGAAGCGGTGGCCTCTCTTCAACTTTTATTCGAATGCCCTCTGATGGCTAACGTTATTATTGTTACTTCTTCGTCTAGCTATCTGGACTATGGTGACGGCAGCGATGGTGGTGGCGGCCTCTCTTCTACGTTCTTCGTATGCCCTCTGGTGGCTAATGTTGTTGTTGTTGTGAATATTGTTGCTGTTCTGACTGTTGTAAACAATACTGCTGCTGTTGGCTGCTGGCGAGGTCCGCTGTCCACTTGACAAACTTGACACGGTAACAGCAGTAGGGGCAGCGTACCTCGGTTTACAGCCGCCAGTTGTGTCACTGTAGATCCCTGTAGATTGATCAACTGAAGATAACGTTACACAACAAATAACCACCACCACCACCATCATCATCATCCTTCTCATTCTCATCAACAAGTTCATTCACGTTCCGACCGAGTTGTTGTTGTTGTTGTTGCTATTGTTATGCCGCCTGTAGTAGCGGCAAGTTCGGCGGCTGTGATAGGCTGCTGCTGCTGGTTGGTTCGTTTGTTCGGGTCGCGGCGGGCCTTGGATCCCTACGGAGGATGAAGGTGGCGCGACGGCCATAGCCATCACCACCACCACCACCACCACAGGCCAAGCGGACAGGCCGGAGCGAAGAGAAGAAACGAAGGAAGGGCGGAAAGAGGCAGGATTCGAATCGCAGGCCACCGCCTATCCGCGCCATGCTCCTCTCGTAGGCATCGGTAGCAGGCCCGCTCTTTGTTCGCGCTCGACTTCGAAGTCGTCGAAGAGGCAGGACACGCCGCCACGCTGTAGCCGTCCGTGGACTCATCGTCGTCGTCGTCATCGATGTGGTAGCAATTCGAGAGAGCAATTTATCGTCAGAGTCGAGAGGACGAGGCGGCGAGGTAGTGAATGTTATTGTTGATTGGGTTCTGGTTGTTCTTGTTCTGGTCGTCGTTGTTGTTGTTCAGAAAAAGTTAGAAGAACAAGTCGCAGAAGAAGTTAGAAGAACTAGTCGCAGAAAAAGTTAGAAGAACTAGTCGCAGAAGAAGTTAGAAGATGTAGATTCGTGGCAAAACAAACGTCAAATTCGTGGTGGTGGTGGCGGTGGTAGTTCTACTAACTGGTAAGGTTTCGACCTGCGGCACAAATGTTCATTCGAGGCAATGTACTCGAACGAGGAGCGTCCATTACTGTTCAACGCAATCGACTTTGTCATGTTGTTTTTGTCGTTGCTGCTGCTGCTGCTGTTGTTGTTGAAGTTCTTGTTGCCACAGATGTTTGCCACAGCCGTCACCGGCAATAACCAACCAACCAACGAAGCAGCCAGATAGTTAGATAACCAAATAGATAGATTGATTCGTACGCAGGCTGTCACTCAGAGAGAGAGAGAGAGACAGAGAGACAGAGGTCAGAAGGCACTCAGTCAACCATTGAGTCAAGTTCCTCATCATCATCATCATGATGATAATGATGAGGTCGATGAGGTCGTACTCCTCGTTCCACACCACACGCAGAAGCTGAACTGCTTCTTCTCGCAGATTTACAGAAGCACCACAAACACCATCATCCACCACCACCATTACCACCACCACCACCAACGTCACCAGCACATGTCGAGATGACGACAACCATCAGCGACCTCGCACTGGCCCACCACCAACCAATACTGTTACTACGACTACGAGTATCAGTCGAAACAACCACCGTTTCAGCAGCAGCATCATCATCGATGCCAGCTTGTGTTGCTGTTTTCCAGTTTGTTTTGCCCTTCGTCTTGCTCTTCTTGTTTTTGTTATGCTGCTTCTGCAGAAGCAGACAGAAGTAGCCGCAGCAGCAGCAGGAACAACGTCAGTCACATGCGGCGGCCAGTACTCGAACACGCTGTAGTGGGACTAGAACAACTAGAAGTATCTGCAGAAGAAGCAGCAGCAGCAGTAGCAGAAAACATGAAGAACACGGAGAAGAGAATAACGAGTACGAAGTCGACGACGACGATGAACAGTCAACTAATCAACAAACCACCATCACTAACAGAAACAACAACAACAACAACACCATCACCAACAATAAGAAACACAGCAATAGTTGTAGCGCGGTTCTGTCTTTGTCTCGTTGTTCGTGCAGCTAGCTAGCTAACCAGGTACGTCGTAGACAGGGAACAACCAACAACAGTAAACCAACCAACCAACCAACCAACCAACCAATCATCCGACCAACCGACCATCCGACCAGCCTTTCAGTCAGCGTCAGTATCAGTCATTTAATCAGCAGTAGGTGATGAGCAGCAGAGCACAGCACTGAACAACACTGAACACAACAGCAACAGCCCTAACAGCAGAACAGAACCTCTGGCAGCGAGTAGCGGCTGGCTACAGGAGCGATATACACAGGCAGCAGGAGCACCAGCAGCAGAGGATCGCTCTAGCAGCAGCAGCAGTGTCATCAGGGCATCAGCGCCACCGCCCGCTCGTAACACCAGCCGCCACCGTTCACTCCTGCCTCTACTGAGGAGCTATTACGGCTGCTGATATTGCTGCTCCTCTCAAACTCGCCACCACCGCCACCACTCGCACCACCACCACCACTCGCTGCAGCACCACCACTCGCTGCAGCACCACCACGACGTCGAGGACTTTGCCGCCGCCGCCGCTGACGACTATAACAACCACCGACCAAATGGTCGTCGTCGCCGTGGTCGTCCTTTTCCTCCGGCGGACAACGGACGATGGACTAGTTCACAGAATTTGCAGTGGCCCCGCCGTGGCCGCCGCTGCCAGCGCCGGCGCTACAGCCGCCGCGCCTGCGACGGCGGCCGTAGCGGCTGCTGCTGCTGCTGTAGCCGAAATGTTCCAGGGGGCGCGCCTCCTCCTCCTCCTCCCCACCACTACCACCACCACGGCCGCCGCCGCCGCAGCCGACAACGACGACGGACGACACCGATACCAACCGGCCGCCGGCCGGCCAATATCGGCCCACCGATAGACACACAAACAGGGAGACACAGCGACGTACAGACAGAAAGATGTGCAGACAGCCAACCCGTCGTCGTACTACTACAGACATTTGTGACGACGAGAACAACAACACCATGTTGATGATGATGATGATGATCTACATCATCATCATCAGGATCATCATCATCATCATCATCATCTGCTTCTTCTTCTTCTCCTCCACCACCACCACCACCATCATCATCATCATCATCATGGCAGGTCGTCGGCCAAACGTACCACAACGATAAACGCTGAACTGATTTGATACCGCTTTGCGAGAGGGTGCAACGACTGACAGTGTGTCGCGCGCGCGCGCATATAGCTGCGTGTCGATGGGTATTGCTCGATGTACGGATAACATATAAGAACACTTAAAGAAAGAAGAACATCTCTGTATGTGTGCGAATGTTTGACTATTTCTTCGATGTATCTGTTCATGTATCGTTAATGAGTCTATTTGTTCATATGTTGTTGATGTATCTATCTGTTCATGTGTTGTTGATGTATCTATCTGTTCACGTGTCGTCGATGTATCTAGCTGTTCATGTGTTGTCGATGTATCAAACCATGCTCGATGATGCACATGCTCATTGCTGTGTCGCTGTATCTGTGCATGTGTCTATACGTCACAGTTTGTACAGATAACGTCTGCGTGCTACGCGCAATTGCAACGTGTGACAAACTTGAAATGTTGGTCAGTTCACAAGCCGCCAGTTCAAAGTTAGTCATCAATCATAGAATTTGTCATACATTGATCAACGTTGTGTCAAACATGGCAAACGTTGCTTTCGTTATGACAGTTCGTCGTCCATCCACCCGGTTGATCTCGGCTCATTGGATGACTGTCTGCCGCGTCCTCTGCTGCCTCTGAGAGCTACAGTTGCTTTTCACTCTCAGTCGACAGCTGACACTGGTTATAGCCGTTTATCTAAGAAGTGAAACTGAGCTACACTGGCTACTTGCCCAAATACGAATTAACGTCGAACTACTTCTACTACTACTGCATAATACATGCGCACGTCCAAAAAGAATACTTACACTCTACGATATGCAACAACAACGACGACAACAACAACGGCAGGTCACATACTAAAGACACGGAAGAGCCATCCACCTGTACCGACAAGACACCATTGTTTCAGCAGCAGCAGCAACAAAGGTTGACGCGCCTCTGACCGACAAACACTTGCCTCTCTGTGGCAGTAGAGTGTTGTTGCACGCAATGCAACCGATTCATCGTTGTTGTTGTTGTTGTTGTTGTTTTAGTTTTCATTGGCTATTCGCCGTCCACCGGTTCCCTTTCTATTCATATTCGTTTCATTCTTGATATTCATCTACTTGGCCTATCTACTTGGTTCTTTCCGTCCTGCCTTCCTCCCATTGCTTCTTTTCGTCTCAAATCGACACCGACAAGCTGTAAAATCGACTACAGCCATTAAAATAACAGCAGGACAACTTACTTACCATTCACCTAAGTGTTTAAATAACTAACTACCACGGTATCTTAGTAACTAACTGACAAAGTATCTGAGTGACTAAATGCCAAAGTGTCTAAGTAAATAACTGCCAAAGTATCTAAGCAACTAACTGCCCAAGTTTCTAAGTAACTAACTAGCAAAGTATCTAAATAACTAACTGCTAAGATATTTAAATAACTAATTGCCAAAGTATCTAGGCAACTAAATACCAAAGTATCTAAGTAATATAACTGTCAAAGTATTCAGGTAACTGACTGCCAAAGTATCCAAGTAACTAACTGCCAAAACATCTACCTAGAATTAAAGCATCTACCTACCTACCTACCTACCTATTTACCTCACTGTGTCACTGCTCTTAAGGCGCAATGAGTGAGTGTTTGAGTGAACGTTCAATCTAAATGTCCTGCCCAAGTGTATCCTACTATCCTGCCCAAGTCTAGCCTACTGTCCTGCCCAATCCTATCGTGCTGTCCTGCCCAAGTCTATCGCGCTGTCCTGCTCAAATCTATTCTGCTGTCCTGTCCTGTTGGGTTCTGCTGGCTCGCCGGCAGGTAGACAGCCAGGCTCGCTCGTTGACTCGCGCGCGCGAAACCGTGTCTGCCATTCATTCGCCACCAGTCACGCCTGCACGTATGTGACCGCGCCGCTGCACCCTCTCAAAGTCGTCAATTGCTCTGTCCGCGCATGTGGTACGTTTTGTGGTACGGAGCGTGTGGCAGCTGCTAATGATGGTGATGGTGGTGGGCGCAGACGGAGAGGAACTGCCGCCTGCTACAACTACGAAGTGTATGAACTACGACGACGACAACGACCAAATAGCACCACACCGCCACCACTGCTAGTTACTACGGCGACGACGTAGTAGTAGTAGCAGTACTTTGACGACAAACACGACCACCTCCGAAACAACGACCGTCGACAACTAAAGATCATCATCACCATCAGTGGTTCGCTGTCGCGGCAGTTGTTGTTGCTGTTGTGATCGTCATCGTCGTTGTTGATGCCGGTTTGTAGCAGAAGCAGCAGCAGCAACAGCGGTGTAGTGAGGGAGGGAGACGGCGAAAAAATTCACAAGAGGAGTTGGAGATAGGAAAAGCGAGCGCGCGGATAAAAGATAAATGTGCATAGAGAGATACAGAGAACGCGCGAGAAGAGCCGGCGAAGAGTGGGCCATGGAAGACCGCGCTAGCTAAGCAAGCAGCAAACCAGATACGCGCAACGACAACAAAATGCAGGACCTATCGGTGTTGTTGCCGTTCGCGGCCGCAGCAGCAGTAACGTAGCTGAATATTTACAGTAGAAGTAGTTAGAGGAGAAGGATGCGGAGGTGGCGGAAAAGAGACCACAGCAAGAGAGAAAGAGAGAGAGAGACATCGCGAATGATGAACCGAAACAGTTCCCGCTATCCCGTGTTGCTCTCTGGCACCTTGGTTGCTGCCGGTTGGTTCGTTTCGTCTTCTCCTTGTTCCTTTCTAATTCTTAACGTGGAGGGCTAGGAGGAGAAATTAATCGTCATCATCACCATCATCATCATCAGCAGCAGCAGTATTGTACGAATAATCATAACCATAATGATGATGATGATGGTGATAAAGAGGAAAACAACAACAGCTTGTGGCGTGCCGGCGACAACAACCATTACAACAACAACAGCAGCAACAGCAACGACAACAACAACAACAACAACATAGACCAGGACGACATACGATGCGGCAGCAGCAGAAACGAATTTGGCTGTTGGCTTTAATAAGCGTTGGCGGAGGCCAGCAACTGTTACGGCGCTCGCGCGCGAGTTGCGTCGTTGGTCTTTGCTGCTTGCTGGTTGATCTCGTAGCTTTCGGCCGGCGTTCGGCCAGCGATCTCGTCGTGCTGGCTGAGGAACTACTGGCTGTATGTACTAAAGCCGTCGAATTGCCGCAGGCATTGAGTTGATAGTCATAGATAGCCTTCGTAGTAGTAGTAGTAGTAGTAAGAGTAATAATAGTGACGCAACCGCAAAAGCTGGCAAAGCTGACTTCGAAAGCCGAAACAACAACGGTACGACGACCGGTAGAATAGAAATCATAGAGAGTAGTTTCTTAGGTCGTAGGTGATAAGAGAGAGAGAGAAACAGAGAGAGAGAAGAAATAAAAGGGCCGTACGTATACAGCAGAGTAGCAGCCGAGCGTAAGACTTCGACGGCCACTTGTCTTCTTAGTACGTGATGTCTACTGCTCTTTTCTTCTACAGGTAGTCTTCTAGTTATTTCTTGTTGTTAGGATTGCTACTGTGAGTGTCGTTGTTCCATAATTACGACTGCTTGTTCGACCTTTTATCGTCAACAGCAACTACTTTTTTTTTTATATAACATACATATGTATTTAACATATATTCAGTACGAAACATATCTCGACGCTTGCAATGGGCCTTAAAGCCTGTGGCACGGAATAGGAATTACTACTACTACTACAACTTTTTTCAAGGAGGTTGTTTTTAATTCTAGACCATCCTCCGTCCCCTACGGGCTTGGGCTCATCGTGAGGTATATCTTAAATGCACCGAGGGCCGGACATGTTGAGATATCTAGGGTTTCCTCAGCAGCCCATGTGGCAACATGGCCGCTGACCCTCAGCGGTATATGGGTTATCATCTATTCTCTCATCGCTCAAAGAAAATTCGATCAACAACAGGGATCGAACCGGCGACACCCCGGTGACCATCAAAGCTATGACCAGCGCACTAGTCCCCTAGACCACGCCGCCACTAAAATATAACTACTACTAAAAAGTAAAGTTTTCGGGCAACGTCCACAGAACTGCTTTTTGCATTGCTTCATAGACGGACCCCGTAAATACAAATCGGTGCAACGATGGGGCTCGAACCCGCGCACCTAGGTGTCTCCTCCGGTTGCGAGGCGCAGACGAATGCACCACGTCACCGGACTTCTACTACTACTACTACAACTATTACTTTTACCATTACTAGATCCATAAACTACTGGATGCAACCTGCTCACAAAAAGCTACGAGCTTAGCAGCGGCGGCGTCAGCAGACAAAGCATCATCAATTGTATGGCGCACGCAAAACCTTTCATCAATCAGACGGCGCACGCAAAACCTTTCATCAATTGGACGGCGCACGCAAAACCTTTCATCAATTGGATGGCGCACGCAAAATCTTTCATCAATTGTGTGGCGCACGCAAAACCTTTCATCAATTGGATGGCGCACGCAAAATCTTTCATCAATTGTGTGGCGCACGCAAAACCTTTCATCAATTGGACGGCGCACGCAAAACCTTTCATCAATTGTATGGCGCACGCAAAACCTTTCATCAATTGGATGGCGCACCCAAAACCTTGCATGATCGTTCCTCTCATTATTAATTGCTTGAAGTGCGGCCGCTGTCGCCGCAATTCTGACTGTTTGCCATTTGCTTTAATGCTGGTGGTCTTGCCGAGATGTTGATGGTACACGGGTCTTGTCAATGTTGATGGTACACGGGTCTTGTCAATGTTGATGGTACACGGGTCTTCCTGTCAATGTTGATGGTATACGGATCTTGTCGCTAGTGGTACACAGGTCTTAGCGCTAGTACTACACGGGTATTGTCGATGTTGTTGATGGCACATCCTCACTGATACTGTACGGGTCGTGTTGCTGATGGCGTGCGTGTTTTGGTGGTGGTTGCACACGGGGTCTTTTCTATGTTGATGGTTGATTGGGTTTGATAGTCGTTGATGGTTAGAAAAATAGGGATCGATACGCTGTACGTCTGTTCCTCGCTAGCCTTTTTTCTTGAATTTCATCTGCGCGCCCCTTCTTCCTTCTTTTTCTTCGACTTCTTGTTCTAGTTCTTCCTCTCTGCACACCACACTGCTCGGCGGCGTCTCATCTTTTTGTTAGCTAGTTTCTTGTTCAACTTTTCTTGTTTGCTTTCTTCTTTGTTTCGCTTCTTTGTTTGCCTTTTTCTATTCTGCGTGTCGGTCTCTCTCTCGTCAATTTATCTCCAGCCGTTCGCTAAAAAAACGCCAACACAACAAGATCTCAGGCGGCAGCTTAAGGGGCACTCACTGTCGTGTTGATGCAGGAGCAGGCAAATAGCCACACTCACATCCACATAACGTCGTCGAGTTGCTTGGCTGTGTAGCTGCCGAGCTGGTTAGTTGATTGCTTGTTGACGTATTGTAGGACGTCGCACTGTTAGTTAGTGGTGGCGATGATGGTGGCCACTGATGCTGGTGCTGATAGTGACGATGTTCACCATCAGCGTCACCACCAGCGTCCCCCTCGTCCACGTCGTCATCATTAACACATTCTCACCATCAGGACAATCACCATCATCACCATATCGTCTTCATGGTCTTCTTTCGGTCCCGCTGAGAAGAGCTTAGTTTAGTATCGGTCGAAAGGGAGTCACACACACCCACATTTAAATCGCTCTTCGACGACAACAATAGCCACAGTAACAACAACAACCGTCGCTGTCCTTGTTTTGTTATCTGTGGTTACTGCTCTCTAACTATTTTCTCTTCCTCCGTCGTCATCTTTATCTTCTTTTCTGTATTCTTCTTTGCTACTTTGCTTCTTCTACTAGAAGTTACGATACGTGTTTATGGTTGTTGTGGTTGTTGTTGTGGGTCAGTCACTCCACAGTAGTGTACTGGACGGGCAAAAAGTAGCCCCATTATCGGATTGCTTCGACGAAAATTGTATGATGAGTTGATGGTAGCATTCGTACTCAGCACAAAGACTAACAAAAAATGAAATTAACAATAACAAACAGCAGCAGCACGCAACAATAACAACAACAAAGTAAGATATAGCGCAGGCAGAGGTAGGAGAAGTAATGGCATGGCGTTGACGACACTCTAGAGAGTGCAGTGGAGGCCTAGAAAACTAGGCCGAGCAGAATAAGAAAGCGCTTTGCGTGCTTTGGCATGTTTTCGGATTTATATGCTGTAACTTAAGCTCAGCATTCAATCTTGCCCACCTTTCGCTCTCTTCTCTCTCTCTCTCTCTCTCATTCTGTAAAAAGGTTCCACTCTCACGGTTGAGATATTGTGCTGCGATAACATTCTAGATGCAGAAAAAGTAAATTAAATCTTGTAAAAAATAAACATATATATTTTTGCATTATTATGTAAGGCACAAGATGACATCCGATGGCGACACTGATGATTCATTTTTGTAGTCAACTGGTAGACCGTGGTGAAAGAAGACGCAAACAAATGTTATTGCACCATCTGGCGCGCCGACTTTAGGCACGAAAAAGTATCCCTTGGAACAGCATGGCTACGTCTCTCTTTAGGCACAAGGAAGTATCTCTTGGAACAACATGGATACGTCTATCTTTAGGCACAAGGAAGTATCTCTTGAAACAGCATGAATACGTGCTGGACTTTCAACGACTGCGTCTCCGAAGCTTTTGAACGACGTGAGGTGCTCGGGCGCCGTAAAGCCCCAAGCCCAGTACGCTGTACTTAGGCTTCAAAGTGGTGCTTCACTACAGCTCCCAGAAGGGTCGTCATAGAGAAGCCAGCCGCTACGGGCGTGGGCCCACGAGTTTTGCTTGTAAAACTTGTAGCTATCCTAAAAGCAAACCCTGTCATCCAATATCACGGCATCTAGGGACACCTGGTCTCCCTGTACATCAACAAACATCCTAAGGGCAAAAATCTTTATTTTCAGTCTCACTCAGAGATCTAAAAAAAACTTTCCGGGCTGACTCTCAGCCAATATTTAACGTGCATGGGACTGCTTATCGCATTGCTTCATTGACAAACCCCCATAAATACAAATGTGCAACGGTGGGGCTCGAACCCGCGCACCCATGTGTCTCCTTCGGTCGCGAGGCGCAGGCGAATGCACCACGCCACCGGAGATCTACCGCTTCTTATATATGACTACTGCTCTTGTGTCCGTATAACTCTCAATGCCGTTGACCTCGTAGTATAAAGCATGGAACTAACCTAAGGTGGAGACGTAAAGTAAGCAGAGCAATTTTACGATTGACGTCTCGAGGACAAAGTCTATGAAGTTCAGAAAGGGCTTAGCATGGATGGTGCTCCTGCATAACGCGTCTCGAAGTTCACTTATCTGAATCTCAAGCTAACGCCAATCGGCGCATCGTTCTCCGCCTACATGTCTCAGCAAGTTAATAGCAGCATTGTTGCGCTGGCCTCAATCCCGCCATCACATAAGCTCTCAGTTAAGACAACTCCGGGTACTGCTCAACTTCAAGGTCGCTTCAGCGGCATCATACGGTATTATACGATTCTGGGAATACCTGTCCCACAGTTTATCACTCTTGAGGAGGTGAAGGCAACGCCTTTTAGGAGAATTCGGGCCTTCCTAGAAGCACAGGGAACAGGCTAGCGTATGGTCTGTTCTGTAAGACGTTGATTAAAAGATGGAAAAAGCACTGCGGAAGTAAGCGTTCTACAAGACTTTGGTAATGTTGGACACTGCATAGATGAAACCGCTCTTCGAGCAGCGCTACGTTCTCAGCGTCGGTCATTTGTGTGTGGGCTCGGTGGTATTTCCTGAATAATGCATTTACAACATATTCAATATATGTTTAAGATGAACGGAAACAAATGCAGTTTTCGGGGTGTAATAAACACGTATGGTGTAATTTGAAGTAAGCAACAATATTGAGAGGTGATGTAGTAAACTATAACTATTAATATTGACAACTTGAATCACAGTGTATGCTAAACTATTAGGTGGTTTCAATTCCTGGCGAAATTCCTGGCCTCAGTGGACCCTCGTGGATTCGTGCAGATTTTCACTAATGGGTAGTACAACCTCGGACCTTCAAGATTCTCCTACACCCTACAATCTGCGTTCTTATGCCCAGAAAGAACTAAATGATTACGACGTAACGAGTAGAAATATATTAGGCAAATTCTAAAGCATCGGTTTACAAGGGAACACCTGAATACGAGCAAGCTTCCCAATAAGAAAGATGGACTTAAAATTAGATGGAGTACTCACTTATCATGCAATTACAGGCGTGCTTGATCCGAATTTCTTAAAAAAACGTATCAAGCTATTGGTATGCGCATCCACCGCATCAACAGGCGTAGAAAAGTGGTTAACCGTGATTAGAGACAGAAACCTGCTATAGAGACAAACATCACAAGTTACTATTGCAGGACTGCTTTGTGAGCCAGTGGTTTGTTTATACAATGTGCATTACATACATATACGGTGATATGCAACAAACAAAATAAAAATAACGAAATAAGCATGGTATGAAAGTGTTTGCACCTTCGAAGTTGGATTTTACATTATTGTATGCGCTAATACTTTCAACTAAGATTGCTAGTCAGGGTCTCAGGGCCTTACGTCCTGTTTTTTTGTGCTTATTTAAATTTCTTCCGTTTATGAGAAATACAATAATATTAGCAGACATGGATATATATACATATATACAAAGCAAAAAAATATTTTTTCTCAATGGAAGGAGGAGGCGGAAACGTTTTCCTTAGGAGAAAGAGTGATATTTATAAAAGTAGTTATTCTACCTTTTTCTCCTACATAGTTGTGCAAAATCTACGCTTGCGGGAGAACCATGAAGACACCGATTATACCGGCGTGTTCGGCGGAAAATTCTGCACAATGGAACACACTTCACTAGCTTGCGCAGCGAATAGCCAGATTAAGAGAGACCACTCTCGCGCAATAGCAAATTTAATGCCCACCAAAGTTTTGTACCAAAGTGATGGTGCTGCGTTACGCAGTTGCCAAGTAACTAAGCTTTTTCGACAGTCATAGTTGCTATGTTTTACGTGCAAGCTTTCGCGTTCAGAACCGTAAAACTTTGCCAAGACGTTTCCGCCCCCTCCTTCCATTAGGAAAAAAAATTCTCTTGCCGAGTTCTACCAAACCTCAAAATATGTACTTAACTTTCTCATACACTCTAAGCAAGTATGCATGCCTTCGCTTTTGATCTGGCTATCGAAAAAGCTTAGTGACTTGACAACTACGTAACGCAGCATCATCACTTTGGTACGAAAGTGGTGGGCATTAAATTTGCCATTGCGTGAGAGTGGTCTTTTGGACATACAGCTTAGGTCGTAATGAAAAAGTTTTACGCTTTTTCACGAAAGAGCGTTAACGTAAGACATAAAAACATATCGCAAACAATTGGTTGATCTTTAATACGGGAGGTTTTGAAATGTTTGATGTGCACACTAGCTACGGGAGGTTTCGGGAATGTTTGATGTGCACACTAGCTACGGGAGGTTTCGGGAGTGTTTGATGTGCACACGTAGCTACAAGACAGGACTATAAGTCACTGGCCTTGTCAATTTGACGGAGGTAGGAGCGAAACTCCCCATGTCCGGTGAGCACTGGTGTGATGCGGTAGTCTGCCAAAAGCCATGCCCTTATCTCTGGAAGGATGGCCTTTGTTCGCGCCCCGGGGCATCCGTTTTGGATATTGTTCCACTCTTCTTGCCAGCGATCTACTGTTGCCTGGCGCTCGGCGTCCTTGCTTCGCGTCGGATCTTCCCAGAGTCGGCGTCGTTGCTCGGCCTTAAGATCCCTTGGAATGGCGCCAGCCAGCGACAGGGCCACTTCCGTACTCACCGTTCTGTACGCGCTGATAATACGCAGCGGTGAGACCAGCTGCGCTCTTCGAAGCATGCATCTTCGTGAGGCCGTTGCCAGCGTGGCCTTCGGCCAAACTGAAGCGCCGTATAAGACGATGGACTCGGCTGCCGACATTAGAAGACGGCATCTGGACTGGATTAGACAAGCGAGGTTGTTAGCGGCCTTGGGGGCATTCCCGCATGTGTGCTGTAGGAGAGAATGCCCCTTGAGACTTTTCTTCCAAACGACTTCGAGATATCGAACGGAGATGAACACGCTGATGGCCTGTCTCTTAAGAACGATCTGCAAAGGCCTGCACCGCTTACGTCCTAAAAGTTTTTCTTCATTCTTCGCCGGCGCGAGGGTCAGTCGTGTTTTTTTAGGGGTTTGAGGGCTTCAAATACATTTACGTATGACTGAGCAAAAGCATACAGAGATTGGCTGTCCCCACAACATGCTCACACTCAGGCAGTGTGCAAATCTTACCAGCAAGCCTTGGCGCTTGGCAAGAGTCGAGCCGTAGGCTTAAGGCAGTACCCACTAAAACCGTACATATACGCACGACAGTGCCTATATATATATGTATCATCCTTAAGATGACCCTCCGGCCTGCGGGCTCCTTGTGTTAGAAGAGTAACTACTCACAGGCGGCGGGGAAGTCTCGGAAGCTTTAAATCATTATGTCCTGCTTGTCGAGTCGCGTGGTTCAAGCGACACTCTTACGCTTTCCACCAGTCTTCTTCTTTCGGCATCTTCCTTTGGCTTCATAATACGTTGAATATACTTTGCAGCCGCGTTCCAGTTGTTGACCGACGTGAGCATGTGTGCGACTAGCTCTCCCAGAGTCTCCTTTCTGAGTATGACTCGTCTGTTTTCGGTTCATGCGGCGCATCTCAGAACCGTATGTTCCGGAGAGTGCACTTTGTCGCAATACAGGCACCCACATTCGGCCCATTTGCCGTTCTGAGAGACTCTGATAAAACTGTGTAATTTTCAACCGCAACAAGACTGGCTTGACTTCTGGCTTTTTACTTGTTGCCGGATATAGTTTACGTATCTTCCTTAGGTATGCATGTGCTGACGGCACCTCTCGAACTGAGTTGAAAGTTCACTGAAGACTCTGGAGCGACTTCGTGTTGAGAAACAAACTCAATTTTCATCGTAAGACTAAACGAATAGGAAATTGTGTGGGCGCATGGTACAGGGCACTGGCGACCGATAACGCTCTGGCGTTTCATTGGCATCAAAAAAACCACGGCAGTCAGACCGTCACCTACCAGGGGCCCTAGCGAGAGTTTGGCTTGCGCCGGTATACAGTTAAATCATACAGACGCCCCTGCGTCTATTAGCAGAAGCCTTAAGCCTCTGCGTCTTTAAACAGAGATCCCACAAACCTTTGTTTTCGGTTTCTGACCCTCAGCCAACATTTAATGTCTACAGGACTGCTTTCGCATTACTTCGTGAGACGGACCAAATAGCTACAAATGTGCAACGGTGGGGCTGTAGCCCGTGCACATTTGTAGTTATGGGGTGCTTTGTTATTGTGAATATTGAAAAAGATGTCATCCACCGACAGCATAACTGTCCATTGAAATTTTAGTTACGGCTTGTGAGCTGTTTGAAAAAGTTTTAAGAACCATCGAACGGGCACTTTTCTTTATTCCTAAAACCAGGTGTTGCCCAAGCAGATTGAACTCCTCTGCGCGATTCACTCTGGGATGAAGACCCACGACGTCCCTGAGGTCACATCAGCATCAGCTTCAGTCGTGCTCTCGACGCCGCGAAAGGCTCTTTTCTGGGTCTCCTAAATTGCATCGAACAAAATCGAAATATTACCGTCACTCGGAAGGACGATTGCTTAGAAAAACCATAACAGGTATCCTCTCTATGACCACGTGAAGTCTTGCAAAGGCCAATGTAAAATAAATGCCTTTGGAGTAGTGGTTGAATCATGCCGTGCACCAGAAGTTTGTAACCGAAAGCAGAACTAACTACTGTAGCTTTAAAAATGAGAGAGAGAAAAAAAGTCAGGGCTGCCTACCAGACTTTACCCGCCGAGTTGATATAAGCAAACATTGTGGCTGCGATACGTGTGCGAAACAAAGAGCCACCTCAACAGAAGCTGCCGTTTACATACCTACGGCGAATAATAAGTGTACAGAAGGGAAAACTTGAACGTGAACTAGAGTGTTATATGGCGCGGTTCCATCAGTACGCCGCACCGTGAATCTTTAATATTATTATTTATTTATTAACACCCGGGCTGGGTAAATGTGTTTATGTTACATCACCGTTTTTCGATACAACAATCGATCTAGCGTTTTGCCAGTTCTGCTATGGACCAAACCGCCGGTCAAACCGCGGCGTGGTATTTATCACATTTACTCCAGCATTCTTTGCATCGACATTCGTCTTGTGGTTCATGGAAGCCCTCCACGTTGCATAAGACGTAATGAAATCCGTGGGCTGTAAAGGCCGTTGTTAAATGGCAACCTTTCACCCCGCTAGCCCTCCACCCAGTGCTTCTCATTGCTGCTGTCCTATAAATTCCTATGTCTACCTCGTTAATTTTGGTTCGCCATTTTCGCATATAAACGTCAAAGGCGCACGTCTTCTTCAAATTCCATCGTTTTTGTAGCTCCTCTGTCAGCAGTGGGTCATCTTCCAACACGTGGACCACCCTATTTCTGCATGTATTTGAAAGCGCAAAAAACCTTATTAGAAAGAAAAACCTTACCCCATCGATTAAACGCAATTCGTCTACTCTCACCATTATCCCCATATTAGTGAAATGCCATATGTGGCGATGGGCGCTATCTGTATCCCAAAAAGGGCTACTGCTGCATCGACCGAAAGCTTATGTGGACATTTAATTGCCGCGGCTGCGATAGTGGCCTTCCTAACCCTCTCCTGGATGTGCGATCGAAAACTACTGCCCCTTGTTGATAAGGTGAGCCCTATATGGTATGTGAATTTATTTACAAATTTTAATTCTTTTCCCCTGATTTGAAGCATGTCATCCCTGGCCAGACGGCCGCCCCTTCGGAATTTCATGGCTACTGTCTTTTCCCAATTAACCTTTAAGCCCATTTCATCCATGAATGTAACTAGCCGATCCACTGCTTGTTTCACTCTCAAAAGGCTACAACTAAAGATTACTACATCATCTACGTACAGTTAAATTTTGGCCTACTCTCGAGTCCAGTCCGTCTTTATCCGTTCGGGGAGCCCACCCAGAAGAACGGAAAACAGTAGTGGACTCAGTCCAACGCCCTGCGCGACCCCTGTGCTTTGAATTACCTCCCCCGCAATGCCAACCCCGTTGTCAATCAGCACCGTGTTTTGTTTTAAGATGCTGATGAGAAACCTCAGCATTGCTCCCGGCACTCCCGTTTTAGCTAGCTCTTCAACTTGACTGAATCTTCAATATAGAGTTTGTAAGATTTTCTATTAAAATGCTTGGTTGAGTGAGCATTAGAGCGTTCATCGACCACGTTGCGCGGCTATTAATGACACAATAGCAAGGGCAGGCTACCCAATCACGTTGGCACCAACTGGACTAACCAGGAACGACGGCAAGCGTGCCGGGGATGACTCCCATCTTCTTTGAACGAGGCCGGACCCTCATATGGGACGCCACCATAACCGACTCACTTTCTCCCTTAGTGGTCGGTTGTTCGGTTCACTTAGAGCTGGTCACGCCGTGATCGCAGCGGAAACCAACAAGATAAACAAATACGCCGAACTGACAAGAGCACAAAACTTCAGTCGAGTAGCCTTCAAGATCTTGGGACCGCCGGGCCCACTGACTGAGAGAATACTGACTAGATTGGGTGAACGTTTAAAGACTACTGGGGACAAGAGAGCCGCACAATTCTTACGCCAGAGACTTTCCATTTGCACGTTTACTTACACAGGATTGTAATTTGAATTGATGAATAAAGGCGCAAGCGTTTTAACAAATGAATAACGCTTTCACCCGCATCTGCCGTGACCTCCTCCTCCTTTTCCAAGGAGCTGTTAAGGACAGAGTGTCCTAATTTTATTTCAACATGCACAAATTCGATCACCGTTCAGCATGTTCCTCCACGAAGGCTCAACCCCTATGCGTGCATGTGGTGTCGTAAGTGCTATAGGCAGATATGCCTAACCCTACTTTGCCTCAAAGCTCGTGATTCTCCTGTAAGCCTTAAACAGACTTATACCTATGGTAGCCCGCTAATGGAACGGTGGTCGACTCCCCGGTGGATATGCAGGCGTGTCAAACTCTGCGATTCGTCTGGAACTATCGGGATTGCAGCTGAATTCCAGGTAGGCGATACCGATTGCACCAGACGCGTGACAGTTACTGCTACGGTGTGACGCGATTGCTGTTAACCAACTCACCTTGCGACACTGCTTTGGTAACACGCCGACAGCCTAAAGCCTAACTAAGATTGCGTGTGTGTGTGTGTATTCACGCGACGCTAAGAATACCGCAGTAGCGACTCTTATCAAAACCAAAGCTCAGTTTGCAATGACGTAAACGTCGCTTGACCGAAGCAATCAAACAGAACCAACCGGCAATACGCTGGACAACAAGCGGCATTATCTAGAGGAGCACATACTTGTCTGGTGGGTCATCTATTATAGCAGCTTGAAAGAAATTGACTATAGAGATGATTGCGGCGCCACATTAACCCACTTTATTACTATTACATAAGACTACTATTACTAACATTATCGGAGTGGAAAAACTAGGAGCTTTTCATTTCTCCTTGAAGGTGCTGTAGTCTCTTCCCTAGGTCTACCAGCTGTGCTGTCTATGCATCGTACAGCGGCAACCCTTTCATCAAGATGTTTCTCGAAGATTTGATCTTTCGTTAAAAATACCGAAATTGGTTCATTGCTTTCGATTGACACAGTTTGCATATCTGCGTGAAAACATGCACTGAGCAGCAAAGTTACATGCTGCCAGCTGGAGTCAAACACGGCATCTGTCTGTATAACTATGCGTGCACATACATATTGCTCTTTGGCGTTTTCTTGCGGTTGTCATATATTGTCATGGCCGTGTGGGCAGGACACAATAGGCGCGGGTCTGGGCGGTCTTGCGGCCGGTGACGTAGTCGACTACATAATGGGCATCCGTGGAAGTGAAACTATCACCATTACAGTAGCTTAGGCGGAAGCCTTCAGTACCGCCAATAGTCCAACAGGACGAATTTTCACATGTTGTGCACATCAACACGTTACGACGATGTAACTTCGTCAGTTTCCTTTTCCCTGTGTCAGGAACCAACGTTTAAGAGACGCTTTGGGGGTTTTCCTGGAGAACGTAGTGAACACTTTTTGCTAGGCATTTTGCACTATTCAGATCGCTCGTCACTGTACCACCTTTTTCCATTTCGACAATCACAAATTCACTCAATTTCAGCCGACCTTACCGTATACGCTTTTGTAATAAAGATGAGGCGCTCCAACGCCTGCTACTGCGAGCTCTGTGCCTTGAGTAAAGCGTCGCATAATTGTACCTAAGAATCATCACATATGAAAAGTATCGAGAACAAAGAAGACACTCGTAGAATTTTTCTGAAATTTTCGACCAAGAAACTCCCGCGCCTCTCTTTCGCCAAGGCACAATTCACCGGACGCTCATCGAGAATTTCTTTTTGGCTAAGCCTGGAAGCGAAGGATCTCATGGAGGGACACGGCATTTAAGCCCAGTCTTTTTCTAGCAACACGTATGTTATGTTTGACCTTTCGTCAATTAACAATATGCCTTACGTAATTCCAAGCCCTTAGGGAACTGGTCTATAGTTAAAGACAGCCTCTTAAAAATTAGTTTTAGCCAATTGCAGTCTTCACACGGGCCACATTTTTCTCGTGTATTGCTTTTCTTGGAACTATCTACGAAATTATCACACAGATTAAAATGCTCAGTTTGAATCTGTTTGTATCATCGAATTACACTCCCCCCTAGATGTGAGGCTTCATCCCTAATGGTCGATATCTTCTTCGGAACACTCTGATGAACCTAATTCTTGCTTGTACAACATAACTATCCGATGACTCTTGTCCACTGAAATGCTCGTGTTCGCCATTTTCTCACAATGCTGTCCAGGGGAGAATCGACTCACCTTTTCTACCCCAACATCAACCGAGCAAGTGTCTTTGTGGTAAAGCCATTGCCTTGAATTTGGGAGCCCGTAGGTTCGCGAGCTGGACCACTTTTAAATTGGTTCATGGTTTCCAATTTAGACAACATTATAATTTGGTTCATGGTTTCCAATTTAGACAACATCTTAGCTTGGTTCATGGCTTCTACCGGACTGAACTAGAATCGACCACTATTTGAAATAACGGGAGAGACAGACGAACATAGAGATGGTGCATTACCATCCCCTCCCACCCAACAGATGGCACTATCTGTCAGTTAGAAGAGGCCCAAATATATAGATTTACAACTGTGTTAAGCGTTTATAACCAGCAAATGCTTCATTTATCAATTTGGGCTTCTTGAAAAGGTTCTGTTGCATTTTGCGATTAGCTCCACAACTTAGGGCAACATGTAATTCGTTCCAGTTATAATGTTAGCGAAATTTCCTCCGGCCATTTATAATGGCCACGTAGAGTACTATTGTAATGGTGTCTATCCTGTTCTAATAATCATACGCGAACATCTAAAACAATTCGTAATAAATATAATGACTGCGTCTCGGGCCGTGAATAACGCCAATCGGTCCCTTTTTTCGTTTTTGCAACTTCTATGCCAGAGTCGCCGGCCAGATGGCCGCCATTCCATCCTGTCAACTAATAATAATGAACTATGAAGATCGAATATAACAGTGTGAAAGCAAGCAAATGTGTCAGGGCGCCTAAACGGCATAACAACATAATCACTATTTATGAGATGAGGTCTATAAAATGCATATGAAATTGGTGAAAAACAAACGATAACTAATTGTAAACTAGCCAGGCATGCTAATTAGGTGCTTATTGGCAGTACGAACGAGTATTTAATCAGCCAGCTGTGAAATAAGTGCACATTTAAAAAAATTATTTGCATGTTTTCTATCGCCGTCGTCAAATGAGACTCTCTAGCACTCTCTTTGCTCAGGTGTGGTGTCTCCGGATCAGAACACTCACGCAGATGCTGCACTCACTCGCGGAACAAAACGTAAAGCCGCGCAAATATTCCGCTCGTGGAGGTGCCGTTGGCGTCCGAATGGCTTGATGACACTTGTGCCTTTACGAGACAGCTTTTGCAGAAAATGGCCGACCGACTTTAGACTGCGAGAATGATTGACGCAAGTCAGGATGCAGGTTCTATTGGACATTGATACAGGCAGCTCCATGTGCCTAATTGAGAACAACATTTGCTGCCCTTCTCTCATTCACGATGGGGTAGAAGTTTATATATATATATATATATTCATGCGTACCCATAACTTTGTTTTTCTGACTTCTGGCCGCTTTATTGTTGTTGTTAAAGGAACGTTGAATTGTGTATGGCGCATATTTGATTTCTCGTTTCTGATAAATCTATTATAATTGTTCAGTTCTGAAACCTGTGTAAGACATCCACCATCCTACGACAGCGTCAACAACAACAACAACGACGACGACGACAACAACAACAAGCGGTGACGACGACATCAACACCACAATGTTCCTGCTATTGTTGGTATCGTAGGTGTGGTGAATGAGCGGTCGAAGAGTTTAGTTGCGTTCACCATCATAGACGGCGGCCTGTTTATGATCAAACAGACGGTGATCAAATATGCTGATGTTACTACGTGCTACAATGATACTGCTACGTTGCTTAGCACTGGCACTAATCTACTACTTACTGGTCGACCTACTACTGATCTAAACATTGCAATCGACCTAAACCATACACAATCTAAACATAACTATCAACTAAACGTAAACAAGCGAGTTTTGTCAATTTTAAATCCTTATTAATTAAATTAAAATTAAAAATGTAGTTAATTGATTTTGCATCTGTAAATACAAACCCCTACAGTACTACATGCGACAGTGACAACAAACAATACTTTCAGCAAAGTTAACAAAAATAGTTCCGATGGTAATGGTTGTTTACCGAAAAAAAAGGATCGAAAAACAAATCAAACTAATTCATCTGCTGAGAGCCTAAAACGTACGCACACACCCCCGCACAAATGGATCGGTAACAAGGTTTTCCAAAAAATCGTCGGGAAAACAAACAAATACTGCCAACGATGAGTGAGTGCCAGTCGTCGATTTCACAATAATCGAACGGATTTTTCGTACAATCGACACACAATAGAGAGAGAGAGCCAACCTACACAACAGCAACAAGAGAGAGAGAGAGCACGTTGTTTGTAGAAGAGGCGCACGAAAGAAGGATACAGCTGAACCAGTTTTTCCATCCTGCTGTCCCGATTGGTTGGCAATTGGTTGACTCGATCGTTAGTGAAAAACGTCTGCCTGCCTATGCGAACGAAGCTCAGTTGATTGGCGGAAAACCGAAACCAGCCAAGACTTGTCTTGGCTCGGTTTCGGTTTTCCGCTGGCTTCTTTCGGCTGGCTGGCCCCCCTCTATCGATTTCTCTCGGTCTTCTTGTCGATCGCGGTCTTCTGGACGTGGATTCGGGCGTATGTTCCCAGCCGCCAGTTCCTTTCTCTCGCCAGTAAGCCAAGCAAGCACGCGTCACCGCGGCACGCCGCTACATCGCTGTGCATCTATCTCTACGGGCTGATGCAGGTTGAACAAGTAGATGCAGAAGGCTGCGACGATCTGGATTGTTTTCTGTGGGTCGTAGTTGCTGCTGGTGATTATAGCTGCTGGCAATTCGTGTCGTTCGCAGCCAGCCGTCGTCGTTGTTCATCCGCTCTGAGCCTCCTGAGCCTCCTGAGACCGGTCAGAAGTCGTATCAACCACCTGTTTTCTGGTCTCCTTTCTAACTCTGGAGCTCTATGACTGTTTTGTTTGCTCCGGTCGCGTCTTGTGTTCCCTTTTCGTTTCTTTTTCGTGTTGTTTTTGTGTGGCTATAGTAGCAAAGGCAATAGCAGCAGCAATATAAGCTTGCTTTTGCTACTGTTCGTGCCGTGTTGGGTTTTCAGTGATTCTAGCAGTTTGTCTTTCCGAGCCCACCTAGGCGAGATGCGATAGATCCAGAAGCCACCAAAGGCGTCGTGGCGTTTTAGGTAGCAGCCAACTCATCCCTACGTGTCGTCCGATTTTTTTTTTGCTGTACGACCCGCTTCTACTAGTGTATCTATTACTATCCAAGCCTGTGCCAACGTTGGTGCGATTTTGATCGTAATGGTTGTTGTTGTTGCCGTTGCTCTAGTTAGATTTTTGCTGCAGTAGTTTCCGCCGTTATGCACCTTTTTCATTTCCACCTCCCGTATCTAATTCCCTGTTATCAGTGGCTATTTTTGCAGTGCACGAGCGTATGCGTCATAGCATCGTCTTCGCCAGTCTCACGCAGAGGACGCAGGTAGCACTTGACGCTGTCTCAATTCTATACCGCTGCCATATTCAATCAATGTCTCACACAAGGGGTATGTCCGTCAGAATTAAAATATGCGATAATCACACCAATATTCAAACAAGGAAATAAAAATGAGGCAGTTAACTATCGACCTATAAGCTGCGTTCCCTTTCTGGCTAAACTATTTGAATCAATTATCAATGATCAGATTCGCCTATACCTCCATGATACACACTTTATTAGTCCAATGCAATTTGGTTTTCGTAGTAAATGTAACACTAACTTAGCTCTCACACATCTTCAAGCATATATAACTAAAACCTGGGAAAACAATCAAATAGTTGCCGGTATCTTTGTTGACGTTGAAAAGGCTTTTGATTCAGTAGATAAAAATATACTCATCAAAATACTCACACAACTAAAATTCAGTGAAGGACCCATAGCATTCTTTAATTCGTACTTGAGTGAAAGGGTGCAGATAACTAGAAACGGCGACAATCTGTCATCGCCATGCTCCCCGCACCTCGGTACACCGCAAGGGACCAGCCTCTCACCAACATTATTCCAAATATTTATGAACTCGCTTCTAAAGGCAAGCGAACTAAAAGCTATCGCATTTGCAGATGACGTAACTTTTCTTTGCCCACTTTCATTACAAAGCCTGGCTCGCGATATCGAATACACTAATGGCCAACTTAAACTTATTTCTGACTGGTATTTAAAGCACAGACTGTGTTTAAATACTAAAAAGACAAAAATGCTACTTTTTAGTCCATGGCAAAGATCGATGAACCAGACAATAACAATTACGTTAGATAATACTAATATACAACAAGCATTTGAATACAAATGCTTAGGTGTAACCCTAGACCCTTCACTCTCATTCCGAAATCACATAAATATCTTAATTAAGAAACTTGAACAGATTGTGCCTCAGTTGGGCAAACTAAGCAACATTGGCGTATCCACTGATGTATTGTTGATTGTATATAAATCGTTATTTCTTTGTTATATAACATATTGTTTGCCACTATTCGGGTCAACTCTTGCAACACTCATAAATAAGATACAGATTGCACAGAATAATGCTTTAAGGGCAATTTTTGGCTATAGGAGGGATGAAAGTGTAACTCATCTGTTCGCTATCCACAAACTACTTAAAATACCATCACTTTACAAATTTGAATTAGGTATTCTTGCATATAAAAACTTCCGTGGCATTTTACCGCCAGATTTATCATTTTATTTTGAGTCCAACACCAACAGAAATCGTAACAGCCCACCACTCAGAATCCCCAATACGTATCGCAACTATAGACTTAAATCACCTGATATAGCCATAGCCAAATTATGGAACGCTCTCGATACTGAATTAAGAGAATGTAGATCACTTAATTTATTTAAGAAGAGATGGCATCAAAAATTACTCAGTGAACAACGTACCGATCGATAACACATTTTAAGACATGCAGGTTATTACTATTATTATTATTATTATTATTATTATTATTATTATTATTATTATTATTATTATTATTATTATTATTATTATTATTATTATTATTATTATTATTATTATTATTATTATTATCATTATTATTATTTATTATTATTATTATTATTATTATTATTATTATTATTATTATTATTATTATTATTATTATTATTATTATTATTATTATTACTATTATTATTATTATTATTATTTTTAGAAAACTGGGATGACAAATACTACAATGTATGAAACACGGATGTTCTGTAAGGAACGTGTGTTGGAATGAATAAACTGTTTGAATTGAAAATAATCTGGAAACATCTGTAACTTGAATTGCGAAAAAAGGTCGGCCACTTTTTCGTGTTCTCTTTAGAACCACTGCCGTTTTTTGGGGGGGTTCAAACCCCTTGTGGTAGGAGGTTTATCAGAAGGTCCTCACTGAGTGTGGGATTCAATTCCGAGTGGTTTACAATAATTCATCTCACCATCAAGATTCACATTTTTCGGTCCGCCGGAATCGCTGAGCAATCAATACCCCATCGTACAGAGAGGAGTGTGGCGGGGGTCTAACAAGGGTCAATAGGTCCCCGATCGTCTAAAGTGTTTGTACCATCCCCTGCCATGAAAAACAAACGAATGAAAGTCGTTACCGCGTTCTGAAGTCGCACACTGTTTGCAATCCAGTTTGGTGAATTTTCTGTGCATTTCTCATTTCTTTCATATTCTGTCTTTGGGAATTATCTCATTTTGTCGTGCCACCAAGCATTCCTGCTCTGTATCGTTTCCACCATCTCGGCCGTTCTATGTGAGGCAGCCTCAAAAGGTCTGAGAGATAGTATGCACAGTTCTGCGCTCGCAGTGCAGATATTTGGGGGAGTTACGTTATTTAATACAATGCAGATAACTCCTTACGTGCTGAAGTAACCAGCAGAAATGGATCAGATAACACAACCCTTGCCACTTGAGCCATTTCACGCAATCGTTTAGGTTTGAAATCAGCTGCCAGGGTCACCTGCCCCTAGTATCTGAATTCTGCTGTGAGCTTCATTGTCCAGCCTTCGGACCTCTTTGCGTGTCATCGTCTTGCATTGCTATGTTTTGAGTATTCGCCGTAGTTTTCAACCGAATTACTATCTAGCATGGAACAGTTGTGCACCTGATCAACTGGCAGAAAAATACGATCCGGCACTATTCTATTAAACCATCGCACCTGCTGTCGACACGGTGCGTAATGACGTGCACACCCCGACTTCCAGTGGCCTTCTGAGTGCTGCGAGGTATTACTTCGTTTTCTTAAGACGTTTGTCCTTTGGATCCTCAAATTTCTCAAACTTCACGTGACTTCAGTACGAACACCTGCGGGTTCCTGGTCTTGATTTCATATTTCTTCCCCTCGTTTATGCCTATCATTCTGTCTTTCAAGTAACTTGCGGTCGTACATGGATACTACGAAGTAACCGCCTTTGCCTGTAGCGTATCTAGGTTAACGTTCCAGTACATAGAGTTAAAAACAATTGTGACCTCTAGGAAAGCAGCCAGACATATGACCTCTGTATTTACCGTTTTTTTCTAGTTATTCTCTTTAGCTACATTCTGTACACAGCAGAGCCGCAAGAGTAAATCTGACCCTTCTGAAACCAAGCTGAGTATCCTACAGGAAACCTCTATCTATTTTATCTATTAACCACCCCCGCCCTTCTTAGTAGAAACTTATTGTTACGACGACAGTAAACCGCCATCAGCTGTCACCCTCTCTTCACACTCACAGTTGTATATGTATATATATATATATATATATATATATATATATATATTGCGGTTTACTCTATCGTGTATAGATGTTGCAAACAAATCTTTGAATACTACCATAGCAAGCAGACGTAATAATACGTATGTATTATCACAAGAAGACAGCGTGTCTCTTGGCTCGCGTGTTTACTTGGCCGTGCGCCATCAAATATACCACTGAGGGTGCGAGTCCCAACTTTGAAATAAGTAGAATATATCTCAGGTTATTTGATATGAAATAAGTGTTTTAGTAAATCCGCGCGCTTAAGCCGTATAGGCGAAATTATGGTAATTGTGAATCAAGGAAGAAAGCATATCTTTAGCAAATTTGGCATCCTTTTACTTTCTCCGTCACTTTTATACTCTTCCTGATTGAGATTTTGGACCTCAAAACAGCACACTGGAAAAAGGCACTAAAAGAATATTCTCATATATATATATATATATATATATATATATATATATATATATATATATATATATATATATATATATATATATATATATATATATATTTTTTTTTTTTTTTTTATGGGACCGTCTTCTCCGGACGGCAAATTTATTTAAGTTCAATAAGTCTTCATTGAGCTTGAAATTTCCATTATTACATAAATTCAAACAATTATAACTATTCAGGTAATTTTGCAGAAAAGGCTATCGCCCGTGTCTGCCCGCTCTTGTGAGTGTGTCAACATCCTTGATATTGCATAACGGTGTTTAGTAAATTTGTTTTTTTATTTATGTTTTAAGTGTGTTGAAGGACTCATCCAAATACACATGATTTTAATACATCCGGCGAAATTAAACAAATCTGTTGTTTAAGTTTGGTTTTGCATTCATTTGTAGATAATTCTAATACACATCTAAACAGATGAGGCAATCTGGCATTTATGTTTACCAGGCGATAACTGAGCATTGAATAATTTGTCACAAGTCTTGTATATGGGTGTGTTACAACATTGTTTACAGCACTTCTGGTAGGATAAGCATTATTAGAAGTAGCTCCAAACGGGGTACGGTTCCTGCTATAGTGTGTCAGAATGCTATATATGTATATTCCATAAAAGTGCAATATATTTTTATCTCTCCATATGTCCTTAGTGGTTGTCCTATAGGCCAATCCAAATACATTTCGTATGCATCTTTTCTGGAGAGTTACTATTGGTTCGACATTCGACTTAAATGAAGCACCATATAACAAAACACCATATTTTAAGTGTGAAAAAATAAATGCATAATACACGTTTTTCTTAAATTCAAGGGAGGCAATATGTCGTAACTTATGCAAAAGTAAAGCACCTGCCCTAAGTTTGTTTATCATATGTTTAATATGAACTTCCCATTTGATGTTATTCTGGAACGTCAGACCAAGGTATTTATAGTCGTGTACCTCACCAATTATCGGACAATTGCAGTTTGCCTCAAGAACTAAGCTCGAGCCGGCAACAGAGTCGAAACACAGCCTGGTATCATTACATCCGTTTAACGGCAGGTTTTCGACTTTTGTATTAGCATAACAACCTAAGGAAGCACATGAGTGGCAGGTAATGTTGAGTGGTGATTCAGCACCGTACCCCATCTTGATTTTCATAATTTTCGTCTTCTTTACATTTTTTTTTTTTTTTTTTTTTTTTAGATTTCCCGTAAGGCAATTGCCCGTGTACGGATTTTTCATGTCATGGCTAAGTTTACTCCACTCCGGCATTTACCTTGTTTAAATTGGAAACCATGCAAACCAATTTAAGAGTGGCCGGTCTGGGGTTCGAACCCAGTCCTTCCGAATGCAAGGCAAAGGCTTTGCCACTAAGCCACCTTGCTCGGTTAAGACATAGATTGTTGATTCGCAACCAGAGATTACTCCTCGCCATAGTACTTGTTACCTTTTCTATTAGCTCATTTCTGGTATCACTCTCAATAAGAATGCATGTATCATCCGCGAACTGAACAATTTTCACATCATTACAAAATGAGTGTATATCGTTAATGTATATATTAAACAGTGTTGGTCCCAGAACGGAACCCTGAGGTACTCCGTGATTAACAAAAGCAGGTTTACTCAAACATTCCTTATACTTTGTACGCTGTTGCCTGTCAGATAAGTAAATAATATATATATATATATATATATATATATATAGCAACACATGAGGATAGGAAATAAAGAGGGTATTCAGTGCGGATACTATTTTATAGTTCCTCTAGAATATGACTTGTTAATAACAAACTTAATAGGATCGCATATATATTAAGGTTGAGGCGACCCTGACATGTCAAGGTTTTGTTGAGGCGCTCCTCAAGGATCATGAATTTTGGTTTACGATGAGAAGATTTTTCAGAATTTGTCTCCGAGGCGAATATAACCGCCGCACAAAATCGAGCAGCTTCAATGACAAGATAAAGTCGCCAGGTGAAGTAATCGTGAAATTAGAACGCCATTGGCCGACTGTATTCTAATTTCGCAAAAAGCAATGCTTTTTGCATTGCCTCATAAACGGACCCCTATAAATACAAATGTGCAATGGTGGGGCTCAAACCCGCGCACCTATGTGTCTCTTCCGGTCTCTAAATATAAAACTATATGTATATATATATATATATATATATATATATATACATATATATATATGTGTGTGTATAATTGTGTATATTAAGTGTAAAGAGAATCTAGTCCTGATCAAGAAAATACGAAGAGTTATATGACCAATAACGTGATGCGTTCTATACGACTAGTTGAAGCGCAAATGCAGTACTGTATACGTAAACGTGCACGTTAACAATCAAACGTCAGACGGATTGTTGTTGTTGCTGCTTGATGCAACAGCGCTACTGTATTGCTACCTTCACGCTACTGAGAGCAGAAACTCTGGTACTGTTTCTGATGTGAGCAGCCCACTGATACAACGGGAACAGTGGGCACGATGACACACGAGCCCACGCATTGCTGCTGCTCTTTTTGTTGTTTGAGCTGGGCTGTCGTTGTTGATATGGGCTACCTTTGCCTACTGTCATTGACGCATTAAGCGCGTAACGCTAAAGTGAATAGTCAATGGCTACAAATTACAGCAACAACATCATCGGCAATGACAACAACAACAGCCATGACAACAATAACAACACGAGCCATGACAACAACGGCGTCAGCAGCAGCAGCAGCAGCAAAACCAGTGGCAAGTGGTACCCAAAAACGCCTGATGGAAATGCGAGAAGAGAGCGGCCGAAGGCTAGAGAAAGGGAGATGCGTCGGTCGAGATGAACTACGTGGACGTCCCTTTATTTGATCTTTCTTTTTTTGCTAGCCGTTGGCTGTCGCTGTTCAGCACAGGATATACTTATTAAGCCCGATCGGCCAAAGCAGCACCAGTAGAAACAGCAACAGCAACAACAACAATAGCAGCAGCAACGACAACGGCCATGACAGCAACAATAACAACAACAACAATACTGTAAACAACAACTACAACTACAACAACATTGACAAGTACACCGACATTCACTAGAAAAACAACAGCCAGAACAACAACAATGATGATAACAACAACTTCAACATTGACAATATCCGCCATCATTAATGCTTGGAGGGTGATGCGAGGATCCAGTGGATGGTGGCGTAAAACGCCATTATCAACCGTACGCTTGTTACTGCTGCTGCTGCTGTCGATAATGCTCGCTGATGCTCGTGCTGCTGCTGCTATTGATGATGTTGCTGTTAATGTTCTAGCTCTTCTAGCTGTTCCTATAGTTGTTGTTGTTGTTGATGCCATTGTTGTTGTTGTATTGTTGTGTTGCTATTGCTGCTGCTACGGCTGTTGTATTTGAGGCTAGTCCGGGTATTGACTAGCAAATCGTACTCGGTTTGATCGCGCGTCGCATGCGTAGAGGCGGAGACCTCAACGCGACCACAGTGGCGGTGGCGGGTGGAATCAAGCGGGTGAGGGAATCATAAAGGGCTGGTTCGGGGGCTTTTCCTGTTACTACGTATCTACGGCATGGCTACTATGGATGGTGCTGAGGCTGCTGAGGCCGTTGTCTGACAGACAGACTTACGGACTGACTGAATGACTGCTTTTCGTATCCCCCCGTCAACCCCCCCCCCCCTATCAGACACTCATCTGCTTTCAACATATGAGACAGGCTGAGGCTACACTGAGGATGATCATTGATTGGCTGGCAGGCCAGCCGCCGCCGCTGCTCACCCGGTATCTTCATTCATGTGCTGGCGGCATGCTGGAGAAAGGGAGAGAACATGTTGACATGAGTTGCATGCAGAACTAACGACTCTGCGTATCGCAATGAGTAAGGGTGGGCGCTGAGTTGCTACGATATTGCGCCACGCGCTTTGGCTTTTCCTGCCACGATTACCCATTATTACTACTATTCATATAACCATATTCCAGCGGTACACTTTCGTTTTACATCACTGCCATTATTACTACTACTGCTACTACTACTACTACACACACAATTAGTGCAACTATTACTACTAAAATAGTAGTAATAGTTGTACTAATTGTGCTACTAGTACTTCTACAACTACTACGAAGACGAATGCGAGCAGTATGACCATATGACCACATGATGAGGAATTATTAATTAATTACTTCGACTGCTATTGCGGCTGCTAATTACTTGGACCACGACGACGACGACTCCTGTGCTGCAATCACTATCACTGTCAATACCGCTATAAGTAGTGAGTGAGGCCAGCCAAAACTGAGGACGGTGGTTATTATTAGACGATAACAACGACGGGGGGACAAAACCTTGTTTATGCTAATTTTGTCATACTAATGTGGCTAAGCAGGCATTTTTTACAAGATGTGCGATTGTAAGAGAACAAGCTATCCGATTGAGAAACTGAGAGGCAACGGATACACCTGAACGGTGATATAATCTCTCCCTATTCACAGATAAGGTATCACATTCTACATAAACATGCATGCACACTTAGAACTACTGCTTACGAAGGTTATTTTAAATACACTCATAGTAGTGAGCCATGGGACAATCTAAGGTTATTGCCATTCCTGTTCGATCATCTCGGGAGGCAATGTCTCTCTCTCTCTTTAAATATATATATATATATATATATATATATATATATATATGCTAGGGTGTCATTTGACTGCCATTACTGATGACAACAAAAATAAGAGATTTATAGTGGTAGTCTAACCCATATCAATAGTCGTAGGTTTTTTAAAGTGCCTTTTTATTTACAATATCTTATGTCTATTACAACACTATGGTTGCGTACCTCGCAAGGCCGAGAGCCTGTGTACGCAGCACAGATTATACACTAAATCATCCCTACTATGTGAATAGCGTAACTTCCCCCTAATTCTCTACGGGAGAAGCGTTTTGAAGGACTTACTAATTACTCCAAAGAGAAACCCCCTGAAAATTTCCCGCTTTATAAGGGAACGTCAGCAGACTCCAGATCGTAATCGCTTCAATGCACTGAATAGAAGCAACGTAGAGGCGAGAGCTTTAGGCCTCACCAATAGATGACTCCTTAGACTGTTCGGTCGGGTTTCGGGGAAAGGGTGAGCCACGTGGATCGTTGCAGTTGAAACAAGGACCTGATATCTCAACGTGTTAGTAGGTCTGGAGGAGAAGTTTTCCTGAGTATCAGCAGAAATATCTGGGCAGTTCTTCAAACAGGCTTGGATATTTCTGTTAATGGGGCTCCCATACTGGAGAACGGTATATTGTTGGTTAAGAGCGTTATGTACAGTGCGATTAAGGCGTTTGGGCATTTTATGAGAAGAATATATCGAATACGGTTTTGAATAATACTAAATATGCCTTCATATCCTGATTAAGAATACGATCAAAGTCAAAGTCGGCCGTAATTGAAGCACCAAGAACAATATTTTATACAAGGAGCTGACTGAAATTACAATATCAGGGACCTTGCAAAGTTACAAGCCAGATTAGATAGACGTCTAGTAACAAAGAAACAGCCGCCCACGGCATGAAAGCTTTGCCTGCAAAGGTTGTATTGAGGTATATTGTACAGACGTTTCCGCATACAACCAAACTGTATCGCCACTCTTAAGAAAAACCCTGCTAAACGGAAATACTACAAAAATTATGGTTTTTTCAGCAATACTAAGTGGCTTTGCTTGAATTGTATTGTAATTATGTACTATATTGAAATGCAACGTTATTGCGAAATAAACAATATGTATGTAGGTTGCTTTGCTAGCTGGTTCCCTTACTTTTTTTTACTTTCAAGTGGTCCAATGCACTTCGCCAAGCTTCACCCTCCAATTGCAGGCACGCAGTGTTCACGTCAATGACAAAACAACATACCGTACTTAGCCTTTAAACTCTAGGCAGGACGTTAACTAAGCGAGTGTTTAACAAAACAACTATAATAAACCTTAGAATGTGTGAAGAATTTTGTAGATCTCCACTATATCGGGCAATCGAGTCTATTTGTAGGTTGTGGCGCCGCTTGGACGGCGGAAGTCGAAAGGATTCAATGAGCTATCCCATGCCACACTCCCTAAGCTCATTGCAGCTGCAATAGTTTGTATATAACAGTACTCGGCGACTTTATTTGGCCACAGTCGCGAGATGAGATTGTCTCTAATTTTATCGAAGCCACATGCGGACGGACGTCCCATAAGTGGTTACGGAGGAACGAACTACAGCTGTAGCCAGCACAGCCTGAAGCCCAGCATGCACATTGATAGGTCAAGCCCGGTGGCGTGAGGGGTGCATTGGCCTGCGTCTTGCAACCGGAGGAGACACATATGTAGGTGCAGGGTCGGATCGTTGTATTTATGGGGATCCGTCTATGAAGCATTGCGAAAAGCAGTCCCGTAGACGTTAAATTTTGGCTGAGGGTCGGGCCAAAAAGTCTTTTTTAGATACATTGATAGCGTATCATTACTGGCCGTACCAGTAACTATAATTATATTCGCATTTAGAAATTCGCATTTAGATAGAACATTAACAAAATGTAACATTGTTACAATTTGTGTGTCGTCCAAAAATGACTTGATTTGAGGTGTGTTTTGCGCTGCGATCATACGACTGTGAAAAAGAGATTAGTTGCCGCCACTGCAGGTTTAGCTGCAAGCAAATTACTTGGAGCGGTCAACTAATATGCAGGCTTACTAAAAAGCAGTATCATTATTCTCATCATCGCTGTTTAGATACACTAGAACTAAAAGTGTCAGGGTCATCACACATTCAAATACTTGGAATGGCTCTCTGTTGGAGACTGCTGCCCTCGCGAATGTTGTATCGCACAGTAGATATCGATGGATTCTCCATTTATTTAAGCCTGCAATTAGATGAATAGACAAAACGTCAGAGATCCCTAGACGTCCGTCGACCTACGCAGTAATTTCCGCAAAAAAAAGAACGTTTTCGGGCCAAGTGTCTCCCTTCCTAACAATTCGCTGCATGTGCATTGAATTAATTGAATTGCCATCTAGTGTACGTTCGAAGATGCTTGAATATCAAAAACTGCACAAAGATTACTTTGAGCAACGTTCATGCAAAAATGTATGGAGTTATGTGAGCGAAAAGAAACATCAGCTTAGTGCATGGAGCAGCGCCATGGATTTTTGACTCCTAGCTTAAACGTCCAAATGTATAAAATGCGAGCCCAAGAAGAATATCCCTAGTTTATTAAGCGCGCTTTTAGACACGACAATAAAGGTGGGACGGTTTGTGGAGGTGGGCTGCGAGTGGGATGCGACCCCGACGCGATGTTTAATGGGCAGATGCCGAGGTCTTGTTCCACGTGTAATCCAGTAGTTCGCCTCTTTCTTAGCCCACTCAGCCAACTCTTCGGCCTGTCTAAACAACGAGAATAACGGAGGCCAGGCGCCAACTGGGCAAACCGGGTTTCTGCCAAGAGGTTACCATGCCTGCTGAGAACGGCGAGGTTCTGGGCCACCCTTGCGAAAGAGAATTGTACGGTCGCCCCTGGTAGACCAACTGGCGACAGGCACTGCACACGCCCCTAACGCCTAAAATGGCAACTAAATTTAGTTTTACAAATCTTAATCTTCTCACATCGACGCCCGAGCGTCTTAGGGTGGCCGCAACTTGCCCAGTTAGCAGGCTAACTTGACACGTGATGTGAAACAGTCATATGGGTAACGAACAGCCAGACGCCATTTCGCTCGTTCAAAAAGACCCCCACCAAATAGGCGTAGAATTACCTACATGCTGGTAAGCGACGGGATAATAATATACAGCTGCTATATGTCGCCTAACAGGTAGATGGCAGACAACATTTAAGAATAATATCCGGCCTACCGCAAAACAAATTTAACAAGTGAGTTAAACGTCGCAATTTCTGAATGGGGCAGTCGCATTAGAGTAGAGCACCAGACGTAACACGACTGTATTCAATGACGGAACAACGCCCACGTTCTACAGGAGAGGCAGAGGACACACTTTTGTTCTCGGCTTGATCTTTGGTACAACTAGATGCGCAGTAGGAGGCAGAGACGTGGAGGGTCTTGGAGAGCACTAAGTTTTGAAGGAGGTTCTTTCTACTTCTAAACCATTCTTTGACCTCTACGGGCTTGGAATTGCCATTATGATGAATTATATATCTTCAATACACCAAGCGCCGTACATGTTGAGATATCTTGCGCTTCCCTCAACAGTCCTTGTGGCAGCATGACCGCTGGCTCTCGGCGATACCCAAGGTCAGAGTTGAGCCAACCCGCACCAGCTGCTCCGCGGAAGATCCTAAGTGCCGTTCTCCGAGAAGGGCCGAACGGGCACATCGCCCATACTAGAGAACGCAACGAATTGCAAGCGCCAGAGGCGACCAAAGAAGTCAGAAGTGCTTTGATCGTACATTTGATAAGGGCCAAAAAGATAATGCACCATCAAGGAAGAGCACGGATTATAACACGCACGGATCATCATAAGCCGCACTGCCAGTTGAAATGGGCAAGTTGAACATCGAGGTAAACCCTCTCCCGATATCTGTCTGGAATGTTTTATTTTCCTTACTATTTATGGTTTCGAACACGCCAAAACTTGAAAAGTCGCGCAAAACTGTGTATACTTTTCAAACAGTATTTGGTCCAAATTTTCCTAACAAGATTTTAGTGCATTTAAGAGTGCCACACTATCTAGAACAAATCCAGCATTATGCATTTTTGTTTTTTAATAACCAGGCTTTTAATGTGTTCAATTGCCAAATCGAGATAACGGGGTTGGAGTCCATTTCTCTCATCTAATCATGCACTTCAATCAAGAAGCGTGTCGCTAATTTGCCGGTTGTTCGTTCTACATATCGGAGCGTTCTGCAGAGGAGAATAGTTAATCTATGTTGTCGGACGGTTGCGTACGGCATCAATTTACATGAGCAGAAAGTCCCCGTAAGCCACGTAATTTGCTGGCCGCGCCTCGTACTGGCGACGAATGCGAGTAAAATGCTGGGCATATACCGGAGCCTCATCATTGGGCCTCATTGACTGCTTCACTACAAACCAAAATAGATGCGGAGCATTCGGCCATGCCAGCGGAAGAAACGAAGTTGGCCGGAGTTCCGGCAGCGCGCACTCAGAGTCTTCTAAACACGACAAAACAATCACTTCTTCACTACCTCTCCACTGTGAATTTCTCTAAAGCTTTTTTGATCTAGTGCGTAGCGAAATCTGCCTTAATTGTTGTCTCTGCTAGGCAAAAAAACATATTTAGAGCAGTCACACATGACGATCTACGCATCCGGTTCGTCATAAGCGTCTGTACGTTCCAAGATCTATTACGACGCCCGAGGCGAACCCTACTACTGCGAAATGGAAAAGTGGCTTAAACGTCCAATTGACAAACAACTGGATATTGAGTCGAACATATGTACTACAACATTGACCTACACTAGGATACCATACCATCGCACCAAAATGTGAATAATCGTTTAGAAATTCAGTCCTCAGGGGAACACTAAAGCAACATTAAACGCGACGGAATTTCTCAGCGAATGACACAAGTGATTCGCCCCTACATAATGGAAATGTAAAGTAAAGAAGCACTGCTATATAGGCTCTCTCAAAGTGTACGCTGTAGAGTTTATCTCTTACTCCTTAGTAAGCGATAAACTAAATCACTTTTGAATGCGTATGCTCATCTAGACACGTTAGTTGCAACCAATCACGTACTTTATTATTTATTAACTTGTCTTGTTATTTAAAAAAAGTGACTATTCCAAAGTGTAACAACACATATAAACGACATCTGGGAACTCGTAAAAATTAGCTTATCATCGATAGATTATTTATGAACCAGTGGAACGTGACTATATATATATATATATACACATATATATATATATATATATATATATATATATATATATATATATATATATGTGTTATCTAGTATTCTGCATATATATTAAGGTAAACGTTTGTCAATGGAACATATATGAATCTGTAACTATGTGTGGGTGTTTCTCTGGCGTGCATGTGTTAGTGCGTGTGTATATGTGACTCGATGTGCTGGATCTCAACAAGTACCGTATCGTAACCAAGTCTAGCAGCAGAATAGCAAAATCGTAGGCGACAACAATGTATGTGCCTCGACGATGGACGGCTCAGGATGACTTTGGTGTTCGTTGGCTGGACGTTGGCTGGCTGATTGACTCGAGTGACTCACTCAGCAGAGTGGACTCATAACCAACCAACGACAACAATGATCCGGCGATCGACAACCGAGGGGGGTACTCTAATCCTAGTCTAGTCGATCGTTGTGTGGTGCAATGGCCAAACGACCAAGCAGCCACCACCGATGAGCCGTCATTATTATCTGATGATATGGTGGTAGAGTAACAGCCGCTAGGATTGGGCGCCTGCACGAAGGGTAAGAGTATATATATATATATATATATATATATATATATATATATATATATATATATATATGTATATATATATATATATATATATATATATATATATATACGCCTGCACGAAGGGCAAGAGTATATATATATATATGTACTCTTGTGCCTTATATATATATATATATATATATATATATGGTGATAATGATGATCGTAGTGACGGCGACGAATCTTGACTAAATTCACTGACTGATATCTAAACCGTTTTGTTTTGCACAGTTGCAGAAGTGACGGCGTCCATGAAAGAGGAGAAAATAATAGAAAAGAAAAAACGAAAATTCTAGCGAGGGAGAGAGAGAGAGAGGGAAAATAACAATAGCTAATAGATAATGTTGTTGTTGTTGTTGTTGTTGTTGCTTTCGTTGCTTGTTGTGTAGTAGGACACTAGCCTACCGTAGGAAAACAACAACAACAACGATGATGATGACGATTATGATGATGATGATGCTGCTGCCACCGCTGACGTCGATGACGACGACGAATAATGGTGATTATGATGAATGATTATTACTGTTGTTATTATTGTTGACACTATTATTGTTGTTGTTGTCATTATGTCGACACTGCAGCAGAAACCGACAGCGGTTCAACCAGCTGTAACCGGTCTTGCTGCTGCTGTGGCTCCAGCTGCTGCTGCTGTTGTTGCTGCAGCAGCAGCTCTTGTTGTTGTTGTTGTTGCTGTTGCAGCAGCTCTTGTTGTTGCTGTTGTTGTTTTTGCTGTGGCAGGGCGGGTCGCAGGCACGGCGGAATGTCGTCGTCTGACAGAAAAAAACTCTTCTGCAGAAAGTCCAGCGGCGAAATCTCGGACAACAGGCCGCATCCGGGCACCATTACCACCGCCTCATCGCCGGCGGCTGGCAGGCAGTTTACGCCGACAGCACCATCATCACCCGTAGTAGTTGTAGTCGAAGTAGTCGTGGGGCCAGTGCTAGGGCTGCTACTACAGCCACCTGCGGTCCCACCTGTCATCATCAAAGAGACAAACAACCAATCAAACAATTAGCAAACATCACCAAATAGAACAGCCGATATTGTTGTTGTGGTTGTTGTTATAGTTGTTGCTTTTGTTGTTGCTGTTGCTGTAGTTGTTGCTTTTGTTGTTGCTGTTGCTGTAGGTTAGTAAGAGAGAGAGCACACACTTGTCAACGACGCCCAATGATTATGACTGGCTGGCTTAACTGTGCTTAGAAGAAATAGGTGACAATCTTATTGGATACCGACGGGCGGATACGTGGGGTGACACAACTCATCCTGAATAGAAAAGAAAACATGATCTCTCTCTCTCTTCATATATATATATATATGCATATATTAGTTGGTCAGAAAACTGGCATTTTTAGATGTGTTTTTAATTCTTGCCACTTCTCTTAAAAGTCTGCAACACAGATTAGTATGTGCGACCGCAAAAGACCGTCGAATATTCGAGAAAGCTTTGCAAAGTGATCTCATTTGTTGTTTTTGCTATATGGATTCTGTTAGAATAGACAGCGAAAAATTGCAGTAATAATGGGCGATGACTTTGCATGCGTTCAAAAGAGATCGTATGCTGCGGAGGCTGTCTAAAGTATTTGGAGCGTAAGCGGCGTTTCAAAGATTTTGTGCTTAATTTGCCAAGTTCTGTTCCGGCAACTAAGGTTATCTGCACGAACCTCCGTTTGGAAAGACCTATTACGCTCGAGAAAGACCACGTGCGCGAAACTGTGGAACAGAATCTCCGAGTACTACGCGCAAATTACCCACGGACTTCGGGGGCGTGTCACACAACGATGTCACTCGCCTTCGTGCCCATAGTTTCGTGTCAAAGTTGAACCAATGGGTACCCAATGACTGGGGCAAGCGCAACAAAATGGAGCTTTGTCTAGCAGGATGCCCTTCTTGGCTTGTCAGACACAACGAGTGTCCGTTCTTGAATCGAGTTGTTAGCTGTAGCGACTTTCACGACAATGTTAGAGCGGGAATTTGCTCGTGTGCCCCAGGCCCATCTCCCCAGAAGATGCCAAAGAGACTAACCTATTCACGCAGGATATTGCTCTGTGTTCGATGGGATAGGAATCGTCCACCACAAGTTTCTTTCTAGTGGCTAAACAATAGATAGGAGTGTCGACTATATTCTACCAATGCAACGCGAGGCCGTATATATATATATATATATGCATGGGTATATATGGGTGGATAATCAGAGAAGGCAATTGACACGGTCTGCAATGTCTGCATGCTGTCTGCTAGCTATCTCTTTACACAAGTGCAAATTGTTTTCTCTAAGTCGAATCTATAACTTGCAGTGATGTGACTAAGACGAGGTAGAATTCGCGTCATATTAGGTGAGACCAGCTGTCTACAGCTGTGTACGTGCACAGGAAGGCGAACTTTGGAGGATCTACTGACACATTGAGGCGTGCCTGTAGCAGAGCAGGCCTGTTCGAGAATCGCGTTAATCAGTCAATCACGCAATAGCTGCTGATAATAGTTTTTTATTTTAGTTTTCCGTAAGGCTAATGCCCGTCTACGGTTTTTTAATGTTATGGATGATGTTAAATCCGCCCCGGCATTTACCTTGTCTAAATTGGAAACCATGCAAACCAATTCAGGAATGGCCGGTCTGGGTCTCGAACCCAGGCCTTCCGAATGCAAGTTATAGGTTTTGCCACTAAGCCATCTTGCTCGGTCTACCGCTACCTCACTCGCCTTGCTTTCTCTGCCCCTCTAGCTCTTGCGTAGACAGCAACAGAACTCACCGGGAGCGGCAATGTGCTACTCAGCCAAAATCCAACCACTTGTAACATTGGTAACAAGTAGTAAACATATGTCAAAACAACACAGTAATAATATAGATAATAAAAACAACATGAGCACAAGTGAAAAAGAACTCGCACAAATAAAAGCTACTTTTCACCGATAATTATAGGTCATAATATCATAATAATACCAGTAATAATGCGCACTTAATAATAATAATAATAACAATAATAATAATAATAACGACGAGGGTTTATTTTTATTAATATGTACATGTATCACAAGAAAAAATATTATTAATTAAATCATATTTACATTATTGCCTATACTATAATTAGTGCCTGAATGTCGCTGGCGACTCAACATTATCTTGGCGTTGCCTCTCTGTAGTTAGTAATAATATTAATAATAATCATTATCGCCAAAATGATAGCTACAATTCTAGGCTACTGATCTGGTGGACAGTGTGAGGGCAGTCGTCCCAGATTGTCGCCTTTGTCAGCCTAGTCAGCAGTAGGAGCAGTCCGTCCGTTTGTCCGTTAATCAGTAATAACAACAACAACAGCGACGACGACACCACTAACAACAACGACAATAATCACACACCTATAATGATAATGACTATGATGGTTATGGTGATTATGATGATGATGATGCGATGACGATCATGATCATAATTACTAATATGACTATTAATTATTGGTCAGTGGTGGTCTGTGTGTGTGTGGCGATAGCATGCGAGCGGGGGCACGGAGCGAGCGGGAGCGTGGGTGGCGTGAAGGGATGGAGCCGCCATCAGACAATTGACCAAACGTTCTCTCGGCCTCGAGCGACCAGCAGCCGCAGATGACATCGATATAGTCGACTTCTTCATTGTCATCATCGTCGTCGTCGTTGCCGCTGTTGTTGGGGGTTGTTGTTGATGTTGATGTTGTTGTGGGGGGGGGGGGGGGCGGCGAGAGGTAGTGCTGTGACCGACGATGCTGACGTCGTCGTTGTCACCGTTACCGTTACCGTAGCTGGAGGTCGTCATCATCATCATCATTCATACCCCTACTGACGATGTCTATGAGGACAGACTACAATCGAAGTGTGCTCAAATCTCGATTCGCAAGTAGATAGATAGGTAGGTAGGTAGGTAGGTGAGCAGCAGTGAACAGATGAACAATCAGAGACGGGCGGCTTTGACTCGACGTCCTCTTTTTCGAGGTTCGTTGGCTCGCTTTCATTTTTTTGCCCATTTCCCTTTTCCCTCCCTCGGTCCGTCCCTGCCCGCCACCGACTCCGATCCAATGATTTCGTGCCTTCATTCTTGCGCGATGCTGTAGCTTTGTCGTCGTCGTCGTTGTCGTCGTATGATCGCGCCGTCGCTGGTGATAGTAATGGTGATGATGGTAATGGTGATGATGGTGGTGGTGGTGGAGGTGGTGGAGGTGGTGGTGGATGGACCACTACAACCACCACGACGTCGCACGTATGGCACTGTGTGCACTGTCAACCAACCAGTCAGGAGCTAAATACTAAAGCAGGCGAGCAGGCAAGCAAAAGGGGACGACGACGACGACGAGATAGATCGACGATATAGATATCGAGAGAGAGAGAAAGCGACAAAATAGGCAGCAACGTGATGCCGCATAAAGAGTTGTTGTTGATATGGGCGGGGACACGATAGCGAGCGGACGTGACGCGCACCGACATCAGGCGACAACGACGCAGCCACGCAAAGTTGCCACTATATCGCTGCAGCAAATATCCGCCAATATCCAACAACAACAACAACAGCAATAGAACAGCAACAATAACAACAACAATAGGACAACAGCAACGGACAACAACAAGAACAACAACGGACAACAACAACAGCAACAAGAACAACAAAAACAACGGTAAGGTCGCGTGAAGCCAGCGCAGTAATACCGCAACAACAATAACAACATCAACACCGACCCGACGTAAAAGCAGCACCGACAGGCAACATTTGCAAAGTGGCCTGGAGCAGCTTTTTAACAACACTGGCATTCTGCTGTTGACGCTATGTGAACGCGTTTTCTATAAACATATACGTATAATAAAACAATTATGCCCAGTACCACACTACGAAGCTATATAGCAGCTTCCATAGAATGGGCCAGGGAAGGTTAAACTTGAGAGGGCTATTTTAGGTATTATATATATACAATATATTTATATATATATATATATATATATATAAGCTGAAATATCGATCACAGTTTGTCTGTGTCGGAGGTGTGGCCATTTGCAGCCCGTGTCGATCGGCTGGCTGACTGTTACTTTCAGAGCAAGTTAGCGTTCACTGCGGTGACATTCCGCGGTTGGCCGTCCTAAGCAAACCGACACAGCGCCACATCTACCACCACACGTCGAACAGACAGAGAGCGAGCGCGCGCGCGAGAGAGAGAGAGAGAGAGAGAGGAGAGCATGCATACAGATTTGCGCACCTGTGCCTGTACACACACGTTCACACATCTCGTCACCATCTCGCATCCTCTTAAGATACCCACATGCGCAGGTAGATGTTAACCAACACATCAAAACAAAACGACATACTAAATAGACTGAGCAGATTGCAGGGGGGGGCGGGGGGGGGGGGACGCATTTACGGACGGCAGCATTAGCAAATCGAACATCGGTTTCGTACAACAAGGCGTCATTGTTCAGTGGCTACTACTACTACTACTACCACCGCGTCGCTTGTCACGCGACACTCGGCTAAAACGGTGGTAGACTATAATAACATGTGCTAAGCATAATAATAATGAATAATAATAATTATGATTATTATTATTATTATTATTATTATTATTATTATTATTATTATTATTATTATTATTATTATTATTATTATCATTATTATTATTATTATTATCATTATTATTATTATTATTATTATTATTATATTATTATTATTATTATTATTATTATTATTATTATTATTATTATTAATTAAACTATTACAAATTTATATTTTTATTGGCTAGTGGAGTAGCACAAGCTATCAACTGCCGCATCCGCAGCAACCAATTGCAGCAAAAAAGTGAGAATAAATATTACTAGAGTTGGCCTTTTTCGGCCCGCCTTATGGACAACTCTCGTCAGCTGAAACCTAACTGATCATGGCGATGACGCGGCTGGCGTGACGGCTTAGACACCGTCCAGGCATCTACGACGACATACGCGATCGAAGTGCATGACCGGTCTCAATAAGCTTCCTGGAAAACACCCGTGACCTGCTGCACGAGATTCTGCCTATGCCGTGTATGGCATGCTTTTTTGCATACCCTATACTTACTGGCTTTTACGGCACCCCTTTTGTAGCTGGTTAAGCGCTGGTAATTCGTTAAAAGCGTCTTTATTCTAATCGCTTCTCTCTATTCCTCTATTAGTAATTGTTACACTTTTGTTGAAGTTTCATGGACTCGTAAAAAGCGCACTTAAGTGAGAAAAAAATGCTCATGCTTACTGTGCTGTATACAAGGATCCTCGTCGATATTGTTACAGTATCGACGAGGATCATCCAGTAGCATGAATGTGTTGAGATGAAAAGCGACGTCCCAATAACGATACATAGGCCCACATAGGGCGGCAGAGGTTTGTCTGAATGTATCTATTGAGTCCGGAGAAGCAATCTGGTCACACAAAATTGACACGCCAGGCCGGTCTAGAAGACGTGAATTGTGACTGGCACTTCTCGGACCGCTCAGTTTAAGGCTCTCGTATGTAAAGGCAGTTGAAGAGGTTCTCGTTTGAACTACATGTCAAATAGAAAATCGTACCGTTGAGCGGAGGGTCGATTTTCCTTGGCGGCGGGGGCCTCTTCTCTTCTCCGTTAGTCCGACGATTAGCCGTTTCGGGCCGGTTAAACCGCCGTCGATCCTGATTTGGCACGAAGCGACCCCGCGAGTGAGGTCCGCGCGGAGCGAAATGCCTCTCAGTGGTATAACCGCCTCCATTGTCTCTCATTCGGCTGCCGCCGCCGCCGCCTCCACCACCACCGGCGTCGCCACCGAAATCGCCATGATACGCCGAGGAGTTCGGAGATGACCTGTAGTAAGTCCACGACTTCGGCACGATCCCGGACAACGCGCCTGTATGTAGTGATGAAGACGATGAAGAGGCCGGCAGTGGAGGCTGCGGTGGACGACCCCTATATACCAGGCCACAACGACGACAGGAGGATAAGAGGAACATTAACTGTCTAGTTAATTTTGTAACGCATCTAAAACCGAACCCATTTCCCGCAATAGTAATGCCGTCACCGCATGCCGCTCAGACTGGCGTCTTTTCCCGTTCGCGGCATGTTACATTCTAGGTGATTGAGCGTAGCAGTTGGAGAATTGTCGAATTTAGAACTTTGCCGGTACTGGTTCTTAACGACGCGATGTTCAGTTGAAACATAATGCTTGAATCAACACCCGAGCACCATATGTGGGAAGAATAAAGATTTTTTGGCTTCGGCTTTTTACGCTTGATCTGCCAACAAGTCTAGCCTCTAGGAAGGTCTAGATATTCTAACGACGCCCCAAATCTTCCTCAGCCCATTAAGCTATACATATTCAATATCACTTGCAACCCTCTTACATCTGCGGACAGCCAGACAACATAATTCCGAAGTGAAGGATCACACAGTATTAACACCTCGCTCACTTGCTAAAGCTAGCACCCTATACTGCTGGCTTTAAATTTAACAATGATTAACGAATTTTGATTATCCTATGTAAACAGTTTCCGTGGTCTTAACACGGGGCAGTGAGCTGAAGCAAAAAAAAAGACTTCCTCAAACACATTAGGTACTTTTGATTTGATTTTACCTAACTGGGTAGCGCGAAATTAAGTAGTATATACATTTTTTATTGGCAAAATACGCATAAATATGAGTTTTTAGCGTTTAAAAGGAACACTACATATATGCGCATGTATGATGATGATGATGATGATAATAATAATAATAATAATAATAATAATAATAATAATAATAATAATAATAATAATAATAATAATAATAATAATAATAATAATAATAATAATTTAGAGTAGAGTTAAATGTACTTAAGTAGTACCACAATGGTTTTATCTGTGCCCGAATCGGCAAATCTGAAAATCTCAAGAAGAGACTGCATCAAAAATGGGCATGAGCCTCGCCAGAATCAGCAAATACTGGTCGTGAGTCAGCGTACAAGCACAACTTGTGCATCAATTGACAACGAAAAGTTGTGGCAAAATCGTTACGTGAGAAGCGATAACGGCACTTCATGACTAGATAAAGTAGTTAGTAGTACAACGTCGTCTCCAGCTGCCTGCTGCTCGACAACCTACCAGTTTTCCGAGAAGGTGTTGCCCGCCCGATTTGTTGTTGTGTAATGCAATGGTTGTTGTTGCTGCTGCTGATGCTGCTGCGCTTGTTGCTGTTGTTGTTGTTGCTGCTGCTGTAGCTGCTGCTGTTGTTGAAATTGTTGTTGTTGTTGATGTTGTTGTTGCTGCTGTTGTTGCTGCTGCCGGCCATAGCCTCCACGACGATTGCTGCCCGACCAGCGCTGCTGCATAACGAAGAGCCCAATGGAGCCCAAACAAGGGGCGGATAGATACGAACGGTGACACAGGCCAAATAACCCAATTAGTTAGACACAGCCATCTATAATATGATTTGATTAAACCTCACCCATAGTTCATGCACGTTCATACAACAAACACCCTATGCTTCTACGTTTGATTGACTTGAACCTTGATCACCTTGGTTACGCGCCGCCGCCGCCGTTGCGTCATTATCCTTTTCGTGTTCATTCGACTCTTGCAAGTAGCATTGGAATTGGAAAGATTTTTTTTCGCTTTACTTTGATTTTGTTTTTGATTCGGCTGGCGCTGCTCATGGTTCATGTCAACGAACGTTCTAGTTCAGCATTTAGTTTCTGACCTGACCTAACCTTTTGGTGTCAGTTAGTGCCCGCTTATGGTGCCGCTCTAAACGTTTCTCACACAAAGGAATGACATAAAGTGGGGGGGGGGGGATATTTGAGTAATAAATTCATCCGTCTTCATCCAGTGTAAGCAACCAGGGCACGCCGAGCGCAATATCTCTTACGACGTAACGCAATCTCGCCTAGAACATCTCACGCGATACATCGGTAAGAGATGCGTCAAATCGGTTATTCGAGGCAGATCTCGGACGCTAAAACTAAATATTCCGAAATCCGATACTTAAACGCAGTTTCCCGTGTGAAAGCCTACCGCAAATAATTAAATTTCGTTTCAAACGATTTGTACCTTGTAACTCCTGTCGGACGTTGACGCATCTGAATATCCGTCGGGTGCTCCGCTGCAAAACGATTCGACCGCAAACAGAATGACAGAAGACCAACATATTAGAACCTCGCCTATCTTCCATGACAACGTAAAAGCGATGTTCTAGCGCCCGGGGGCCTCTTTTTGGCAAGTAGCGTTAGTCATCGAAACGTACACATGCGTGCGCATATATATATATATATATATATATATATACATTTATTGTTTTAGCACAAATTTACAAATACATATAAGAAAATAAACGTATATACATTGTTTTGACTAAGTTTGTTGATGGTTATACATATCAACCACGTAATATAAATATATATATATATATATATATATATATATATATATATATTTATATAACGCAGGCCTAAACTATTCGACTAGCGGACAGCTAAGAATGTACATTTCACCTTGCGGATTCAGGCTAGCAACTCGACCCGGCCCCGAAGTTGCCTACATACTATATCCACTCGATTTGTCTTTCCGCCCTACACGTGGCGGCAGGTCGGCGCGTCAAATACGCAAACGTGCCCCGCTTCGTTGCAAGGTATGCGTTGTTGTCGGGAAATAAAGAAGACGGAAAAAAAATAGTAATACTAATCATACTAAGGATATTTCGACCAATCGGTCGCCAACTGTGCCGGCAAGCCACATCAGCCTTCCTCTGCTGCCGCTGCCGCCACCAGGCAAGCAGGAGATGCGAACTAGGCGGAACTGCTTGTAAGTCAAGTCACGATGCAACTTTGAGTGAGTCCACGTTCGAACGGGATCCGGCTTCAAGGGCGACTATGGCAACATTTAAGCACACGCTACACAACAACAACAACAACAACGACAACTGACTGTCGCCTACGATTTATCTACGTCCACATAGCGCTGCCCGCCGCTTCTACTTACATATGCCAGCTCGTAGCACTGCACAGTGTCGCCCGCGACCGCAATTATTATTATTATTATTATTATTATTATTATTATTATTATTATTATTATTATTATTATTATTATTATTATTTTAATCATTATCATCAATAGTCTATGAATAGCAATTAATACCATTACTACTACTATAGCTACCACTACTGCTGACGTAGATTACGGTATTAGCGGCTCTGGAGGTGTTTGCAAGCATCACAACATATCATCATACTTCAGCCAATCCTTCGTTCAGGATGGGCGCTTAAGCCAATCGGCAATTGGCGTCACAAGCCGCATACCAGTCGCTACCGCTAAAGGGCAGCCTGTTATCGATGATTGTACGTAGCAGCGGCAGCCTTATAATAATGATTAGTATAACTATTATTTATTTACGGTGTAATGCCGTTCGGTGTCGAGTCATCTGACGTTTGGGGCAAGGATGCACTCAAACACTGACAAAAGAGCTTGCGCTTGGGAAGAAGTTCTTTAAGGCCACAGCGGAGTCAAGATCGGTCAGCGCGTTCCGAAAAATAATAGTTTACTTTGAAATGAATGACACGTTAATTCACGTTTCAGTCTAATATAAATGTATTTGTGACTAATCCCTAGACACATAAACATATATTTTGCGTAAAATTGAATCGAATACTTTTCATGCGGCTCTAATGCATGTTCTCGTCAGAACTTCTGTTAATGCAATTAAATGTATTATAGTCTGTACCACGCAAATGCAAAAAGAATCAGACAAAGCTTAAAATCGTATTATTTAATCACGAAAAATAGTACATATGTAAAAAGTTAAATCCGATATGTAAAAAGTTCAATACTAATTATATTACTAGACCCACGACAGTACGGCTGAAAATTAGTCAAATCTCCCCGGGACGTCTATATGGCATCTGCGATGCTAGATTCAAGCTGTATGCTCCCTTCTGAAAAATCGACACATTGCAACCCGTTATACGGTGCACACAGGTTTCACAGTTGAAATAGGCTCCACGGGCCTAACTCCAAATGTGGCTCCCCTTACTGCGGACTCATATGCTCCAAATACCACCTGCATTTCGCTAATTTCCAGGCCGGAGGATTAATAACTTAGCACGTGTGGTCGCGCTCCACGCTACGAAAAATATTTTCAAGTGTGTTAAACAATAATTGCTTGTTCCGAAAATTGTGATGTTGGAAAAATTATGATTACTGAAAGCATGTTCACAAAGAAATTGGAAGGGAAAATAGAAAAAGCAATGTGCCGGATTTATTAATGATACCTGAGGACCGCACTGCGCATAGGTACCGCAATGTGTGTTCAGTACTTGCGAGGTGTTCATCCAACATAGGAACAAAACGTCTCCTCGTTCCTTTCGGTCAACTAAGACATCCGGGTTTATCTTCTTGTTGTGCTTCACAACAGCTTTCATCTTAAATCGATCACTTCCGATTGGCACTAAGAGATCTTCAGAGAGTTGTTTTACAGTGTGCAGCGGATCTAAATGGGGGCCTTGCAGCGCGCCGCCTCAAACGTCACCAAAGACTGCGTTTTTCCCTGTTTTTGTCATAACTCAGATCTTTAGCGCCTCAGTCAGTGAAGGTATCTTTTCTTCTATCGTATGCGATTGTTGCCTTTCCTTTCTTTGAGTGAAATTGCTCAGACCAGTTAGTCTTACCCCCCTGTTTCTTTGAGAGTTCTGTTTTGCGACAGCTATCTGCCCGTGTAAACGCCATACATTTTTGTCTCCACGCACGAGCGGCTCCAGAGGGACCGCCCAGGCGGTCGACTGAGTCCAACACTAGGGCTTTTATATACCAAAGCTTAATTGAAGGAGTTGACTGCGTCACTATGGTGTTGGGCTGGGCGCCAATATTGATCTTTATTTTCTTATAGTTAAAAGCATTAGGCTGGATGAACCCGCTCGCCGTTGGTTCCGCTTCTGTCTGAATGTGCGGTTTATCAGGGTGGTCGGTTATTTATCGACCTCTGAACCATTTAGCATGCGATTAGGTATACCCCAAAAGTCGGTTATCGGTCTTCATATAATATGTAAATATTGACCGTAGCAGCTGTTCCCGTTCGAAAGGAGAACATTGATACTCTCTTGAGATTGTCAATCGAGCATTGTCAATATGTCAAGTTTTCCTGTGCCTTCGAATGTCAATCAATGCAAAAAAAACCAAGTCGTTTATTTCCTCCATCTTATTCCTTTATGACCTCATCTATCCGCGATTTGGTTATGAATAGTTCTGCATTTAAATTCTTATATAGAATATCTGTCTGGGTCTTGTTTATCATAAAAGCATGTTCTGGGCTAATCACGCTAACCAGGTTTAACGTAAATATGCTTCGCCAGTGGCTGCACTGGTGCTCCTTCGATGGCGTCAGGTTGCTATCTTCGTTAGGGTAGACAAGATTTTAGTTGAACCCCACCTGTGCTATTGCAGAATAGTCTGAGGTAAAAGAATGCCATCATTGCAAAACAGGCGCAACAGGATAAAGTCGCCTGCGTAATTTTTGGTTTTATTACTCCTTACTTACTCCCGGGACCACCTGTTAGCTGTCTCCCAGTAGATCATGGCTGTTCAAATATGAAACATCTCATCTCCTTCAAGGCCGCAGTTTTTGCATCTAAAATGTAACGTAATCTTGCTCAGCATTCAGGTCATATGGAAGCTTCTCAGCAAAAATGAATTCTACTCAACCGCTTGTAGAAACCTAATGAACTCTACTCATCCGCTTGCCACAAGAAGATCTAATACAAATTTAGTATCCCAAAAACCTCTGCTTTTCTTCAGTTCAGAGAAAATTTCATAAACAAGGTTTAAGCAGTTCACGGAAGCTTCTTCGGACCGAAAGCACTGTTCACACATACCTGACAGAAACCATACATCCCAGCCGGCATCTTATGACCCGCTGTTCACCTCAAAGGTTCCACTATATCTATCTGCCATAGAAAAACTTCTGACGTCGGTCATTGTACCAATATCACGGGTAGTCAATACTCAATTTCCAGCAACACTTATGCATTATATATGCACATGTATTATAGGCACTTGCGAATAAATATACCTATATGAATGCAGGCACATATATACTTACCCATAAGGGTTTCTCTGACTGGTGTAGGTGCCAGCATCGGTTGTACTAAACGGCGTTAGAGCATGATCGTTTGCACCCATCGGAATGCTCGGCGGAACGTGAGGAACTTCCATAAGGAATGGCGCAGGCGGAGGTGCAGAGAACGCGTAGTCGCCACCGTATTCGCTACGTATACAGGATACCATGGTACATTTTAGCACATAAGCAGGAACTTCAGACAAACTTTACTCACGCCCTCCCAAAACGCTTTCGAAAAAACCACACAGAAAAGTCCCCCCCCCCACCATTTCATGACATAAACAGTGTCATTAATCGAGAAAAAATAATTTACTTGCAGGATACAGCAATGGCATTATACAAACATAGCATTGTACACACTGTGAACTAAGCATACACAATAGTTTTGCAATTGTCCCGGGCATGTTTTGGCATGATGCAATGCACGTTCTAACTTGATTATGGTGGTGGAAGTACAATGAAAGCCCAACAGTGGATGACCCATATTTCTCCAAAGTACGTGTATAACTAACTGCACGTGGAGAGGATGGAGTATCGCTAAAATTGATTAAGAATATAGGTGAGCCAATGTACGCGTACCTGACGAGGGCACTCAATAAGATTCTTGCTGGGGAAAAAAGTCTTTAATAAAGGTTAGCTAGATATAATATCGCCCAGAAGATGCGACACAGTCGTTTAGAAAATCCTTCGCGAAAAATTAAGTTATTGTTTTAGCCTTTACGTTCAACATATAATCTAACACATTCAGGCAAATGCGCATTTCACGCCGATCATTTTAGTACCATACATGGCAATGCGAGCCGTGATTGCGAAGTAATCAAGATTGAGTGCATGCATAAATGACCTACTAAATCAGATAACGCACTCTAGGTCAATTATGCATGCACTCAATCTCGACATGTCTTCCGAAAAATCGTAATTACTCCGCAACCGCAGCTCGAATTGACATACGTTTGGTTCCAAAATGATCGTCATGAAATGCGTATTTGCATGTGTTCGTTTGGAGCACAAACGTTGGGCAAGAGTTCAATAAAAAATGCAAATATATTATTTTCAAATCCAAGCATGCAAGCAGAAAAATTGCTGAAAATTGACAAGAAATGATAAAAATAAGGCTGTAACAGATTCATGGTGACTAAGAAGCTTTGGAAAAGCATGTTTATGCAAACGGTGGTATACGCTAATGCTATTGTGAGTTTAGTCGCAAGCGCGGTAAACAGTATTGACGCGATACAACGTGCAGTTCGTCGCAATGCAATGTAGGTGCACATGTGCAGCAGTTTATCGAATGTGAGTTCAGAATCTCCAGCTGTTGGGCAAGGGAAGCACAAGCCAAGCTATCGTTTGTGAGCCATTTAAAAAATATAGTTGCAGGTAGCGAAGAACAAGACTGAGCGTCCGAAGTAACTGAGAGAAATATAAGCAAATAGGATGAACGACTAAAGTTCGTTGAACGTATATTTAGATGCAATTCGATGGACTATAAAGAAACGAGGTGGTGGCAAATAAACAGAAGCTTAGGAAGTAATAATGTAATTCTGATAATCCAATTAATAGTATAATTACACTACAGACAGGACGTTTGTAAGCAATGGGTGTAATGAACCCATAGCGATAATATAATAATATATAAGGCCAGCATCACGTTGTGTGGCATAATACACAGTAAGCACATAAGCTTGTAAAATAGTAAACAAATATATATATAGAAACGAGAACGTGGAAAACGTGAATACATACCCTAAAAAGCTGCTGTAGTTTAAACCGTTGTGAGGGCCGACGACGTACCACATCGGCATCGTATATGGTGCCATTGGGTCGGGCGGTGGACTAAATAACATCAGATCAAGAAAGCAATAACAAATTATTTTGCGGCTAAAAATGCTATGTTTCCATGTATCTGGACCAATCATAAACAGCCAAATTACTCAACGAGACTCAAGGAAGCGGGCTTTTTTTAAAATATTTTTTGGTTATTTCGGCCCCTTGCAAGGGATCACTTCCAAGATCCAAACAATAGGCAGTATCTCGCAAAATAAATTTAACAGTGTATCATTAGACGAACCTAGGTAGCGTTTCCCCGGAACCACATTATACCCACCTCCAATAAACGGATACGGCAGACATAGGCTACCATCAATTACACTCTTATTGCAAAAATGTTTATTCTTTGTCTTATTTTTTTCACCAACTAATGTCGATACATTTGTTACCAAGGAACAAGATAAAATAGAAAAAAGCTCGTTTAATATGTACGTGTAATTTAAAACAAGGAAGAACAACATGCACGCTATACAATCCGCAGGATGAGAGCTTTTGCTTAATCGTATTGACAGCAGTAATAGTATTACAGGTCGGCCAAAATCTCTTCGAATCCACTATCACACGCCTCAAGTAAACAACATGCATCATTTAAACGCCAATATATGAGCACACATTACGAACGATTAGTTTGGCAGTACGTTCAAATCAAATCAGGCAATCTTGTATGATGAAGAGTGGTCTCGACGGGACATTGGCAAGCGTACTTACAATTGTCCAGGGGAGGGAAAACTTTCGTAGCACACTGCATCCATTGGTGGCTGAGGCTGTTGCTGTTGCTGATGTTGCTGTTCTTGTTGTTGTTGTTGTTGCTGCTGTTGCTGTTGTTGTTGCTGCTGCTGCTCGAATGTGGGTTCCGAATACGGCTCCGCCGGCATCGAGTTGTTCTGCTGTTCAGGGAGATCCATGGTCGGTCTGTTGTGTCCACTTTCAGATATCCAGTGAGGAATTGGATAGGTCACCGCAGCTTGTGGTCGGCCGTTGACAACGTTTGGTGGCAGTCCCTGCGTCTGGGATAGCGCCGTGTACTGGTGGCCTGGCAAATGCAGGACGCGAGCGGAAGGAAAATAGCAACCCAGTGAGACGGGCAGACGGACACAGTGAGACGGGGCGACCAAATCGAAGGCGAGAAAGAACGTGTAAGAATACAAGAAGATACAAGAAAAAACTCAACAGCTTTCAAAAAAAAGGGCACTATGGGTGGTATGTTCGTTCGTCGAGCAAGAACAATGTCTTGCGGTCATCTGTTGGAGGAATAGGCGTCGTTGGATGATCAGTGGCGGTACGTCGGACGTTCCCGTCCGGCGTTTGCACTCCAACAGAGACGAATTGAAATCGCAGCGATATCGCCGCTAACCGATTCCGCCGCCATCTTGGATGGCTGACGCCAGTGTCTTGTCAGTGTATATACAACGACGATGTTATAGCATGTAGATGGACGGTCTCGGCACGTACAATAAAGAGTGCTTTGCGTAAAAAGACAACGCTTGCGTATTAATATTATTATTATTATTATTTCAATCATGTTCAACATCGTATCGATCAATCATACTCTAAACAGCGTGAAGTTATTCGTTAGTCAGGTACTCGGTAGCGTGACTCACATGGGCAAATGTGTCGACGAACACATAACTTAGGCTCTATATAGAGCGCATTGTCGGCGTCTGAAATTTTTCTCTCGTGCAAAAATTCACTCATACAAAAATTAATAAAGTTGATGCTGCACCCGCGCAATAGATTTCAAGGCCGTACGACATTACAATTGAATACATTGGGCGTGTTAATTGACCGCATAACACCTCATTATTATTGTTGCATGTTGTTGTATCATTTGCATTTGTTGTAGCATTTGCCGGCTGGATTGAGCCCAGTCTAGAACATCTGACTTTGAATTTACGCGCCGTAAGTCAGCAATCGCTGGAGCGCAGGAGGCGTAGCAGCATCAGAAACTTCGTTGTCTTTGTGACATAGAGATATAGTCGGGACATTATACTCATTGACAACTAAAGCAAAGTTTTTCGGGCTGACCCTCAGCCAAGATTTAACGTCCACGGAACTGTTTTTCACATTGCTTCACAGACGGACCCCCATATATACAAATGTGCTACGGTGGGGCTCGAACCCGCGCACCTATGTGTCTCCTCCGGTTGCGAGGCGGAGACTTAATCCACCACGCCACCGGGCTCGACTCATTGACAACCAGAATAAGCGAACCTTTTCATAACTTCCTTTAATTTGCATTTAATTGCAGGATTCTTTTTGCCCTGCTTATGTCCAGAGGCATCATGATATGACAATAAAGATTTTTTTGAAGAAATTTGGTAAGCGATGTGCATGGCTTGCACTGGTTGAGCGGTATCTTCTGTATATCCCATTATTATTCTCGTTTGTGATGAGAATTACGATAGCTATCGGGAACTCTAGCTTCAAATGGCTGCAAATGGTAATTTTAATATAAGCTGGGTACTATGTGCTTGGAATCAGGAGGGTGATTAAAAACTAGGATGAGTTTGGTGCTATATTGAAGACTTATGTAACGCGCTTCATCGACTCGACTAAGTAATCGTAAGAAATCACAACCTCGACACAATGCGTTGCACTGAACGAGATCTTGTCATTTGTAAATTCGAGTTCTATGAAAGTATACCAGCTTATCTGTGTAGCTGCACGGAGTAGCAATGGCATATAGATGTTCTTTTTTCTTTCAAGAAGGTCTTCATTCAGCCAACACAAGAATGAAGTGAGCTTGATTCTGCCTTTCTCTGCATTGCATCCCCCCGCCGTCACGAATCTTGGAGCAGTGAGTCGTATTGAGGGGTGCCACGTAGGGGCAGATGCTGCTGAGATGTTTGAGTCGAATCTAAAGAACAGAGAAATAACCAACGGAAACCGTTTTCGGCTAAGACAACAATCTGTCCGACGGGATTGGCCGATACCCATAACGGATATACAGGCCAATCATCACCAGACGATGCGCAGCGAGGGTACTGCCGAATGGTATCTCCACTCTGTTTCCGCATAACAACCGTAACAGCACAGCAGCTGCCCTGGTATCTTCTGGCACGAGAGCGTGCCGCTCGCCATCGTGACAGCAATCGAAAATCCGATCAAGTACGGGCAGCGGACGCTGGACGCGTGGCCGCGGGAATGGGCCACCCCACGCTCGCACGTTTCCCCGGCCTTCTACTGTCGATATCCCTGATCTTCGCCTTTGCTTGGACGACCCAGGGCCCCTATCTACTACGTCACGCCAGTCTTCACAGGGCATGAGTAATCCCAAACATACATGTTCGGTATTGCCAAATCAACCTTCTGGTATATGCGTGCTCTGCTCTTTTGAAACTGTCAGATACGCCGTGTCAGACACGCTCTCGGCCTGCACGAGACTCGCGACGAGAGGTACGTCTAGAGGCTCCGTCCTAATCGACCATACCACACCAGCAATCATCGCGTACATGCTGCGCGACCCTGCTTTATGCACGCATTGGGGATTGTACTCCCTCGATGCAATCATGAGGAAGAAGGTTCGCCTAGAGAACTTGCGCCGAAACCGCCTTGCACGCTATCCGCGCACATTCGCAACAAGTGAGCCCCACAAGGGGTCAATGCAACCCTCCAGCCCTCCGTTAAAGGGTCTTCTTGATGCACTCCCCCCCCCCCCCCCGTTGTTGTCGTTGTTATTTATCACGGTACCAAATTGTCAAATATTTACCCTCATTGGTAGAGGTTATAATCATGTTGTGTCTACTAATATGAAGAAGATATAACATAATTATACACAATTTTATTTATATACTTATTCTTTTACAATATTAGGAATATATAGGTTTATTTTATTTAAATGAATTAACATTTATTAATAATAAACTATACAAATATTTGTGCCGCTTCTTCTTCCCGGGGCGTAAAGAACACCGTTTAAACTCAAGCTTTTTCTAAACAGACTCGTTCAGGTGGTACGAACCTACTATGCCGAACGACGTATTAGTCTGGGTTCAGCCCTGATGCGTCCCTCTAAAGTAGGCCCAATAAGGGTAATACTGGAAACGGTACCAATGAAATGGTCTTTTGGGTAGCTTTGTCATCGGATTCAACACCTAGTAGCATCTCAAGACTCTCAGCATGGACAGCATTAATGAATGACTCTATATAATGCTTTGCGGCATACATGTTAATCAGGCAGTCCGCGTAGAGGTAACCAACTGTTCAACTACAAAAAATGTCTCGACTGCGCTCATGTAACCGACCAAATGATGATGCCAATCCGCCATGAGTTGCTCGTGGCTGATTTTAAGGCGACACTGTACTTCGACGACTTTTATTGAGCATTTTTTTTATTTATTATATAGCATTTTATTTTATATTAAGAAGATATTCCTGAAGGATCGCTTAAGGGCAAACTAAATTCTCTCAATACACGTCTAGCAGGGATTGGAACTAAGCTTGCGGAATCCGCACGATCCAGTAGTAAAACACGTATAACTGATCTTCTAACGCCCAACTAACAAACTAATCATCGAAACACCATCCTCAACTAAATTGCTGTAAGCTATTACGCCTCTAAAAAAACTCGGCAACTGAGGGAACCGACAAGATCTCTACGGAGTTGCTAAAGAAAAATGCTGATGTTCTGGCAGCACTGTTGGATCACCTTTACAAATTATGTCTACAAACTGGCCCCACGATATTTAAGTCACCTTTAGTTACGTCCCTTCCCTAGGGGGTAAGATTTGCATTGATAACATTAGATCTATCTCTCTATTACGACTGTATTTGGTAAAATTCGTCAAAAAATAAAAACATCTCAACTAGTTAGTTTCATTGAAAAACTGCATTATCTGTCCGGAACAGTTCGGATTTAGGGATATGCGATGTACTGAAGATGCTATGATTAAAGTTCGAAACTTCATTGAGGTAATAATAGAGAAGAAAAAACAAGTTTGTCTTGTCTCTCTTGATTAACAGAAAGCATTCTACTGTCTAGATCGGATAGGATTAGTACATAAATTAAAGGCTTTGGGTCTATGCAAGACAAAATACGACATACTTGAAGACTACTTATCTGACATGCAACAGCGTACAAAATATAAGGAATGCTCGAGTAAGCCTGTTTTTGTTCATCTCGGCGTGCCTCAGGGTTCCGTTCTGGAACCAACTTCTTTTGCATAAGTTAAGAAATATTGCTTCCCTCGAATTTAAGAAAATCGTGTACTATGCACCTCAAAAAAATATGGTGTCTTGTTGTACGTAGAAAAGATGTATACGAAATACTATATATTTGGATTGGCCTATAGGGCAACCACTGAGAACATATGGAGAGATGAAAATATATTGCACTTTTATGGAATATACACACATAGCATTCTGACACACTACACCAGACACCGTACCCCTTTTGGGGGCACTTGCAATAAAGCGTATCCTACCAGAAGTGCTGTAAACAATGTTGTAGCCCACCCACAAGGCTAGTAAGAAATTATTCAATGCTTAATTATCGCCTGGTAAACATAAATGCCAGATTTCCTCTGTTTAGATGCGTATAAGAGTTATCTAGTAAGAAATGCAAAACCAAACTTAAACAAAAGATTTGTTTAATTTCTCCGGATATATTAAAACCATGTGTATTTGAATGAGTCTCCTTGCACAAATTAAATAGAAAATTAAAAATCTAATAAACACCGTTATATAATAAGTATAGTATTGACACACTTACAAAAGCGGACAGACACGGGCGATAGCCTTTTCTGCAAAATGTCCTTAATTGTTACAATTGTTGAAAATATGCATTAATGGAAATTTGAAGCTTAATGAGGAATTACTGATTGTAAAAAAAATGCCGCCCGGAGAATACAGTCCCATAAATCGCTTTTAGAGCTTGGTGTTTTCACCCTAACAACACCTCCAAATGGATACCCCGAGGCGAATGCAACAGGTGCACTGATCACAAGTGTCTGCCGCTGCAGTGTGTATCGAGCGCGCACTAGGACGTTACTTGGGCCTGATTCGTTCTTTGTTAGAGATACATCAAACAGACGGTGACAAAAACTCGTCTATGCACCAAAAGGCTTTCCAACCCAAACCAAATCAACCAAGAAATCAAGAGTTCCTGCCCTATCCAACTATAGTAAATGATTCCTTATTAGAAAATACATAGTAGCGTCATAACAAATAGCGTCATCGTCAGAGAGCAACACGAATATAGCGATCGAATTGTTCGACCAGTGCCGCCAATCAGTCAGGCAGAGCGCAACTACGAGGGCAAATCGCGTAGGGATTGTTTAGCGCGATGATTGATTCTCGGTCGATGAGCCCTTATCGGGGCCCACTTAAGCGGGATTAGTGCAGCGTTAGCGTTACTGTGTGCGAACGCAGTGCGAACTCATCCACACGAGAAAGATTCACTCGGTCTGTGGACATGAGGCGGCGGTCACGGAAAAGAGGGAATCAGGGAATTTCGGACGGTACGCTAACTATTCTCGCAAAGGCCGGCTAAACAAAAGCAAACTAAATGACGGACTTCAAGCCCTCGTGCGTGCGATTCCTTACATACGACTCAGATTAAGAAGCTTTGAAGAAGTCACAATGAGTAGTGAACGTATGGCTCTCACTGCCGTAATGCAGGTATTGTCGTCATAGAGCGTCGAATTGGCATACGCACGCGACATTCGACGCGTGAGACGGCAAGATTCATCTTTCTCTCTCTGTGTCGAATATAAGATTATGGGCAAGCCCAGTAAGACACCACCAGTCTGTCTCTCTGCAACGAAGCTGACTAGAGCCACATAGAGTTGGTCAATTGGGCTCACTCGAGTGTTCACTAGAATAGGAAGAGCCCAGAGCTCGTCTGAGTTCCCGCCTCAACCGCCCGGACCGGAGTTGAGCGCCGAATCCGAGTTGAGCGCCAGCCTATCGAGGTCATACCGCTCTGCTTAGTTGATTGACCACAGGTTTTTTTCTGAGGTTCATTTTGTGTGAGGCACACCTACCATGATGTAGTTCGAATGAGCCTGGTTCGCCGATCGGATACATCCTAGATGTGGTGCAGTGCTACTGGCGCTCATTAACGCAACGTCGACAGTTGAGTTTCGATACACTCGTTACTGCCCATGAAGCTTTGTCGAAAGTGGAACAATCCAATACTTGGACAGAGGCTTTTATCTACTCGCTCTTCCTCTGTTCTCTCTCCCCCCCTGTCTCTCGCTCTCCTGCTCTTTCTCTCTCTCTGTGTCTCACTAGCGGTCTCCCCATTCTACTCTTGCATAATCTCTCCCTCCGTCGTTATCGTAGAATCGAACCGCAATGCCCTCGTTGTCGCCTCGAATGTCGTCTCAAACGTGAATCGAGCAAATCCGCTCCGAAAAACGAGCTGCTATGATGATAGTTGTTGTTGTTGCTGTTCTGGTTGCTCATTTATTAATGTTATCTTATCCGGACAAATATGTCCCTGAGAGTGAATTTGGTCTCTACTTTCTCCTCCTGTTCTGGTTGGTTAGCTGGCTCTTCGTGGTAACATCACCGCTGCCGGCAGTAGCCGCAGCAGAGACTGCTGGGTTTGGGAAGCAGCAATGGTGGCGGCAACGACGACGAACGAACGCCATCATGATAAGGAAGAATATAGAAACAAACAAATGCAAACTTATCTGCACCCATCGATTAAGGGAAGATTGCACGTGGTGCGTTGGATCTTGCCGCCAACACAAATTAGCAGCACTTGATTGGGTACTTTGGTGGTGGTACGAAACTGACGGACTGACCACCGGCTGACTCGCCGATTGGCTCACTAATCGATGATGATTTGAACTGAATCCTGCCCTGCGTCCCGTGTCCCGCGTCCTGCGGCGCGCAGGAGAACGGAACGAGATCCGCCGGCACTGCGGAGATGAAAGATACTCGTCTCGATGACGTCTCCGGCTGCACATTGCACTTACGAGTACAATTGCCCTCGGACGGTGTGCAAAACACACTTCCAACCGGCGAGTTGTGGTCACAGATCCCATGGATGCCCACGCCACCTTCCGGATCCGCCATAGAGGATCAAGGCCTTTGCTGATCACCGTTAGCCCACATTGTTGTTGTTGTTGTTGTTGTTGTTGTTGTTGTTGTCGCTGTTGTTGCTGCTGGTCCTCCTCTTCTTCTTTTTCTTCTTGTCGTTGTTGTTGTTGTTGGTGTTGTTGTTGTTGTCGTTGTAGTTCTTGGAGAAAAGCACCAAGGGTCTCTTCTCATCAGGAAGCGATCAACAACAACAGCAGGTGCCGTAGCAGGCTTCATTAAGAAAGCGTTTGTACCTCTCTCTTGTACTCGTTTGTATCTCTTTTGTTAGATGAGAAGTTAGTTCGAATCTCACACAACTCTACGTATGCGTGTTACGCAGAAATCAACAGGCGTCATTCACTCGCCCTCATATAGCAGCGCTACACTAAACTTGCGGGTCTTGGCGATGGGCTCCACAGCGATGGGTTCGATGGCATTCCATGCGCTGGCCAATTGGATATTTCTCTCGCTGACCAGTCACCAATCAAACGCATTACTAATGAGCGAGATCTATGCAACTAGTTATGGTAAAATAAAATAATTACACTTTGTTTCCAGCACGCACTCACTCTGCGCTTTAGCACGGCACTGTCTGTGTTTGTGTGAACGAAGAAATTAGATCACAATTGATCACAAGGCGACACCAAATTTAGACGGTGCGGCTCGACGAGCGACCAGAACCAGCATCGTATGCAGCAATCAGCCTCTCTCATGTGAAACGGCAATCACCCTTTATATAGGCCAACCGGCCCAGCGAAAAGGATAAAGCTACGCCAGCAGAGCTTATTAGACATTATTACTATCGCTACCATTCCATTACACCAGTACAAGTACTAGTGGTAGTAGTAGTAGTCAAAATAGAATTGTGCTAGAAGTAATCTGAATGATAATAGTATTAACATTCATAGGTGGCAATAATCCACTGCAACTGGACGACCAATGCTAACAGCTACTCGAGAAGCATTATGGTACGCGTCCTAATACTAGAAGCCGGGATAAACCCGCGTGTGCGTCTCGGTGCAACCCCAGGCAAGCGGGAATTACAATGCCCCAAATACGCGCGTATCGATGTGCGTGTGTCAGATACAAATGGGCTAGATTCCCTGCGATGCTTGAGCCACGGGACTGTGTTCCGCGAAAACGGGAAACTGTATGAGACAGCATGAGACCATGATGATTCTGTTCGAGTCACGGAAGCTCACCTGCTATGAGATGCAACTGTGTGTCGAACTCACGTATATCCCTCTATGATCAGACGTACCGCATTGAAAAGGTGGTACGTAGCATATGAGGCTTAGGAAAAGATACAAACAAATGACGCCTCTCTGCTCAACTGTTGGGCGCGGCCACAAGTACACACAGTGCTTGCTTTTGAGCGGCCAGAACCTGAAGGTTTCATGACGGAACAGTCACTTAATAAAACAGTTACTTACTCACAAGTAATGTCGCATTTGCGCTAAACTGACCAACGCCGCGCGAAATAAGAGATCGGACGACTGTCTTTGACAGCGGGTCACCATTTTTTGATGCAACAACGCAACGCTGCGGCGGTGGTGGCGCGTTGGCAAGAAGGGTTAGTTCTGGACTGACGAACAAGTCATATGCCAACGGTGGACAGTGCAACTAAATATATTTGCTGGTGAATTATATTGGGTATATAGATAAGCCACCGGCAAATATATTTACTATGGCTGAGATGGTTTTCAGCTTCACTAACAAAAAAACGTTATTAATAGCATTAAGATTAAAAAATAAATCGACTCTGTATTCCGCCCGCCCTGCACATCATAAGTCATTTTTAATCGAACGACACTTTCGGGTGAAAACTGTCGATGTCCCTTGTGAACCACATATTGCTCTATCGGGAGTGTACCAGGGTGGATAGCTTCCCCTATTGTGTAACCAGCCTTTACTCTGGCCATGAGTAGGCTTTTGTCGCTAACTGTAAACAACCTTAAACACGCTGATAACATTAGGCCTTATTTTGCAGTTCACTTAAGTCACACGCCGTGCCGCCATTACCCATAGATGTTCGGTGATATACTTTGTCAGATTCCAGATGCGATACGATGCTTAAACATGGTGCAACATTTTTTTAGATGTTTCCGTAAGGCTAATAATGCCCGTGTACGTTTTTTTTCATGTCATGGCTAATTTTTTAATCTACTCCGGCATTTACCTTGTCTAAATTGGAAACCATGCAAACCAATTGAAAAGTGGCCGGTCTGGGTCTCGAACCCAGTCCTCCTAAATGCAAGGCAAAGGCTTTGCCACTAAGCCATCTTGCTCAGTACTAGGGTTGATCATAAAATTAACGAAACTCATATACCACAAAGGTACCAATCTCACACGTGATCTTGAAGCTTATGTAATCTGGAGTAGTAACAGTGTGTTAACATCATTTTATGTTGTTCTATTCTAACAAGGCTCACGGCCTCGACGCCCCACTTGGCTAAATCTGGAAATTGGTGCAAGGAATGAAAAAAAATGATTCCTGGAACACCTGCGTTTAACTTGTGTCCACACTGTTGACACTGCGGCTAATACTTTGTCGTCCGTTGACTCTATGATGTTTGAACAGCAACAAGTTCGCATTATGTCAACTTAAAAAGTGTGACTTGCTGGCACAATGAGTTCTCTGATAAAACATATCATATCCGATATCAAACAACTTAAGTAGGAGCCAGTGTACCGCTTGTACTGAGCATACAGGTGGTCTATTTGCATGGCGAGCGGCCAAATGGGCCTATACAAACTCATGTTTAGAGATGATTAAATCACTAGCGGTAAATACCGTAATCCGCGCCAACGGATACATCTAATTGTCCCCATAATCAAAATTACCCAAATAGCAATTCTTTAGAAAAATTGTGCAAGCTATACAAATCTTTTAACTATTATATATATAGACTGACCCTATTTATTTAGAAGAATATATATAATGCTTTACGACGTTGCTGCTCGTCATATATATATATATATATATATATATATATATATATATATATATATATATATATATATATATATATAGGATTTTAGCAAATCATACCGATAATTGCATTGCCCCAATAGCAATTCTTTAGAAAAATTGTGCAAGCTATACAAATCTTCCAACTATTATATATATATCTATCTATATATATATATATATATATATATATATATATATATATATATATATTTATATAAAGGATTTTAGCAAATCATACCGACAACTGCATTGTGAACACTGTAATTTCTTTGAATAAAAGGACTGCAATAGATATGGCCAATCAAATCAAAATATATACATAGTGTGTTCAAAACGTATCGCGACTTTTGTGTTTTTTCAAAAATTATTCATTTATTCATGAATATCTATTTTGTCCCCTTCAAAGTAATCCCCATGAGATATTATACACTTGTGCCAACGGTTTTTCCAATCTTCGAAGCACTTCAAAAAACCATTTTTTTTAACCTTGTTCAGCTCCTCCTTCGATGCCGTCTTTATCTCGTCAAGCGTAGCGTAACGTCGTCCTTTCATGGGCCTCTTCAGTTTAGGGAACAAGAAAAAGTCACAGGGGGCCAGATCTGGGGAATACGGTAGCTGCGGCATCATTAGTATGTTGTTTTTGGCCAAAAACTCGCGCACAAGCAACGATGTGTGAGCAGGGGCGTTATCGTGGTGCAAAAGCCAATTTTTGTTCTTCCACAAATCCGGGCGTTTCTGGCGGATTGCTTCGCGCAAATTGCGCATAACTTGCAGGTAATATTCCTTATTGACCGTTCTACCCTGTGGCAAGAACTCATGATGCACCACGCCCCTGCAATCGTTAATCATTAATTTTTTCGTCTGTTGTTGAAGTGCTCGGGCGTCCGGCACGCTCTTCGTCGTTCACATCTTCTCGGCCTTCTGAGAACATTTTGTAGCACCGATAAACGTTGCTTCGGTCCAAGGTAGCTTCTCCGTATGCCACAGTCAACATTCGGAATGCATCCGCGCACTTAATTTCGTTTTTCACACAAAATTTGATACAGGTTCTTTGATCCATTTTTTTGAATAGGTAAAAATCGAAGACGATCCAAAACACGTGCAAGCAAAGCAGCTGTCAACAATTAAGTGAACATTCAAAATGGCCGAGCTTGTCGGCATAAGTGAGAGACATGAGTACCAACATAACGCCACAAAAAATCGAAATTCGAATATACGTAACCCCATGAAAATTCAAAAGTCGCGATACGTTTTGAACACACCTCGTATATATGCAGAAGAAATATGTCCATGCCATGTGCCCACTCATTTTGCTTAGATATGCTTTTAAACTAGCCGGCACGTGCTGGAAAAACATATAAGCCCAGTATGCGCAAGCTGTGGTGTGGATATAGAAGATATGAACAAAATAATGGCATGCCGTAGTCTTCGATCATGTAGCACTAACTATGTTATTACATTATTGACGGTGAACTTGATAATGCTGTAACGTTAAAGTTGGACGGCTTTTCTTTAAACTCCCATCGAGTGCGTCAAGTGCTCGCTCTAGAAGGCACAACGGTCCTCAAAGGCAAATCAGTCGATATAATGGGATGATACTATGCGAAAGTATGGCTTAGATTAGCACTATCAAAGAGACTTGTTTAAAGGAGCTTACAAATATTTTGCACGAATAACGAACGTCTTTCCAACAAACAAAAATCGATATCTTTTGAACAACCAGGAAATATAGTGTATATGTACATATATAATTGAACTATATTATTTTATATAAGTAATACCTAAAAAGACACCCAATAGTTGCGTTAATTAGAAACAGATTTTATTGAAACAATTACGACATATTCCCAGGATATTTTCAAAGCGAGTAATTTATCAGTCTTCTGATCATCAATATGATCGCTTGTCGCTTTTATAATCTTACGCAACTTGGCAGCGAACCCCTCGCTTGCGGCTGAAATGACACCCTTCGGATTTTTCATCCACTCACTCTGAATAAGACTTAAGACTCTCATTTATTTTTTGCTACACACTTCAAAATACCCCAGATGGGGTTAAGGTCGGGCGAGTATAGTATGGGGGCTACTGCCCTAAGGAGATGTCCTTGGTGCGTTGTCGTGGAGCCAGCGTTAAGCTTGCTTTGCTCTGTGGGGAAAGCGCAGAATATCGTAGGTGGTTATATAGGTTATTGTCGAAATGAGCTCATGCCCAAGCTTCATACATCCTCCAGTACGAATTGGCAGCAAAGGAAACATTCTGGCTTGTTGTTCCATGAGGAAAATACGAGGAGAGTTGAACCCGAGTCTATTATTCCAGTCCAAACTATAGCAGTCTCTCATTTGGGTCCGAACGGATTTTAATTGGTCAAGTTGACGGTCCTTATTGTTGCTGTGCCAAAGCCGATCATTTTATCAGTTTGCCGCTCGTTCTATAGTAATAAAAGTCTCATCACATAGAAATGTCGAGGAGCACTTTCTCTCTAAGGTAGCGTACTGTTTCTTCTTTGCAGTTCATGAGCTTGTGAGGTTTCTTGCCCAGATCACGATGCAGAATTCGTTGAATACTTCTGCCTGAAATTGATGATGCGCCGGTAGCTTTCTTTCACTTCACGAGGTTGGTATTGTAACAGATATCTAACACGTGGTATTGTAACTTCTTCATGTTTGCCGTCGAAGTTGCAGTCCGTTTTGCGGCACACTCATGACATGTAGCTATGCTGTTTCTCTTTATGTACCTTTTTAAGGAACGCAACACAAATTGATTCTTGAGCCCGACGGGTGTTAACTCCTTGGCAGTCTCCATTGGACCCTTGCCAGATAAATAGAACACATGCATTGCATTTCTCTTCCCTCCCACCTTGGACACATTTTAAACCCAGTGACCGTCAACGGTTTCGAACAAGACATACAACCACAATATCCAGTTCTCCATTTAGCGTCTAGCCGCGCTAAATGCGCACTCTCTTATTAACGTTGAGCAACTTTTCTATCGTTGGCTGCCACGCCCTCTATATACAGGATCTACCGTCTAAAGTGGCGCTATCAGGAATGCGCTCATCCGATTGGTGGGTAGCAGACAAAACCTCATATTGAGTAGAACACTAAGACGTGTTAACCATAGGAAGAGATTATGCGTCATTTTTGGAATGTCAGCGAGGGATAGCTATTGTCTGTGCTCTCTACGCTGGACAGACTTGCGCATTTATTTGGTTTAAGTTCCCAGCCGATTACACGGTTGCAGAACAAACAGAACGAGGTTTCTACACAGTTAAAAGGAAGAAATAGAAAAGGAGAAATGTGCACACCAAGGACCCATTGATCGACACAGTCTAACTACCAATATCTGAGAATCCTTCTCAGATAGATTTCGTCAATCAAAATTCCTTTGTGATGCAAGTCATACAGATATTCTCTGAGGTTGCAAACGCCAATAGACTTCCTCAAATCCCGTCTTCATTCCAGGTTAAATGGGGACTTTTGACATGGACTTATATGTGTTATCTCGAATTAAAAAAGTGATCACCGTGAACAGGAAGGTTTGCAGATTTGAATCTGCGTTCTTGTTCAAGCAAAACTTAACGTGTAAATAGATGGCCACTTTGTTATTAACGTTGTCATGACGTTGAATTGCTTGCAGGCAAGTGTGTGAGCACAGTTGCATAGCGTGATTCAGCGACTCTACCGCATTGCACCCATGTTGGGGTCACGATTGATAAAATGAACACCACAGAGGTGGGTCACTTGTTATCAAATCTTCGTACTCTTGATTGATTGTGTCTCGTTCAAATTACTACGATAAAGTGAGCGGGGGTTATACTGAGCTAAAGGATTCGCTAGAAATTCCCCTGCCGATTTACGCAACAAGTTGCATCTAAGTATCTGGTTTTTAGGTACGGGCTCAGAAAGAAGCGAGAAAGACGCGTCAATTTAGATACCGGACCCTGCATATTGGAAATGTTGCACCTCTTCTTACACCTCCTTTAAGAAACTTTCCGAATCTAGAGAGGTGAATGCATAATGAGTGTGGAGCATATGCTTTAAGGGAAAACTAGGGCGGTTACGTAAGGGACTGTGTTGTCCTGGTGAAAAACAAACTCTCTGATGTTGCTGCAGACACGTTAGAGTCAATTTTCGTAAACTTGCTGCGGCTACTATTAAGTAGCAAAGGAACGCTTTAATTCCCTTCTATAAAAGTCTCTCCTCGGAGATAGCACTTCGGAAAATATCTTGTATGTTACTGATTAATTAGCTATCTCTGAAGGAATGTGGTTTCAGTAGGGGCAGGGGTTTTCGGGACGGAATGCTTGTTCTACAAATTAAAGTTTAGAGAGTAATGTTCAGATCAGAAGGCGTCATTATTGACTCTATTGTTGTCCAGATCAGAGGGCGAATTCTTTGACTCCTTTAATAAAAGTGTTCGATAAAACCCCTCGCAATGTCTTAATTGAGGGTTTTTGACGAGCGGGGAAGCGCGAGGTTCGACTCTAAGTGGTTCCCATTTTCTAAGCAAAAGGCAAGTTACTAGATGAAGTGTAAACAAAGAAAACTCGAAATAGTTTTCCATCGTGTTTGAAGTCATTTAACTTCAGCGCATTTTGAGTCGCTCGAGCAGTGCTTCGTATTGTACATGAATCCGCTTATACGCAAGAGCAAGGAACCGCTTTGTATGCACTTAAGGTAACTTCTCATCAGCTTTAGATACGACCCTACTCAGAGTGCATATACCGAACACAGAAGCAGCACGAACTGTTTCTGGTGGAACGGTACCGAAAATCCTTATCCCCTAAAAAAGTCCCTGAAGAAATTCTTTTGTTTCTATTGGGCATTCGCAATGTCATATCCGTTACGTTAACGTCAGATACACAGTGCAGAACTGTGCAGGAACACTGCGGTCTGTGTGATAGGCTGTTTACCGTTGAGAAAGCGATTTTTCACTCCTTTTGGCGCTGAAACAGCAAGCCTAGAGAACGTAAAGATTGTTGAGAATGTATATACTCTATACTGGCGCAGATGAATAAATGACATTATATCTCTCCTTAAAGTTCGAGTAAAAGGTCGTAAAAGGAAGTTGTTTGTATCTCTTACCAGCGATACAGCATGATTTTTTTTAATGCATATCTCTTTTAGGCCGACTGTGGAAACAGCCTACCCCTCCAATCCTCTAGAACGTTCCCCTGTCTACGTTCTCGTAGAATATAGTGAAAAAACGGCGCTTAGCTGTAGCGCGCAAATAAGCAGCGAAATGCACGTATGCCAATATCAAAATCGTTGACATCACTCAGTGTGTAGAAAACCTCTTTACAGAGCTGAGAATTGAAGAAACTTATTAGAATTGTCAACGGTTATATGGTAATCTTAACATATTCAGCAGGTTCTAAGTTGGTATTTCTTGATTGTGTCTGTCGGCGCGTAAAAAGTTCAAAAAGGCAAAACGACAAGGCTTTGCGAGACAAAATGGAGGCCAGACTCGCTTTCAAGCCCTGTCAGCTGTGGCGGTGTGGTCTAGGGGACTGGTGCGTTAGCCGGGGGGGTCGTCGGTTCTATCCCTGTTGTTAATATATATATATATATATATAAACCGAGCAAGATGGCTTAGTGACAAAGCCTTTGTTTTGCATTCGGGAGGACTGGGTTCGACCCCCAGACCGGCCACTCTTAAATTGGTTTGCATGGTTTCCAATTTAGACACGGTAAATGCCGGAGTGGATTAAAATTAGCCATGACATGAAAAAACCGTACACGGGCAATAGCCTTAGAAGAAAAATATTTAAAAAAAATATATATATATATATACAATGCAAAAAATGATAAGAAGACATGCAATATAATCACTCCACACTAGCCTTTAATGGCTTTGAGGAGCTGTAAACCTCTGTACAAATTAAACCACCCATGAGAATAATAAAAGCTATATATATATATATATATATATATATATATATATATGTGTGTGTTTGTTCCTTTATCATGCGAATAGGCGCCTCAGCGAGTCGGAGGCTCCACGAGATCTTACCCTCGAATCCGTCCAGGCAGGCCCCTATTGATTGTAGCCAACCTAAGTTTCTGGGCAGACACTTCTCAACCTAATACGAGTACATGGATTATGTAACCAGCTGGACCACTCGTACGATGTACGATAACGTTTAGCCTAGGCGGCCTCATCTGTTTCAATTAATATGATCTTTTTAAGATGCTGTGCTGTTTAAAACTAGGTATTAGCTGCACGCCGTAAACACATTTGCGTTCTTTCTGGTAAATGACCACAACGACGGAAAAATCCCTGTGAAACACGTTGATAAGTGCATACATATATGCTCTATACCCTGTTCTGATTCTAGACGTAAATCCTAGTAGCAGCAGCAGCACATTTGGATACGTCACCCTGCATCACTTCTAAGTAATGCAGCTCGCTGTGGTTTTACACCATGTCGTCAGACTACCACACACATCGTCGTTATGACCCTGGACTAGCACTGCTAATAAACGAGCCAAGATCTCGTTTGACTGAACTTACTTAACTTGAATCAGAAAAAGTATTTTTCACCGGATAGCCCACCCTCGTCTTACGCAGATGCAGCAGTAAGGCATTCGCATTTGCACATGATCGGAGCTTAAAGCATGCTTGCGTTGTCGATCCGGACGCAACGTACAATCGGCAGCTGCCGCAGAATCTGTTTCTTTTCTTGCACGTAATTCCAAATGAAAGGTACGTTTTAAAAGTTCACGCGGTCCTGTCCGGCGTACTGCATGGCGGCGCACTGCGTTCCCTCTGATATTATGCCATCACTGACCTATGTGCAGATAGGGTTCATTTTATGATTATTTTTATTCACGTAAAGAAATATTCCACTTCATCGCCCTGGTTAAAGGCTCTACCTTCTGCTGTGCAGATAACAGCATACCGCTCTCTAGTTTCAAATTAGGCGTGCTAAACGAGGGATGGTGCCTCCAATTTTAGTTACCACGTCATCAGCAAGTCAAGCTTTTGTATATCTATTTGTTAACACCACCGTGCGAAGTTTTGCTGCCATTGACCTTAAAATCTACATAAGCATAATCTACATATGCCCGGTCTGGGAACATCTGCCGAATAAATATAAGAGGCTGGCACTTGCGGGAGGGAGATTTTCTTTCAACACGGCTGCAAAGGTTTTTTCCCAAGACTTTCCCAAGACCCAAAGAACAAAAGAACTACGCAAGTCAAATAAATCAGCGTCTCAACGTTCCGTGCCCCCCTAAAGTTGTTGCTAGGCAGTCATACACATACATACACAGCCAATTAAACTCGGTCTGTATCGTTGCCAAGCGCAGGTTCTCATAAAATAATTATGTCATATGCCATATGCCATGTCACAATCCATTTTGTAATTACAACGTATATATATATATATATATATATATATATATATACATGCATCATAGAAAATCCATTTGAATTTTAGATCCCGCACTACACTGCATTGGAACTACGCCAGAAAAAAAATGCAGTTGCAGGGCTTAAAGCCACCCAAAACCTGGCGCGTTTGTATGTTTGCCAATCACGCATGAGATTGCCTGTCTCAGGCCCAAGTGAAACAAATCGGCTTTTGTTGAATTAACAATCAAACGGGCATCATCAACAGTAGGGCCGCAATCATGATCAAACATAACATCATATTATTTGTGAGAGAGAAAGAGTTACAATAATAGTTGTCCATACTAATAATCATCGTAATAGAATTGGTAGCCAATGACATCATGAAAGAGGCTGTTTCACTGTTGAGGATACCAACACATAACATAAAAAGGCGAGCGCTTTTCGTCACTGGAGTTTAGTCGACTCTCACATGCTGCTGTATTAATCGGCTGATTTCGACAACAACAACAACAGCAACAACAGCAGCAGCAACAAATCAAATCTATCGAAATCGAAAACAAATTGCAGTTCTTAATGCAGGCATAACCAGCTACAGTCGGTGATAATGCCCCAGCCTCCAGTTGGGGCATGACTAGGTAAGCGAGCGGTGCCGACTCAGCAGTTGCACTTACTAGAACTGAGCTTAACTTAATAATCTCACCAAAGACACACATTCACCATACAGACACACCTGTAACTAGCATTAGGTCATCAAGGCAAGGTTCGACAGCCGCTTGACTGACTTTCCGTCTGACTAGAATAGATTGCGGTCATTAGGATGGTCATTCATTATGACGATTTCGTCAACGTTATTGTTGTTGTTGTTATTGCTGCAACGTTATTGTTGTTGTTGTTGTTGTTGTTGTTGCTATTGCTACTAAACGTATATACGTGTGCACTTACTCGGTAGAAGCTGCCCGTGGGCTCTTCGAGAGCGCTTTGGATGGTTGGTTGTTAAGCACACGGGCGGGGATACAAAATACCGCACAGGGGGCACTCACTAGCTCTGACACAACAGTCACACCGACGCCGGTTGGCGACAAATAGGTTGCTAACAATAGCCACAACAATACCACCGGTACCAAATAACGTTTCGTTTTCTAACTGTGACGTCGCTCTGAGATACCACTACCGGTTGGAACAGCGACAGCGGATCGGCCTTCTACGACAGCTAGTACTATTATTACTACTACTACTACTACTACTACTACTAATATTACAACAAGTCCTGTTGCTCAAAAATAGAGCGTAAAACACACGCGTGCGTCTACCAGTCAATGCCCGACCAATAGGAATTGAGAGGGAAATAGACACATGCACACACACACATACATATATATATATATATATATATATATGGGAGGGAGCAAGCAAGAGAAAGAAATCAATGAGATGGGATTATGACATAACGCCCATATTCCGTCGGTATACGTGCGCGAGTATATGAATAAAGGAGTGTGGGAGAGCCATTTCCGACATCACTGCAAAAGAGGAACGAACTTCCACGAGACAGTCTCGGAACCACGACAACACGAAATGTCGCCAATACGTTTGATAAATCTGCACACGATATGCATATGTATCACGTTGCTTGTATCATGTAACTGTAAACAAATGCATGCATACATATATATATATATATATATATATATATATATATATATATATATAACGTACAAGGGCATATGAGGAACGTGAAACATGTTTCCACGTTGTTAATACAGTAGGCACAAAACAAAACAGGTGGGAGTGCGTTATCATAGTGTCAACCAGGTCTGGTCGGCGAGATTTGATCAACAGTGCCTTTGGCAAGACAGAGAAGGTGCATGGCATCTACGTGCATCAATTCACAACGTCTGCAGACGCCCCCGAAAATTTGACTTTCCTAGCAGCCTTCTCTTTACGCTTACGTATGAGTCATCCCCGCCAAAACCATGGCCGTGTATATCACACATCCGCTTCTGTATGGCTGCCTCAACGAGCCTTTGCTGCGCTCGATGCGCCTAAACGAATCAAATTCGCCGCCGAATATGTACGTATTAGGTTTTACGTTACAGACACAAGCTCGACGTATTCGGAAGAAAATTATATATATATATATATATATCGTTGTGGTTATTGTTAATTTGCTTATAATCATTCGTTCAATAAGAACGATATATATATGTATATATATATATATATATATATATATATATATATATATATATCGTTGTGGTTATTACTGATTTGCTTTGAATCATGCGTTCAATAAGAACGATAACACTGCGAGATGTCTGGGCATGTTATGCAATAGGTTCTTTATTTTTCATTTAGCGTATTCGTGAAGCAGCAGTAGTTGAGTACCTATTGTACCTGTTGCAGCAGCTCGTTTCACTCCATAACCAAGTCATTGTACGAGTGTAGGGTGCAGAAGAGGAGGAAAAATCGTTTCCCTTACCGGCGCGTATACTACTTGCTCGAATGCTGGCAGAGTGCGAGGGGGCAAACCCACCACCGCTGACTCTCCGAGGCATAGCTCAGTCGCTCTGTGACCTTATCTTAGGCAAAATAAGGTCACATCAGCCGCGGTGGCTATAACATCAACAGCGGTGGCTATAACATCAACAGCGGTGGCTATAACATCAACAGCGAATTTAGACAATCTGCACAAATCTGTTTCGAATCCAGTCTAACCACGTTACCTGAGATAACGCTAGAACTCTGGGTCTCGGGACAGGGTAGTGCAACACACCCTGCCCGGAGTGGTAACGAGCACAAGCCGACGGTTACCTCAATCAGCGTTAACCCGGTAGGCCGGAGCTACTGTGATGCCGTCTGAGATCTACTCTCTGAGCTGAACCGGGGCGCATTAGGAATTCAGCTAAAAAAGAGTCAAAAGAACACAACGTCTGGCGAAGTAAAACTATCCGCAAGGCCTCGCTTCCACTACGGCAAAGTTGGAATTTAACGACAAGGCCTCGCTTACGGCAACCGTCCACATATCTCCCCGACGTAAGGCGCTAATTATCAGATATCTTGACAACGCGATGATTGCAAACGGTCTATTCGAGGTCTTTATACGCGGTAGTATGAAAATGAAAGCCATTGTTGTTAACGCTTTTAAATTGACACGGGGCGGTAGGAGTTCTTCCTGCGTGGTACCAGAGGCTGTAGCGCGGCATCAACGTCTAACAGCCGAGCCACAAAAAATGCCATTATATCATCAGGCGCATATGCATACTCGCCGGTATACTTAACACCGCTCAGACCTTCAAGGCCTGTGGAGGGAATATAAAGAAGATCCAGTCGCGGCCTTGCCCGGTAAATTGAAAAAAGCAAGACGGAGTGCTGGCAACGGGTGTGTGACGAGGTGCGCACAAGCCCTTGGATTAGGGTTATAACATAGTAACCCTGTTATAACCCTGATCCAAGGTTATAAAGACCTTCTCGCTCCATCAAAATCGATGGAGCGAGAAGGGTCAGTCGAAGAAGGTCCAATCGCGATAGACAACAGACACGGACGTTGTCTCAGAAGAAGCCGTTAAAATATTTATACAGAATCATCCTACTGTTTTTTTTTTGAAAATGGTAGAGACCATTCTGCGATAGAGCACCGTCCCCGACCGCCGTAACGAGGGCCACCTTGCTCTGATTCCTAAAAACGCATCCCCTTAAAATTACCCCTGCTTTTAGACCTACTAGCAACCTGCCTAGTGTTTCCAAGGTGGTCGAGCATTTTATCCATATGCGGCTGACGAAGAAACTAGACGACAAGAAAATGATCTCGATGTACCAACACGGCATTCGCTTAGATCAATTTTGTAACCATAGCCGAACCTCAAAAAGGCACCCGCTCAGAAACGAGATTGCACTGCCTGGCATTTCTACTTGACATCAAGAACGATTGTAACTCAATTTCATGGAACTCCTCATAAATGAAACATTTGCACGTCTTTATATATCGCCCTATCTTAGAAGGATGTTTAGCATCTTACCTGTCACAACGTATGGTTGCTGACACAGGAAAGAAATAACATTGCCCTAGAGCCTAGAAAGGTATCACATTGTCCTCTCTAGCAAAGCAAAATACTTGACGGTATCCCTAGATGCCGGCCTGACAGCCATCCCACATATGCAACTACGAGGCAGCTGAGGCCACCAAAGTTATCACAGAACTCTCTGCCTCGCTGTGGCAGCATACGGCTACACAGGTTACATACCGATGACTCCTGAACAAAACACCGATGCTGTTGGCCTTCAAGATTGCTAGACCCAGCAAAGCTACGTCTACCGCTGCAGTCAAAGTATTCCCTGTTACACGCAAGCAAATTGGGCAGGCACTCTTATACCACGCAAAGCTGGAACATCGCAAGGGAGTTTGCTTCGATCATCATTAAACGTAAAGATATGGTACAGGCCGCAATCATAAAGGAGAAGTTGGGAATAAAGTAGTATCAATAGACGGTTCCAGCTCCTCGCCTCGTCCTGAGGCCTTTAGACGAGATGTTTTCAGCGGGCATTATGTCAAAAACATCGGCATTGCGTCCCACACTACCCGCTTCGGGTGTGCGCAAAGCATTTTCTCTCTTACGAAAAAAAAGTATATTACAGTCTTGTCAAACTACTAAATGACGTATTTTTGATCGATTACGCTCGGACATACAGAAGAACGGAGTACAACCTCCTCCTATCTTGATGTTTTCTTACGCCAAGATTGCGCGCTCGTCGCCATGGCTCATAAAGGCGTCGCATTAGCTTCCAAAAACTTTCTAAATGATTCCTAAAACTAGGACGCGTGCGCAACACATCAACCATATAGTCGCATTACCGTGTATCAAAAAGGATTATCGATGACAATCGCTCTCCAACAGTGGTCATAAGTCTCTAATTAGATTGGTATTCATGCACCACGGCAACGTCAAGATGTAACAAGAATCGGCTCAAACATATGACGTGCCAACCTATCCCTGATCAATGTTATTAAATGAATAACTTATTAATATACACGTTGGGCACACCTAAAATATTTTTGATATTTCCCGCCAAGTGGCAAGTGAGTTAAAGAAGCGAGTCCACTGACGGAGAGCACCATCTTCGTTTTAATGTTTGGATGGAGTATTCCAGTCTATTCTTCAACAAAACATGGTGTGAGAAAATGGCGAAGACAAGCCTGTCAGTGCCAAAGAGCTTTCGTACTGTTCTTTTGCACAACATCCGAAGAGGATCAAGTCATCAGAAGTTTTTTGAAGAGCTTTGATCGGCCACTGAAGGCGAAGCCCCATTCCCTAGAAATGTATGTACATACAAAACATTTCAAACTAGACATGTTATAAATAAAAATAAATTCATAATAAATAAAACTAGGCATTTTAATCTGTAGGACAGAAACATCTCTAAAGGTTTCTTTGTTAGACGGTTACTGCACCACGGCAACCAGCCAGCTCACCGGGCTAAAAATAAGGAGGCGTTTTTCGCCTTAAGTCGCCCAATTGTCTCAAGAAATGCACGCAAGTTAGTGCACATTATGTCGAAATCTAAATAATGATTATACCTTTATTTTAAGAAAGTATCATTAAAAAAGCAAGGTGTGCTTCGATGCATGAATCCTCCAATTCAAAAATGAATAAAACTTAAATATAAAAATTAGTAAACATTGTGTCGAAGTGAATAATTGAACTTTCATAAGAAAAAATCCAACTGTATTCTATTACAAAACCTTTAAAGGTTCCTACGTATATATATATATATATATATATATATATATGTATATATATAGTGCATCCCAGTGCACACGTTTTCGGGAGACAATTGTCGCTTCAGCTGTATTCTTAATATATATATATATATATATATATATATATATATATATATATATGACATCGGTTCTGGATGCGGTTCTTAAGGCGTTCGACATGGTGAGTCATGACTCCGTCCTGTGGTCACTTCGGGATACCCGGAGGTATTCATTAATTATATCGAACGCTTGCACCTCTCAACTAAAACTCTCATAGAATTTGGACAAGAATGTCGCACTTTTCGGCCAACTAGGTGTGTTAGGCAGGGAGATCCTCTGCCCCCCTTTTATTTAACCTAGTTCTCGACGACATTCTTTCAAACTTTGACAAAACTAATATCGGGTACCAACTTACTGATGACTTCCGCCTTATGAGCTTAGCCTTCGCAGATGATCTCATCCTCCTAGCCTCCACAAAATCTACTCTCCAACGGCTCCTTAATATTGCGGACCCCTTTGAAATCCCGACGCCTTGAAGTTAATACTAATAAAAGCTTTAAAGGCTTTAAAGCTTTAATTTAAGCTTTTAAGCTTTTATATCCCACCTATTTAATAGGAAGGAGGGTCAAGGTTTTATTAATACCGTACTAGACTTTAACGTTGGAGAGCCGCAATTGCCAGCTAAAGGTATGAGCGATCGATGTAGATATCTGGGAGTCGACTTTGACAGCAATGGCAGAGTTGACTCCACCAAGGATTTACTCCTTAATTTACTCAACAGACTTACGATAGCTCCCTTTAAACCCCACCAAAGACTCATATTTTTGAAAGACTTTCTCATTCCCCGCCTCCTATATAAACTGGTCTCCGGTCCCAGACCATCTCACGCACTCCTTAACGACCTAGACAGCGAGATCAGAAAGATGGTTAAGTCAAAATGGCTTAAGCTCGAAAACTCGGTGCCAAACGCCTACCTCTACACGCACACAGCACACGGCGGTCTGGACATCCCCTGCCTCCAAACATTTATCCCCAGACTCCGCCTCTCCTGTCTGACAGCACTACAACACTCCACGCACCCTGGGGTCCAATGAATGCTAACCACCGAGCACCTCAAAAAAGACCTTGCGAAAACAAGACTTCTTTGCGAGCGCTTGAGAACCTCCATTGAGACCGCTACACAAGAGACCGGTGACTGGTCTCAAAAACTACACAACACGTTCGATAGGGCACATTTTAAAAAAGCACACGAAACGCCCGTTGTACATTACTGGATTAAGGCTATGTCCTACTTATCTGGTAAGGAGTATTTGAACCTACTAAAGCTCAGGATCAACGCACTACCAACGCGGGCCAGATTGGCCAGGGTACGCCCGGGCTACAACAAACGTAGTAGGCACGGGTGTCATGCGCCTGAGACGTTGGCTCATGTCGCTCAGATGTGCGATGCAACACACAATCAAACTATAAAGAGACATGACGACGTCTGTGATCGCGTGGCGCGTCTTCTCCGCGAGAGGGGTCATGAGGTGGTTCGTGAGCGAGTATTCCGTCGACCGGGCGCACCGGGTCTAAAGCCCGACCTCTGCGAGTACGCTCTTGGGGCTCGGCGTCACGAAGAGGAATCTTATAGATCTTACCGTCTTAACGTTGCAAGGGACCTTGAGGATATACCGCTCGCACCGAGTCCATAAGAGCGGGGACTGCCATCAAGCAAGAACACGGACAGCTGATTCCTAACCCCACGTGACACCTTTTTACCACCATTTTTATTAAGGCGAGCACTGCCGAGTGTGCAAACGTATTGTAAATGATTAATAAATCATCACAATATTTTCTATATATATAATTAAAATAAATAGATATATAGTGGAATATAAAACGTCTTTATTTTCAGAATAAAGAGTGGGAAGAGGCTAGGCTGCAGGAAAGCCTGGGAAGCCACCTTGTTGTAAAATTCTCTGGCTACACACCAGGCAAGCCTATTATTAATGATCTCAATTATTGCGATACATTTAGGTATAATCATTATTTGGCTTCTACAATTGTTTATTCACACAATAAAGAAGCAGTCAGTAAGATTTGAGCTCTGAGATATATTGCCCGTATGTCGTTAATATATATATGACGGCTGTGTGCACACTCTCTCCCAGCTCGAGCGAGATACTCTTGATCACATCAGGTTATTTACTACATATGCATTTTATACATTGCATATACTATTAACATACTTTACGAATGTGAATTTTAAATGTCATATATATATATATATGTTCACGAAGGTGGTTACATCTTCGATAATAACATATTTCTATTTATCCCACACCATGGTACGTATAAATATATATATATATACATATACATAGCAGTAGCATCACTTCGTTCCATATGAGGCCGTGATACAGTTAAGTTGTGAAATGGTCAGTAACTTCGGCCAGGTCACATACGTTTTTCGTTAATAAAATATTCGTACGGTATAGTACACCGTACGAATATATATATATATATATATATATATATATAATAGTATATATATATATAGTATATATATATATATATAATATGTATCTATATATATATATATATATATATATATATATATATATATATATATACATATGTATCTATATATACATATATATATATATATATATATATATATATATATACATATGTATCTATATATACATATATATATATATATATATATATATATATATATATATATATATAATGGCTGGGAAACCCCATCGTCGATATTAATGCTTTGGCATGGGAAGTAAGTCATAGAAGTTGGGCTTGCAATACAAATGCTCACAACACGTGTAACTTAAAAACGTCTGCCTTAAAACTTAAATCGATTTCGAAAAAAAATGAATGACTAAGAAGAGTTTGCACAGATGGCGATGTATGTAGCGTCATCGATTAGATTACATTCGGCGTATGGGCCCGTCTGGTTTGTTTTGCAATTTTTTATTCAAAGTTTCAAGGGCCCAGTTAGTCCCAGGGCCACGACAATTAGTCGACTCATTTCCAAATCAATTCAGCAGTCGCATAGTCTTAGAGAGCACTTACGTTCAAAACACACAGAGTTACGATTCGTTCGTTCGCACTTTGGCGCACCACACACAGCAAAAAAGACGAGGGACGGATGATATCGGCACGGTATGCATCAACAACACGTATTCATCTCGCCTTGTCGAACAAACGAACAAACAATCGGGTGGGCTGGTTGCGTTGATGAGTTTTTGAATGTTTGCGCGCCAGCGCAGACGGCAACATCGTGGGCGAATTCATTCATCCGTTCGCCCAACCACAGAGCTGGATCCGATAGATAAATATTGTAGATAGGATACCGGCGCCACAAGACACACGCGTGATTCTAGTTGTGCTCTGCTGGTTTTTGAGGTAGTAGATGTTATTGTTGTTGTTGCTTATTGTTATGTGACTAGTAAAATGTGGTTGTTGTTATTGTTGTTTGTGGTTGTTGTGTGAAGTTGTTGTTATCCCTCTTTGTAGAGATGTTCGCGTAAGTTGTTGCTGTTGTTGTTTTTGAGTCGTCAGTTTTTCAGGTCCGTTGACGTGGTGTGCCTTGTCGAACGCTTGTGCTGCGGACGACGGGGTAGGTTGTTGTTAATGTTGTTTTTGTTGCTGTGATTGTTGTTGCTGTTGTTTTCATTATTGTTGCTATTCCTCCTTGTGCTGTAGCGGCTACAGCGGGGACTGTGCATTGCTTAGACATTGCTGGCCGCCAGAAGGTATTGAGCGGCTGCGGTGTTTGTTGATCATAAGGGTGGTGTGTCAATATAGTTTGTTGTTGTTATTGTTGTTGACGGTGGTGGTGTTCTTGTGGACCTAATTATTTTAAAGTTGTTGTTCTCTTATTGTTGTCATTCTTAATGCGGTTGTTGCGGCTGGTGTCGCCTCATCGTAATCATTCGCTTTTCTGCTATAGCATTCTGCTTTGTTGTTGTTGTTCTTATTGCTATTGTTGTGTGGCTGATAGTTAACATCGCATCATCAGTAGATCGGCAGTAGATTATTATGTGGTGTGTGATAGGAAGAAGGTTCGGAAAGCACAATCATTCATCATCGATGCTGGATCCATATTAGAATCGAAACTTACCGGTGGTTGGTGGCGAGATAATATGTGCTCTTTGTTGTTGTTGTTGTTGTCGGTGATGGCGTTGTTGTAGTCGTTGATGTTATTTGCCGGGGCGACGTACACAGGTGTATAGGAAGAAGTTGAAAGAATAGATAACGTTTTTGTCGTTAAAGTTCTGTCGTCGCTATTGTTGAAGTTGCTGATAGTGATACTGATAGCGATGTCGTTGGTTGTTGGTGATTGTGAGGGTCCGTAGGGGACGGTGGATAGTCTCTCCGAATTAAAAACAACCTTCACACAAAACTGTGCTTATTATGAGGGGTGAGAGCGGCAGCGGCGATCACGTCTTGCCGGCGATCACGTCGAACGTTTGCCGAAATATGCCTAGTAAACTGTTTTTCTTCTTTCTGTTCTGCTGCTGCAGCTGCCGCCGATTGAGCTGTCTATTAGCTGTCTATTAGTATCTTAACTAAGAGTTGCTAGCTACTATATCATTCTAGCATGTAGCTAACTGAGCCTGTCTGTGTCACTATGTCCGAATTTCAATAGGTCGATAGCCGACCGGTTGCAGCTGCTGTAACACCATCGACAGCACGACAACACCCACGTTGGCCGTCTGGCAGAAGACGTTTGTTGTTTGAAGAAATGTTATCGTTCGGCATAAGGTAACAACAGCGTTGACACTGACGAAGACGACGACAACGACGACGAAAGGAATTACAACCACTATCAGCACAGCCCGTAAGCACCACGTGTACAACAACCTCTTCGTTGGTGTTCGGAGTTCGAGTTTCTCTGCGCAACTTTTCCTCGTCGCTTCGGCTTCGGCTGATCGGATTAGATTTGTTTAGCTCATCTAGTTGTTGTTCGGGTCGAGCCGGGCTGGCTCCTTGCCGCGCGCCACGATGCCGCCTATATCGGAGAACAGCAGTACGCTGATTGGCGTCGGCCTGGGGAACCTCACCACCGCCACGACCACCATGACCATTAATAGCAGTAGCTCCAACAACCCTCAGGATCAGGTGGAAACGTACAAGGTGCCCACAATCGGCATCATCTATCCTCCGCCGGAGTTGCGAAACATTGTCGACAAGACTGCGGGCTTTGTCGCTCGTAACGGGCCCGACTTTGAAGCTCGCATCCGGCAGAATGAGATCAACAACGCCAAGTTCAACTTTCTCAACCCGGGCGATCCGTATCACGTCTACTACGAGTACAAGGTAAGACTCTCTCTCGATCCGATTTGTTGTCCGTCCGACCCTCGGGTAGTTAGTCAGGCCTCTGCTGATTACTAGACTACTTTTTCTAGGCAGTCAATTAATCAATCAATCCATCATTAATCAGTGATTCGATCAGCGCAGAAAACGTAGCATTGTTGCTGCATGTATTGTTGCATGATGATTCGGTTGTTGTGGTTGTTGCTGATGTTGCTTTTGACGTCGTCGATACTTTTGTACTTGTGATGTTGTTACTTTTAATTTTCTGTTCTTTTCTTTCTCCTTCTTCGTCTGGCGTTCTTGGAATGATGGGACTGTGACCGATGGCCAAGTTGATGACTAGAGGTGCAGCAGTAACAGTAGTAGTAGTAGTAGTAGAAGTATTAGTTTAGTTAGCTGCTGTGAACTTTAGACAGAGTACAAAATGAAAATCATGTGTCTGTCGAGTTGTATCCGAGGTAGTTCAGTATAACAGCAGCAGCAGCAGCGGCAGTAGTAAGTAGTCAGAAGTCGAGCCTGGTGGCGTGGTGGGTGCATTCGTCTGCGCCTCGCGACTGGAGCGGACACGGATAGGTGCGCGGGTTCGAGCCCCACCGTTGCACATTTGTACTTTTATAGGGGTAGTCCGTCTATGGAGCAATGCGAAAAAAAAGCAGTCCCAAGGACGCTTCAAATCTTGGCTGAGAGTCAGCCCCGAAAGTATTCAGTAACTAACCAGAAAGTAGTTTGTAGTTTATCGTTGCATGCAAGCATGCCTCATCGTCGTCGGTGATGAGTCGATCGAACCACAGTAGCAACAGCACAAAAATGACAACGGGATTGATACTACTGACACAGGGGTCGATAACAGGCTGCCGTTCGTCGTTGAGCAGCAACGTCGGCAGCAACAGCAACAACAACAGAGACAGCAACAACAACAGAGACAGCAACAACAACAGGGACAGCAACAGCAACAATGGCAGCGTCGAGCAACAACTCTTTTTGTCGAGACACGATTCGAGGAAAGTTAAGTCAAGCTGAGCGGTTTGCTCAGCTCGTGCTGGTTGGTGGTCTTGCTCGTGGCAGGGTAGTGGTGGTACTTGGTACACAGCTGCCGACACGAGCTGCTGCTGCTGCTAACTAAAGATCGCAGCTTTCCCATTCGGGTCTGTCTTTCTCTGTCCACGCCTGTTGCTCGCGGCTTATGCTCATAGCCATATCGTGGCGCCGGCAGCGCTAACGTCGTGTGGTACGTTGTTGTTGCTGTTGCTGTTGCTGCTGCTGTTGTTGTTGTTGCTACTGCTGCTGCTGCTGTTGTTGTTGTTGTTGTAGCAAAATATTGTTGCTGCCACCGACTTGCCCATTTCGACTTTTCGACCTCCTCATATTCCCCTTGCTGTTGTTACTACTACTACTACTACTACTGCCACTATTGCAGCGAAACTACTGTCACTTTTTTACCGTTACCGATTGGCACTTTTTTACCGTTACTGATTGGCATATATTTCTCTAAAACAGCCTCTGGTAGATCTGTTCGATCATCTACCTACCGCTTCTATACTTCAACAAGCAGCTACTATTGTGTCTGTTGCAACAAACAAACACTACAATGACTATGACAAACCTAGAATGTAACCGGCTATCTGGGCGTCCCCGTCCTTCCATTATGCGTTTATAGGCGTCTCTCTCTCTCTCTCTCTCTCTCTCTCTCTATATATATATATATATATCCCCGTCTCTCTCACTATATATATATATATGCATGTGTCTCTCTGTCGAGCCCGATGGCGTGGTGCATCCGTCTGCGCCTCGCGACCGGAGGAGACACATAGGTGCGCGGGTTCGAGCCCCACCGTTGCACATTTGCATTTACGGGGGTCCGTCTCACGAAGCAATGCGAAAAGCAGTCCCATGGACGTTAAATCTTGGCTGAAAGTCAGCCCAGAAAGTATTTTTGTATGTCTGTCTCTCTAGGTTTGTATGTGTTTGTATCCCCGTCGGGAATGTTGAATAATGTTTGTGTTGTTGTTGTTGTCGATGATTCGCCTTGTGGGGTTGTCATCTTCTTATCCTCCTTCTCCTCCTCCCCTCCCTCTGTCGTGTGTCTTCTGTTCGAGTGTGCATTTCTGTGTGTGTTTATTTGTTGTTTCGCCCTCCGCCTTCTTCGGCCGCCTGTCTGCCTCATAAGTGAGGTGCGCGTCTCTCATTGAGCTGTTTGCATGTATTTGCGCCTCTTGTGTTTGTGCGCGAATGTTGTTACATGCATGACGACATGCATGTGTGTTTGCATTCCCCCCTCGCCTGTGGTGCCGGGCGCCGGCGCCGGTGGTGGTTGTTCCGTCGTCATCCATGGTGGCGGCGACGGGCACAGCGAGCTTGACGTGCGTTTGAGGCGCATCTCTCGCACGCCGATGCAATGCAATTCAATTCTATGCAGTGCGCGCGACGATTCGCAGCGACACGAACCGAGTGAGCGAAATGCAAATCTTCGCAAACATAGCCAAATCAAAACTGTCCCCGTCTGGTGTGGCCGTGGCGTTTCATCGCAGCATGCGTTTGTGATCCGCGTATGATTATAAATACGACGAATTTGTAAACCAGTATGTACACTATATATATATATATATATATATATATATATATATATATATATATAGTAATTGTCTCTAAAACAAACACTATTTTTCATCTATTACTTAGCATTCGCGGACCTTAGAGAAAGGTTGAGCATAGTGGCAAAAAAACATGGTTATGCAAAGCTTAGGTTGCCTATAGATAGAATAAACGTTAGATATAATGTTGCTAGTTATTATTACGGTTGGGAAGTGGAATAAAACACATTAGTAAATCGTAATGATTTCTGAATATTATTTCAATTGCAGAAATCATTACTTAAATAAACCGTTATTGAGTATCTGTTACTGGTTTTGTTGCATATTGAAAAATTGAGTAATTATTTTCACTATACATACAGGATCTATCATAACCGTCTAAACTTATTTTAAGGTTTGGTAGAACTCGGCAATAATATTGTATTACTGACATTAACCTTTATTATCATGTCCGTAACATATCACTGGTTTAATTGTATCAAAGGTCGTGCTTAAAACCGCTACTGAATGCTATATCCGTTCACTGATGTGAACCATACGCCGCTTAATGTGTTATATAGACTATATGCCGATGACCTAAATAATCCGTGAACAAATTCTAAGTGGGGCCTTAGAATGTGTTCACGGAACTGATATAGGCGTATTGCGTAATATATGTATGATAAATATTCTTACGTTATGTTTTTATCATATACTTTGCAACGGCTTATCTTATATTTATACATGGTTTAAGTGCTCATTAGGATGAAGTGGGATAAAAAAGATTTTGCTAATGAAAGTATGATGGATTTAGTAATTGCATCGGTTTGTCATTTAACGCATTTCGATTTGTGTTTGTTTGGTAGGTTAAAGAACTCAAGGAAGGCAAGACTTCTGAAGAGAGTCCTGCATCAGCCCCTGCGCTACAGCCCACGACCCGTCCGCAGCAAAGGCCTGAGGTTACCAAGGTCGTTGAGCCGAAGGTTGTACCTAAGGAACCCCCACGCGAGTATGAATTTATTGTCGATCCACCATCGATATCAGCGATCGAGCTGGACATTGTCAAACTGACAGCGCAGTTTGTCGCGCGGAATGGCAACAACTTTCAAACAAATTTGATGAACCGCGAACAGAGAAATTTCCAGTTTGACTTTCTTCGACCTCAGCACTCGCTTTTTCCGTACTTCCGGAAGCTTGTCGAACAGTACACAAAGATCCTCATTCCCGACAACGGTCTCGAGACTGAACTCGAACAGCGGTCGAAGGATCCTGAGAAGGTTCTTCAGGATGTGCGCTACCGCGTCGAGTGGGTCAAACTGCAAGAGTCTGAGCGTCGAAAGCGTGAAGAAAACGAGGAGAAAGAGCGGATTCAGTACGCACAAATCGACTGGCACGATTTTACAATCGTCGAAACAGTGGACTACATGCCAAACGAGCAGGGCAATTTTCCTCCTCCGACCACCCCGCAAGAGGTAGGTACACGGGCGTTGCTACAGCAGCGTCTGGAGAGCGACGAGATCGACGTAGAAATGGAAGTGGAGTCCGACGACGAAGAAGATGCGGCCAAGAAGCAGGCTGGATCCGACGCGCCACCCGCACCGGCCGAGCCTCCACCGCCGCCCGCTCCCGAGGCTCCGAAGGCTCCACAGGAGTTCGTACCGCCGCCTCCGATGCCGCCCGTACCGGACAAGGTTGTCGTCAAGAACTTCAACCCTCAGCAAAAACGACCGCCGCCGGTGGCCGCCGCCCAGAAGTTCCTCATCTCGCCGATCACGGGCGAGCGTGTGCCTGCTGACAAAATGGAGGAACATATGCGCATTGGACTGCTCGATCCTCGCTGGGTGGAACAGCGCGACAAACAGATGCAGGAGAAGATGGCTCAGGAGGAGGTGTTTGCGGCCGGCTCGTCGATCGAGAGTTCACTGAAGCATTTCGCCGAGCGACGTACGGACATTTTCGGCCAAGAGGAGACCGGTATCGGAATGCGAGTCGGAGAGGAAGAAGAGGAACGACAGCCAGAGAAGCCAATTTGGGACGGCCATTCGGCTAGCGCCGAGGCTGTGGCTCGACAAGCCCGCGCCAACATCACAGTTGAGCAGCAGATTCAGCAGATTCACAAGATGAAGGGCCTGGTGGCCGACGACGACAAGGAGAAGATTGGTCCCGCCAAGCCGAGTGGTGGTCCTTCGCAGCGTCAGGCTTCGTCGTCGTCATCGGGACCGCCGCCTCCACGTGGTCCGCCGCAGCAGCATCAACACCACCACCACCACCAGCACCAGCAGCAACAACAACATCAGCAGCAACAACAACATCATCAGCAACAACAACAACATCAGCAGCAGCAACAACAACAGCAGCAATCTGCGCATAAAGGACCTCACCACCGTCCCGGTGGACAACAGAGGCCTCCGAATCGGCCACCGCAGCAACCGCTGATGCCGCAACCACCGCCACAGGTGCTTCTTCCGCGACCTCCGCAGCCCATCCTCGGTGGGGTGCCACGACCCCTCATGATGACACCCGCACCACCACCACCACCACTGATGATGCCCGTTCTTCCACCACAGGCGCCACCGCCGCCGCCGCCGTTCGTGCCGATGCTTCCACCTGTTCCGCCTCCGGTCGCTGCACCTATACCGCCGCCTCCGCCGCCGGCAATGGTCGAAACCATCGAGGCTCCGCCGGGCGACGAGCCCGCCTCGAAAAAGAGCAAATCCGAAGACCAGCTCATTCCCGAGGAGGAGTTCCTGAGAAGTCAGCCTTCGGATGTTGTCGCTGTACGCATTGCCGTGCCCAATATGCCAGACAAGCCCGAGTGGCGTCTTAACGGGCAGATGACAACGATTAGTGTTCCACTTCGCGAGACGTTCGGTGCGCTAAAATCGCGCATTCTTGAGCTGACCGGTATGCCACCGGGAAAACAAAAGCTCGTCTACGACGGCATCTTTGTTAAGGATAACAATTCTCTGGCATTCTATAACGTCGTGACTAATGGGATTATCCAGCTACAACTCAAAGAAAGAGGCGGCAGGAAGAAGTAGGTAATTTGTTTATAGGTACCCGTACATGCATATATATATTATATATATATATATACGGACCCATATACACATATTTGGAGAAGCGCTATCTCGATAAGATGATGACGAAGATGGCCAATAAAATGTCGAATAATGTCGTATCAATGAATACAGTAATAAATTTGCTTCTATACAGATCCAATTCAAATTTCACCTGGATGGTCTTTATATTGCTAAAGGTAGCCCATCCCCGGTTGGGTGCTAATATCGCTAGGAACATATTACCTAAAAACAATGCCGTGCGTTGCCGCTAATAAGCACTTCGAGCTCAATAAGCAGTCATACGAGGTTTGATAGGTTTGAAAAGCTCGCAGCACTCAAAATACAAATGACTACCATTACACATATATTAAGCGAAAATGGTAAAGTACTGATTGGAGTACTCACTATAAATGCATTGCTTATTGCTATATTAGAATTTAGTAGTACTTTAGCTATCAAGGTAAGAAGCCTTTCAACCGTTAAAAGAGTAGCTTGGGTGCTAGCCAATCTATTCCTACTCACTTATAAATACTTGGACTTGCTTTTAACGTGGATTTCAGCGTGCTCCCTTCATTTGCGGCTTTATACATATAGTTTCTCGTAATCCATCTTCGGACCCAGTCTCCAAGCGTGTCTGGAATATTCTCAGTATATATATATATATATATATATATATATATATATATATATATATATATATATATATATATATACTGTTTTTGTTTGTGTATAAACGTTTGCATGAAGCTACCAAGTGCGCAAGGCAAAATCTGCATAGACGAGTAGGTTAATTATCATGAAACACACTTCGCTGAATCAACTGTCGGTCTTTTTTCTCTTTATTTCTCAGTTTTAAACCCTAAATTATTTGTTATTTGAAGAACCGATACGTTGTTATCGGAAAACACGAATGTCGTCCAGAACAGCTTTACAGGGCCAGCACGTTCGAAAAAGATCCTGTCAATGATGATTTAAAGAGTTTTTCAGTTAGTGGGCGCTTAACTTAAGGAGTGACAGGTTAAGCTATAAGCAATATTCTATGTTAAATGAGAAATTTCTGCGTCTGCAAATACATTGAAATATATCAGTGTCAATCTAGTACTTTAGTTTCTAATTTAGCAACCGTTGGGTTGTTCAACATGATTAGCCCAATCCTATTCCATGCATATTTCTTGATTCCTCACGCACTGAGCAATATAAATAAATTGAATTAGTGTGTTTGGTGGGATAGGTAAAAAGGTGTTGTCTATTATGAGCTGCTAAAACCTGGTGAAACCATCGGTGCTGCTCGCTACGGACAACAAATAATCGACTTCAACCAGGCATGGTGCGAAAAATGACCAGAATTTAAAAGATGGCAGAAGAAATTGATTTTGCTCCACGACAACGCGTCGTCGCTCAAAGCAGAGTCGGTGAAAAAAACGTATAGAGTTTTTTAGTGGGAAATCCTTTCCCACCCCGCTAATTCGCCAGACTTGGCTCCATCCGATTACCACCTCTTTGCATTGCTAGATTACGCTCTGCCTAAGCAGAAATTTTCTTCTTACGAACACGTCCAAAATGGATAGGTGATTGGTTTGCCTCTAAAAATACGGACTTCTGCGGGACTCCACAAATTGTTTGAAAGATGGGCACAGTGTATAGATATCGAGGGCCGTTACATTGAATATATAAAATGTCTTCACTCGTTATAAAATAAGAGCGATTTATTTTTGCAAAAAAAATCTTCTATATCTATAAGGGATGGTCTTAACTTAATAAAACGTCAAACATTTATCTACTGAACGTAAATATTTCATAACCTTTGCAGTAACAGTAGCCAGTGCAGCACGTGGTAATAATACATATACATGTTTGGCTGAAAGATGCCGCCCAAATGCGTACTAAATGTGTATGAGGTGATTACCTATTATAAAGCGTGTGCCCAGCTATCTCAACGGCTGGAGTAGTTTTACTTATATATATATATATATATATATATATATATTCTTATGATTGTGATCATAAGGTAGTGCCTAAGCCGTTTCTTCCTTGAAAAAATTCCACAACTCCGAATGTATCAACGTCAATGAGAAAATCGTTGTCAACTGATTGTTGTATGCGTACAGATTTAACGGCGGTTTATTCGTTTAGCTAGAAGCCAGTACTGCACAAAGCGTTAGCCATATTTACACACAGCATTAGCCCCATACATAGATAGTGCAGTTTGCAGCCCATTTTAATAAGTCACAGCAAAACTTACTCTAGTCCAGACACGTTCAAATGTATCTACATTGCTCCGCATTTGGTTCTTAAACTCAATACTCAAAGTGCCTATTTGTCATATGCAGACATACGTAAGACAAAAAGCTACAGGACAAATATCGACAAGATATGGACAAGGCAATATTATTTTGATACGAAAACTGTTTGGGCAACATTGTACCAACTGTCACCCACCGTCACATATCTCTGAAATGATAGGGTAGCGGCGTAATTGCACCCCTGCTTGATGGAGACCTTAACGCTTTTTCCGCTGGTACTTTTCCAAGCTGATGATCGGCTCTTTTAATGGGTAATAATAATCAAATAGCTCTAGTGGCTCTATTGAGAACTACGGGGCTATATGACGTATAGTCATTTTTTTTATCACGTAAATAATTAAGAACACCTACAAATAAAGAATAATGTATATTATTAAAACGAATACAATTATTGATGACGAAATCGAATAATTAATTACCTGATGCATATAAAAATGTGCTTATAAGTAAAATAAGACGAAATGCTTTGCGTGCTATTTTAGTATCAACATTGGATAAGTTTTATTAATTATTTACAATACGTTTTAGTAGACCAAATGTCCAGTGAATCAGTCGCACGACGTCAACTGGTAGAGCAGGATCGCTCACGCCCTCTCATTCGGGCGACAAAAGGAAGTCCATGAGCTCCTAATTTACCCTACACACGATCGCACACGATCATCATCATCAACGACATATACATTTACACATATATACATACACATGCGCACTGTTATATGGTCCGTCTTCTTCCTATAGGCGACGCAGAACACATATTCAAGCTGCGCACAAGATGAATACGCGATACGAAGCGCCGGCAGTCTGTCTGTCTCAGTGCTCGCCTGGTTTCCCTTTATACAAACGTCCTTGCCTCAGTGGTGATGTCCAAATGAGAGGAAACACGGCATCATCGCTCCGACCACGAGAAGAACAAGCTCCTTCCGTGAGAATCCTGTGACATCAGAAGACTCTACCACCGTTGGATGATGAGAATGCCCTCCTGAGATGAAAATACACAACAAACACGTTAGCTCAGCTTTTTACCAATATGGGTTTGATAACCCCGTATATGGCATCTGATATACCCTTCAAACCCTGGAACTAACAACAACAAAGAACATTTATCGACACTGTATACAGAAGAATAGGCACCTAGGAAAAACACTCCCTGTGCTCAGTGCAACAAAACAATCGATCAAATTATATATATATATATATATGTCATGTTTGATCTTTGAAGAGGCCTACAAGTACCGCACCATTGAAAGACCTTTCAATATGAACTCTTTGCGGTGTATCGACGAGTGCGTCGTCGGGGACCCTTGGGTTGAACCCTCCAGGTGAATAAAATGTCGAACTCAAGGAAGAGGGCCGAGATGAATGGCTGTCTATTCGGCAGAACTGTGAAGAGCACCGTCCCGACATATTCGAAGCCCTTCTAAGCCTTGGAACGCACGGATTATACGGCATCTTGTTACCTTTAGAAGCGGCCAGCTCCGGCAGGACATGAACGGTAGCCACATACAGGAATGTTCCGGCGCTAAAGAGCATGGCAATACCCGTAGCATTCATAGACGCCATAGATTCCTGCAAAAAGAAATCAAACAAGGGGCTTGAGAAAAAAGACTTGAGCCAAAGTCTTCGTCGCGACAACACTAGCCTTGGGACTCGGTTATTACCTATTGCTGCCTGTAGACATTACACGTGTGTGCACAGACATGTTTATGCTCGCCATTTTGTCACACGGTTTTATTTGAGAGGATCGGCTCAAATATTCCACTTAATTAGCAAATGGTGGCCAGGATTCTGGATTCCAGCTGGATTCCGTTCTTAATTCACTTCTTACTACGCAGGGATGTTCAAAAACTTTCATAGATTCCACGTATTATTCTACAAAGATGCGCCTATAGCTAAATCTTTCTTCATTATTAAAATAAAATATATTTTAAAGTAAGGGTCCATAAGCTTATTAAATAACTGGAAATAATTGAAAAATTCAGAAACTTTTCTTATAGTTCTTGAAATGAGCAAACACTTTTGAAAAACTCCAAAAGTTCATCCGCACACATTTGCCGAAATTACACATATCATAACAAACGGAGATACATATTTACCCGGACATATAGCCTAAAATATGTCGGGCAATGCTTGTTGTCAACACCCAGTTAGCCGGCCAATACTGCTGGGAAACCTGACTTACAAATTTCGACAGACAGGTTTCTTCAAAAATCATACACATTAAGGCGGGGTGGATGTAGCTCCTCTTAAAGCATATATATATATATATATATATATATATATATATATATATATATATATATATATATATAAAGCTCTTGAACTTCAGCTTCAAATGGTACAGAGAAGAAGATTAGCGAGGAGCCAGAACACCAGACCCGCCGAGAAGTAGCATGAAAATGTTTGTGGAGTACATATGCAGCACAGCATCAGAATTGAAGCTGGGCGAGGAAATGGCAACTGCAGTGATGAAAAGAAAACCGAGCTCGGCAGGTACAGAAGAAAACGGATAGCGCTAATGACATCAACAGATGACGTGGCTTGTAATCAGACGGGTTCGCAGGTGTTGGGACAAGCAACAATCGGCATAATCCAAAGCACGTCGGACCAGTGGGGGAACCCGTGAGTGGGACACCCCGCACTCGTAGCATGCGTAAAAACATTCACCCTCCTCCTCACAAAAAATAAACTTCAGCTTACCTTGGTATTTTGGCTGATACCAAAGTAGGTGGTTAGTGCTAGGATCGGGGCCGCAGCCGAAAATAGTAGAAGATGACGTCTGATTGTAGATCTGTCGAGGCCTTCGTGTAGTAGAAACGACACCAGGGCAAAGGCGGCCGGCGCCTTGTGAAGCATGATCGCTAGAAACACAATCATCTCAATTTCAGCCCGAGTCGTTGTCGCCGCCGCACCTGGAAGAGACATTATCGTGCCGTACGTCAACGATAAGAGCGACTGCAATAGCACCTATATATATATATATATATATTTAGGCGAGTACTCCCGAGTGTGCAAGCGTATTGTAATTGATTAATAAATCATCACAATATTTTCTCTATATATATATATTTATACGAAGACGGATCAAAAAGTTCTGATAAATATTTTTAAATGCACGTGTGCCGCCTTCTCTCCCACGCTTCGAAATTTTTTTAACGTAAGTTGTTTTAAGTTGGTCCTGCTATTTTTTGTATCTTCTCGACAGTCTTGAAACGTTGTCTCTTCAAATATTTGTTATTCCTAATAACAGGAAAAAATCGCACGGAGTGCGATCGAGGTTGCGGAAATATTGAAATTTAATTTTTCATTAAATAATCCGAAATCAGTAACGATCGTCGTAATAGAGGATCCAACAATTGTTTGCCCAGAGTTCAGGCCTCTTGCGTCGGATGTGATCGCGTAATCTTCTTAAAATGTGGCGGTAGTATTCCTTGTTAACTATAGAACCAGGTGGCAACAATTAGCGAAAGATAGTTCCCTTATAGCAAAAGAAACGGTCAAAACCGTGATGTTAGATCTGCTCTGTCTAAATTTCTTCAATCTCTCCTTGGAAGCACCACTGGAGGAATTGCGCTTTGGCCTTGATGTCGTGACCATGTGCCCATGACTCGTCTCTCCAAAGCAATCCGGGGCCTTCTGCTAGCGCCTGAAGGTACAATTTGCACATTTCCCGACGGGCGTTCCATTGTGAAAAATCAACATGTATGGAACCCATTTTGCAGCCAATCTTCTGACGAACAAAAACACAGAAGTACGGATTATACTCTTTCATAAAAAAAATATTACGCTATGCAGAAACTGTGCTTCTGCACCTCCTAATTTCCCCCATACAAGTGTTAACCCAAATATTGCAATTTGTTTATTTTAATATTGAAAAGAGAGGACGCAGTAATTATTGACAGCACGTATATATATATATATATATATATATATATATATATATACAGCGCGTGGGCAGAAGCCTTAGTATCTCCACGGGAGACTCGAGAGCATCGGAATTTTTGCGTCAGAGGCTGTCGCTCGACATTCAACGAGAAAACGCAGCATCTGTTCGGGGCACAATGTCAAACTGGGCTAATGCCGGGTAAGAGAACCCGTAACTCCACGTTAACGCGGAGACAATTGTTCACTCCAAAGTGCTAACATAAACAGTTATATAATACACTATAAGTATATATATATATATATATATATATATATATATATATATATATATATATCGTCTAAATAGGCGCGATTCGAATCCTCGTCGTACTAGAAGTACGCTTAGGCGGTGGATAGATGGCAGATATAAGATCATGTTCAGTAGAACATGCGTCATCTTCAAAATATGAACGAACGGCACCAATTGTCCGTGCCCTCCGCTCCCGATGGACTCGCGCCCAAATTGCAAATGTCCATTATTTCTGAACTCAAAAACTAATCGGCATAGTCCAATTACGAATTTCTGAGAATTCTTCTACCTATATCGGCAATATTTTGAATTTAGCATGGCCATAACGGCTAAGCGCAGGCTTGTTCACGAGGAACTCAGGCACAATGCCTATGTCGTCCTAAGTCAGGCAAATAGTTTCTGAGGCGGCCAAGGCCCATAGATTTGCTTGCTCCATAAAGCAACCAAAAAAATATCAATGTGAGCCGGACTTATGTTGCATGAAAATGTTCGTAAGGAGTTTCCCTGTCGCCTTATACAAAAAATCAGCTAAATATCTGTTTTTATTTAAATACGGACTCAAAGAGGAGCGATACAATTTAGACGGAAGACATAAATATATACATAGTGTGTTCAAAACGTATCGCGACTTTTGTGTTTTTTCAAAAATTATTCATTTATTCATGAATATCTATTTTGTCCCCTTCAAAGTAATCCCCATGAGATATTATACACTTGTGCCAACGGTTTTTCCAATCTTCGAAGCACTTCAAAAAACCATTTTTTTTTATCTTGTTCAGCTCCTCCTTCGATGCCGTCTTTATCTCGTCAAGCGTAGCGTAACGTCGTCCTTTCATGGGCCTCTTCAGTTTAGGGAACAAGAAAAAGTCACAGGGGGCCAGATCTGGGGAATACGGTGGCTGCGGCATCATTAGTGTGTTGTTTTTGGCCAAAAACTCGCGCACAAGCAACGATGTGGGAGCAGGGGCGTTATCGTGGTGCAAAAGCCAATTTTTTTGTTCTTCCACAAATCCGGGCGTTTCTGGCGGATTGCTTCGCGCAAATTGCGCATAACTTGCAGGTAATATTCCTTATTGACCGTTCTACCCTGTGGCAAGAACTCATGATGCACCACGCCCCTGCAATCGAAGAAAACTGTCAGCAAAACTTTCACATTCGACCGAACTTGGCGCGCTTTTTTCGGTCTTGGTTCGTGCGGCAGCTTCCATTGAGATGATTGAGCTTTGGTTTCCACGTCATAACCATAAACCCACGATTCGTCACCAGTTATGACCCTCTGGAGCAAATTTGGGTCGTCGCGGACAGAGTCCAACATCTCATTAGCAATGTTCATGCGATGCTGTTTTTGGTCGCAATTGAGCAATTTTGGTACGAATTTCGCGGCGACCCGTCTCATGCCCAAATCATTGATAAAAATCGAATCGCACGAGCCAATCGATATGTTTAGGTCCTCAGCAACTTCTCTAACGGTGATTCGACGATTGGCCAATACCATTTTCTCCACTTCATTAATTTTTTCGTCTGTTGTTGAAGTGCTCGGGCGTCCGGCACGCTCTTCGTCGTTCACATCTTCTCGGCCTTCTGAGAACATTTTGTACCACCGATAAACGTTGCTTCGGTCCAAGGTAGCTTCTCCGTATGCCACAGTCAACATTCGGAATGCATCCGCGCACTTAATTTCGTTTTTCACACAAAATTTGATACAGGTTCTTTGATCCATTTTTTTGAATAGGTAAAAATCGAAGACGATCCAAAACACGTGCAAGCAAAGCAGCTGTCAACAATTAAGTGAACATTCAAAATGGCCGAGCTTGTCGGCATAAGCGAGAGACATGAGTACCAACATAACGCCACAAAAAATCGAAATTCGAATATACGTAACCCGCGAAAATTCAAAAGTCGCGATACGTTTTGAACACACCTCGTATATATATATATATATATATATATATAAATATATATATATATATATATATATATATATATATATACATATATATATATATATATATATATATATACATCTAGAAAGTGCGAGATAATAAACACGACAATGTTGGCTCGGCAATCAAATGACGCGAACCAATAAATAACAACAAATGCAATTCCTCATGCGCTGAAAAGTAGTTTAAACTTTATCACCGTATCGAACGTGACTTTCTAAGGGCTTCTAAGGCTAAGGATAAGGGTACGAAAAGCGAGTCCAAAAAAATCGTGAACTATCTGTGTGTGCGTTTGTGTGGTGACGGCGGACCCTCACCTAGCGCGACGCCATCAGCTGCAGCATGAACAACTAGGCCCAGAGTGGCAGTGGCCGGCCGTGCTCTCTTGCTAATTGAGCTTCCGGGCCTATTGACGGCTCCTGATAACGACACCGATGATGACGACGATGGAAGTATCTCTTCGGTGCTCTTTCTTCCTTTACTACACTGATCGACAAGAAGCATGAACACGAAGCCCATCACCTGCAATGACCCATCAGCAATCGATGCAATGAAGCAACGATCGAAGAAGCAACAAGCAAACATTACCGCACGAAACGAACCCGCTGTTAAATTCACAATATATGATGTAGTGTGATATAGATGTGAATATACACACAAGCAGCATTCCTTCAAGAACTCTGCGTCTACTCTCCCGTAGACGCAGAGAAACTATGTTTTGGTTTCATTTCTACATGGGAAGCTCCTACAAACTGTTCATATATATACACATATAATCGTATATTACACAAAGTGTCACCACCCAGAGTGAAACCCGGAAAACAGCCGTCGCTCCCATGGTTGTCCTATGATGTAATAAAGTGCGTTCGTTATGATACATACGAGGGTGATGCCAATGAGTGAATGAGGATCATCGAAGTGATGCGCTTCGTGATGGTGACCCGAATGACTGGCATCCGTGGGCGTCTCCTCGTGATGCGTCTTGTGTGCTTCCTCTAACCGTGACATGTACAGTGTTGATACGCCTGTAATAACCACAAATGCTATTAGAGAATGATCCTATTTAACGTTCATCGCGTGTATCGGAATTATTACTCCTTCCTCTTTCTTTATCTTCTCTCTTTTTCTCTTCCTCGCACTGGCTTTCTACAACATCACCGCGTTTGTCCGCGTCTTATCAGTTTTTTTCTACCCTGCACTGGACACACTGTTACCCAGATGCATACCGTTACAGTACACTCTCGTCCACTAGAGACAAATCAGCAACTGCTGGTTTAAAGTAAAATGCCTCTACAGTCATTGCGTACCTAGAGACTAGACAGCTCGTCGTGGGCTCATGACCTAAAACGCGTAATGAAGAGTCAATCCTCCAGAATAAACAAGCTCCCGTAGCAAGCTTAAGGTAGGTAAAGTTCTTGATCAGGCAAAACAAATTCCGCTACAATCGGGTTCTTTCGTTGCATGATTCAAATTATACGAGAGGGCAAACTGCGTACGAAAGCCTATGGGGCCGCAAATGCTGTATATAGTTATTCAGCGCATGAACGCTTATACAAAGCCGTTCGTCATTAAAACTGCAACGCTTAGAAACTGTATCGTACTTTTATCAATCTCTTAACTCGCCCCAATTCTATAGAAATAGAGCATACAATCATTATCAGAAAATAAACAGGAAAAAAGATTTCGCAATTGTTACTGTAGCTCCATCATAGTTAACCCAAAGCAGGTTGCACGGCACACAAATCTTGCTATAGCGATGTCGCCATGTAAGCGGCGAGTTCGATTAGCACATGTCCAGGAGACCTTTGCTTCATCAAGGAAGTGGCGTGTCGGATAAAGACAGTATCACGGGGGATAATTTGCAAGCGAAATTGAGCAATGAATTCAGCAGACACTATTGCTGGAGGTAATCCAAACTCGGTGGCTCGTTCGGAGCTGACTGTGAAATGTTTGTTGCGTGGCGAAGCAAGCGTGCATGAAGCGTCGATGACAAGTGAAATTACAAAGATTTCTTTCTTGAGAAGTTTTCAACTATAAAGGCAGCCTTTCACTTCCTAACTTCAACACAAATTAGAGTCAAGATAGTCATCTACCATTATATCTGTATGTATAAGCCTACAATAAACGGGAAAGGGCCTTTTTAGTAACAGCTTAACTATCCTCGACGTAACATGGCTAAGTTTGCATCGTCTATCTGAGAGGCTGAGGCCGTCTGTGACCAAAACGAGAAAAGTGCACAAGACAAAAGATGAATTCAAACTAATGAGCATTATTTCAGTGATGATCGACCACACCACAACTTTTTGCAGGCCACGTGAGCTGTTTTTAACAATTTGATTTCGTGACTTATGTATCATCACGTAATGCTAAGAGGCACTATTAATGATGTAGGATGCAGACACAGACAATAAATAGCCTTTTCTGCAAAATGCCCTTAATTGCAACAGTTGTAGAAAATGTGTAATTAAAAAAATGTTACAGTTGTAAAAATGGATATTTTAAGCTCAGTGAGGAATTACTGGATTCAAATAAATTTGCTGTCCAGAGAAAACGACCCCACTAAAAAAAGAAAAAAAAATATATATATTTCAGACACGGGCGACAGCCTTTTCTGCTAAATTACCTGAACAGTTATAATTGTTTGAATTTATGTAATAATAGAAATTTCAAGCTCAATAAAGAGTTATTGAACTTAAATAAATTTGCCGTCCGGAGAAAACAATCCAATTATATATATATATATATATATATATATATATATATATATATATATATATATATATATAGCTGTCACCAAATAGAGCCAGCTCACCACTGACCTTCGGGAATGATGACGGTGAGGGCTGTGCCGACGAGCAGTCCGGCGCCAAAGATCGATACGACGTTGATTTTGTCCTCGGAGAGCTTCATTGAGATCGGTATGAGTCCGCTGAGGTAGCATCCGACGAACATCGACGCCGAAAGCGCGACCAGAGCCCCGCCGTCCCCCATTGGCCTGTCGCGTTGCGGCTGCCACCGCCGTCTTTACGACCGGGGCTGGCCCAGCAACAGCTACGATCTGGGCTTTAGCGACACAGCGGAGCAGACGGAGTAGATAGTTGATCTATGTCGTCGGAATCACGCTAGGCTCGGCCAAGTGTCCCAGTGGGCCACACTTTGTCAACCCGATGAGCCACTAGCTCGTGGTAGTAGAACAAGTTGGCAGGCGTTGCAACGAGTCGACGTCTCACCGCAGATCGTGGCCTGGCCGATCCGAGGCCGTGGAACGAAGTGAACCGAGCAGCAAGTCAATGCGATGTTGGCGCTCGCGCTGGGTCCTGAGCTTGGAGCGGACTCCGCGCGCTTGACCGCTTGACCGCACACTCCCGATAATGAGATGAGATTGATAATGATGATGTCGTTGTTGATGATGATGATGCTAAGGATGTGCGTAAATATAAAGGCTGAACAGTGGGAGCAAATGTCGTCTCTGTCTCGCCGGTCTCACCTCCGCAATGTGGTGCCCATTGGGACACGTGCCGTCCGCTCTTACCTCAGCCCACCGTCCCACCGGGGGCACCTCGGCGTAGGTAGACCTCGGCGGCGTGCTCGCTGGACCTCCGGACTCGACTTCACGGCATTGTTAGGAGGTCATATAGTAAGTAGTACGATGGGTGCCGGGGGGGCGCTAACGGCGCTACGGGTATGAAGTCACCATAATAGCGGGTTGTAGAGGTCGTTGTTGTTGTTGTTGTCGTCGTCGCCGGTGCTGCTACTGCTGACGTTATTGTATGTGACGCTTGTTAACAGGAACGAGTAGAACATGGCCGCGCTGTCAGACAAAACAGTCAACAATCGTGAAAGCACAATCAATAAACATCATCACGAAACCGATGGTGCGGCAACAGTGTATACGACCATGGAATAAACACATGCCATTCTACATGTGGTTATTTCATGTATTTATGGAATAATCACATGTAGAGTCGACGTTTCACAGAAGATCCGACGATTAGCCCTAAGATCCGATAGATCTCGTCAATAAATATGAGCCAGCTGGTGGCAATTGGCTAGCAGTCGGAGTAACAACGGAACACAGCGCTCGTTGTGTTCGCAGAGAGCAATCAATCACCAACTCAACAAAAGAACCGATCCCCGTTCGTGTACAGGCTAATAATACACGTCCATTGTCATAACAAAACACTTGTCATAATTTCAACGTGCGCGCTTAATAACGCGGCATTGCTTGGGCTAAGGCTATCGCCTATACTATAAAAGCTGACGCGCGGTAAGCAGGTCTCTTATATGCGTACACCTAGCCAGCAGCGTTTCAAGTACAAAACATGTGAAAACAAAATGAACATGTCGAGAAAAAGATCTGCCGAAACGAACAACGATTCGACGCTGCTCAGCTTAGACACAGCAAACATTGACGCTCGCTATACAACGAAGCCAGTCCGCAAAAAAGCTAGAACAATTTTGAACAGGTTCTCTCACTTGACAACAAAAAGAGGCGGGGACAAACCAGAATGGCTAGCTTGAAAGTGGTGCAAAAACCAAGGTGTTTTGCGAACAAACCAGGACTCTGTCCCCGGAAAAGCTCTGACGCGTGGCGTCGAACCTCAAAGCAAGCAAAAGCTGAAAGTAATATAACTGATCTGTTCTAACGACTGTCGTCTTATCCAATACAACCGATACGCTTCTACTCTTGTGTTAAATTCTATAGAAGTTACATAAAGATTTGTTTGTTTATTATTAACCCTATTTAGCTAGCATAAACGACATTTAAATATAGCGCTTTAATTTCAAAAATAAATAGGCCCAATAAGCAGTAAAATCAAATAAGTCAAATAAACATCAATCATCTAAGCTAACCATAAAAAAAAAATTAGACAGTCTCACCACATAATTGACGGGCAGTCAGATATAAGTGTCTCGTTAGTGCGGGATATGATTATTTCATTCTGGTTAGATAAAGGTTCCTTCAGTAGCACGGCTAAAATAAATATGACATTTTCATTTTGATCGCAGTCGCTGTCAAAGTCAGCCGAACCAATCATGACAGCAGTGCACAATAATATATATCAAGAGTATGTATGTATACACAGTAGACAGGGAAGTGAACATTGTATTACCTTTACAGGTAGTAAGATCCCTTGACAACCTTTGAACAGGTGGTTGTACATTGATATTTTTCTACTGACCCGTTTTACTGCTTAATTTTTGTTCTTGTTGGTTTGCTCGTTGTCCGCTTTCCATGACGTGTACTGAGACTTCCTAACTTTAGACAGAGCAAAGAGTGACATAAGAGTATATGTATAACAATTTATAGATAGCAATATATAGAGCAATTTATAGCTGATTCGCAAACTTGCATCTAATGAATGCCATAGCATAACATCGAACCCTAGCATAGAAGAACGACCATATTGCCGACGATTGCCCGTGGGTTCAGAACAACGGTCATCGCACTGCAGAACCGCAGCTCTTAAATGATTTGGCATACGGACTCACAAGTTGGTGGTGATGTTGCGTTGAAGCACGTGGGCACAACCACAGCGACGATAACAGCAGCAGCAGCAGCAGCAGCAGTATACAATTCTGATGTTTCACCACACAGAGAGCACATTAGCCCACGTTGAGCACATCATATGGGAGGTTCAACAACAACAACTACTACTACTACTACTACTATTGATCAATGATCTATACTAACACACCGTTACTGGTGTTAGAAAAAAAACAAGCTAGTGTTTAGTTCGACTCCGCTAGTCCATGACTCCATGATGAGCACAAGGCTCACAACAAACAGAGCTCAAAGCATCACACACAGCTCCCAGCTACGAATCGCACCAATGACCGAGCGAACGCCAGCGTGAGCAAAGTTCACTATTTGTCTGACTTTCGACAGCGACAGCTGACATCCACGTCCGGCTGCCTCGCCTCGGAGCGGTCCGACTTGCTTCCGAGCAATAAGCCCCATCGAGGCCCTCCCGAGGCCCTCCCCCTCCCCTCACCCCTACCGCCCACCCCCCGTTTGACAGCGGTGGCGCCCCGGCACTACACAGCCACGTACGCTCTCATTCTATTCCAGAACGAAACGGTAACGTTTTGTTAGTGGATCACTTCACAACGGGCGTCATTTCATCGTCACTTGAATTACTCATTTATTCTTATTGCTAGAGTTTGACTGCGTCAACATTTGCATTATTAATTTGTATACGTATTAAACACACACACACACACAAAGACACATATTGCGCTATGCATAAAATATATGTTTTATAAACGGTTTTTTTGGGGGGGGTTTACTGTTCACTGACTACGCCGACATACGACGGACGTTCCGTGGCGTGTGCCGGCGACTCGCGGCCGGACACTCTGTCATAAAAACAGAGACGCAGGGGGTGCCGTCGAGATAGCAGCTGAACAACATAGCAAGCGCAGAAAATGGCGCAAGCGATTGATAAACGTGTGGGAGGCTAGCCAGCAATATATATATATATATATATATATATATATATATACGGCAAAAGAAGTCCTCCAGGAGAAACATAAAAAGTGCAAAGAAAGACAGACACAACTGGTGCTTCAACCCGCAAGCATCTATAGAGAAGTGCAGCTCGAAGAAAACGGGCTTGCAGGTGTTAGACAAGTGCTGGATCCTCTGGGCGACCCCAGCCAATTGATCGGAAAGGGCGCTCGCCACTTCTCCTGATAGTCCATAGTACTGTTTTATGAAGATCTGGGCTATCAGAGAGTGAAGCTTAAGGGGGAAGGTGCGTTTAGTGGGTATGGGTCTTAACGGAGGGTAACATCCAACCGTTGGGGTTGAGTCCCACACTGCTAGAGATAGAGATTCGTAGCGATAGTGCGTAACTGCATTTAATACCTCCTCAAAAACAAAAAATATATATGTATATGTTTATATTAAATTTTATTAAATGACTTTTTATGTTAGCACTTTGGAGTGAACAATTGTCTCCGCGTTATCGTGTGGTTACGGGTTCTCTAACATATATATATATATATATATATATTGCCGGTATATATGTATCAACGATGCGTGATTGTCTACGTCAATGTGGACGTGTATCAAACAAAAAATCGTGTGTCTATCTACATCAGAAACTACGAGAGCGCCTGAGTGGTACAAAAGAAGGCGGAGACTATGGCGCGCGCCCTCACTCACTCGCCGCTGACAACAAAGAGTTCGACCACACTTTCACTGAGTACGACTGGCTACGACTACTACTACAACTACTACTAGGATTATTGCTATTCGACGGAACCATACCGGCTCGGCGACCCGCTGCTCGACTTTGCTCGTCATCGCCGTTCGATGGGGAAAGGAGACAGATAGATGAACGGAGGTGGAAAGTGATTGAGACAGAGCGAAACAAGACGACCCACACTAAAGCAGTCAGCGGGAGCCGAATTAAATGTACCTCCACTACCACGACCATCACCACCAGACGATCAGTGGACCGCTGTCACTGCTGTCACTTCCTAACTTCTACTACGACGACGACGAGAAGAAGAATTAAGATTGAATAGAAGATGCAGATCGACCAGCGACTACAGCAGCCACGATAACGTGTAACGCCTGCCAATAATGCTAGTAGGTTTTGAGACACCTCGTTTGAGGGCTGGGTGTTTTTTTTTTTGGGTGATATGTTGTGAGATGCCTGACAGTCAGTATTGTTCGTCAAAACAACAACATCATCGTCAACAACAATATCAGCAGCAGCAACAACAACATCGATACCATGCTTGACGGATCGCAGGTGAGAGAACAATTTGATTGTTATTAAAATAAATAGTAATAATGTATTATATATGTATAATAGAATAACAGAGTTAGATGGTAATGCACCATCCATTTATTTTATTGAGACATCTGTGCTCGCCGTTTTTTTTGTCCGATTGTAGCTGATCATAGTGCACTTCGGCATTCACCGTGTGTCATATATTATTATGAGCTAGAAATTTAGTATTCAAACAATATTTCGTTGTTTTGCTTGCTTTGTCCATAATGCGGACACGTACATTTGATCGGGACCTGGCTATTACGCCGTCAGTGCAATACAATATGTACGTTTTAAAAACGATGCACATCTCGTCTTGTGATGTATGCACTTTTGTCGCGAATTTCTTGTCGTTTATACTTCTTTAGCCTGCTGTAGCCGCTAAAGTTTAATCTGTGTCCGCCGGAGACGAAGTACGCCGTGTGTGTGCGTTGTGCTTATATTGTGTTATTCAACGAGCCGATTAAAAACAGTGAAACTAAATTACACTTGCATATTTCGCCCGCTAAACCTATTCCGCTTGACGATTGGATCTTGACGATTTTTAACGATTGAATAATTTAGTGCCATGGGTGTATATGTAATATATATATATATATATATATATATATGGCAAAAACGGGAAAGCACATTTAATGACACATAGCTTATATATATATATATATATATATATATATATAATTCTTGCGTTTACTTATACACTACACACTCGAAACATTAACAGCGCGTGGTCGGTGCAGGGACATAATTTAGTGCGCCGCTAATTGCAGTCTTTAGCATCTAGTATTCCTGTTATGGCGACAGTCTTCAGTCGCTCAGTCAGCCAAGAGATGCTGTTGTCAGCAGCTGCTTTAGAACTGAACGGTCTTAGCTTTTTTAACGGACGCCAACGGCATTTCCATATTTTTATCGGTCGGACGGCTACGACGGGGCGGCATTTAGCGCTTAGCGTTAGACCCACTCATAGCTGTGCGTTGCTCCTAAGCTACGTACGCGCGATGACATAAAGAAATGACCGAATAACTTCACATCCCAGTCAAAGAGACATGCCTCACGAGGCAGACACGAATATGGAGGCTCAGCTTCATATGGCTGAGCGGGTAACCGCTTACCTCAGAGAATAGATAGGCGTCCGTGAATCATCGGTGGTAATTTGTTTGAGCTCAGGTGGCCAGAAAATTATGATTCGTTACAATCTGAGCCTGTTATTTGGCAATGTACCCTTTATTTAGATTTTCAGAGGCACCATTTATTTAGAATTACCGGGTACCCTTTATTTAGAATTACGGGGTACCCGTTATTTAGAATTACTGGGGTACCCTTTATTTAGAATTACTGGGATACCCTTTGTTTTGAATTCCTGGGGTACCCTTTATTTAGAATTACTGGGGCACCCTTTATGTAGATTTACTGGGGTACCCCTTATTTAGAATTACAACAGGTCCTTGGTGTTGACCCATTATGCGTCGCGTCGGGATCAAACAATGACACCAGAATCGCAGGATATTTCCACCAAACTATGACTGGGGACCTGGGAAGGTTTCTGAAATTTCCCGGGTAGTAGACGCTGATTTAGGGATCGAATCCACTTGGCGACATCCTTATTGATGTTTTTATATGGAGCATTCGAGTCGATTCTCCCACAGACAAAAATGTGAGAAATGAATAAGTGAGATAATTGTGCACTGTTCTTTTGTAAAGCCTCTAGATATGATCAAGTGCACAATAGTGCTTTGAAGAGGTTCGATCGATCATTGGGAATAAAGCCCCGTCTTTGTGGAGCGTGTTTCGATGGTACGGAACACTTCGAAGTCAACATTTTACTCTGTACGACGAACCCTGTGAAAGCCATCTCAAAACAGCAACAGACGGCGGAAATTTGGCTCGTTCAGAGGCTGGAATTGACGAAAGATAAAACATAACTTATGGATGCCAAACCTCTGCATAAGATCCGGCACGACCATCTCGAGTTAAAATAAATCCGCTCGGCGGGTACTTCGTGATTCGTCGCAGGTATTCCGCGGCTTAGTAGGGTAATTCTGGCCCAAGAACGTCTGATGTGATGTTCACCCAGGGCGGTCTTATTTGTTCTCGAGGCTATTCTTCCACTTTCCGACGTAAAAAACAACAATTGCGAAGAAGGCATTTCTAGTTACGCGAATCGGTGCTTGAAGCCATAGAGGCGGCACTCGGAAAGTGTATATATATATATATTTTTTTTTTATCAAAAACTTTGTCGGATCCACAAGCTCGGCAAATGGGCCGAGTCAGCCAGTTGCCGCGAACACTAGGACGGCAACGGGTTCGCTGTATTTGTTGTTTGCTGCCTAATGCATTGACAAGCTTGATTTATTAGTGACAGGATTCGATAGTTTTTCGACAAATCGGGCTCTGGGCGCTCTGGAGGTGTCCCGTATGAAGAACAGGAGCCAGTACACGCATTAATTCTGCAGGTCAAGTTTTCCCAACAGACAGGCGTTGTAATAGTTTGATGGCTAACAAAGATCCTGAAGATACCTCAGGTCTATCAGAACTGGCTTGAAACGCGCCCGAAGTTATTTTGCCACTATCTATTGCCACTAGTGTCAATGAGCATGTTCACCTTCTAAGACTGTTAATGAGATAGTTTCAAAGGAGGGCGCGGTTTAGCCGGTATGGATATGCGTGTATGAGCCAACCAAGTTCCAACTGTTGGCATCGCTATTCTAATCTGTGATCTCTATATTGAACCGCAATCTAACACAGACGGCAAAATAATCACAAATGGGGCGGTGAGAAAGAAAGGTAGTTTGAGGGGTAAGGGAGGGAAAGAGAGTCTGAATACTAACTACAGGTCGCGAAGGTGAAGCCTTTTGTTCTGAACTTCGACCTGCCGGTCAGAGTGTGAATTATGGTGCCTTTTGGTGGAGAGAACGATTGCACTACACGAGACCGGATTCTTTGAACGCTTGAAATTGCCGAGCTATGACCCTCGAGTCGATTGAGTCCGATGACATGAGGTTGTTTCACGGTACCAGTACCTAAGGAACACGACAAGGGAAGAATGTTGTGTTATGTTGAGAATTACCGTGCCGTATTGGCATCGTTCTGTACCACGCAAAGAGCTAGCTAACGACGCTACTGAGACACAAACGTTGATTTTGTGCACCGTCCACACTTGTAGGCAGATGAGTGCACGTTTGAATACTTGCTCGAAGCGTCCAGAAGAAGCTACGGACTGTCGACTTCAATCGACAGAGGAAGAATTACTTTAACAATCACTTCAATGATCGACCGTGGGTGTTCTAACAGGACGGGCAGTGGCCTTCGCAAGCAGTGGGATAAACCTGACGTTTCCTACCTTCGATCAATAGGAGATCGCGTTTTGAGGAGTCTGCGTGTGTGAAAACAAGGGCAGAATATTTGATCTATATGTATGTATGTATATATATATATATATATATATATATATATATATATATATATATATATATACAATAATCAAGTCATCTACGTAGTAAATTAAATTTTTTGGTATGTTAGTATATGTTGTCGTTATTTTATAGTGAGCTCTCTCAGTTGTTACCGTACTTATGGCCAACCTTGTATATGTCCATAAATTCCCGCTGCTGATGTTGAGGCTTGGAATGACTAGATCCTTAGACGAAATCTCCTGTTGGCCAAGCAATACGGTGACTAGTTGTAGTGCTCTCTTCTGGGGTTCTTGGAATGATCAGACCGGTTGAAGGCAGAGGATTCAATGTTGTTTGTTTGTGAGGATCTCTTGTGCATTTAGCAGCTGCACGGAGTCCTCGTGTCGGATACGCGACGCATCCTAAATTTCACGATTTCGAATTTCTAGTACAAAATTGACGTTGTGTCGACACATGTATGCACGGACAGAATTTTGTTATTATTATTATTATTAGGAACAGATGACCTTCATTTATTTAGGCCTATAGGGATCTAGCGTTTACCATAAGACTGTTGCAAGCCTTTTTTATAGCATTCTTGAATTTGTAATATGATCAATACATTACATCTAGTGAAATACAAAAAAGGAAGCAAATTAAAGCACTTACGAAAGCCGTCTTGTTGTTATTGGCGCTTTTTTCTTGTTGATATTGGGATTTTTCCTCCCTTCTGTTTTAACTTTGTTTTGTAATTTCGGTTAATACGTCAAAATAAATCTCGTTGTTTTTACCGAATTTGTGGAATGTACCTATCGATAAACAGTCTCTGTTGGTGGCACGCTTGTTTGGTCTAAGCTAGTGTTT